>JAPZDV010000003.1:6043397-6079232 GCA_029814665.1 Acanthurus lineatus
ATTTATACAATTATACACTATCATGGAATAAAAGCATATTTGCAAATGACGTAATTTCCCGCTTTGTACCAACTGGGTCACAAGGCTTGACAAAAGCATTATCATGCAGACAGGAGAGGTACCCAGTCGGCTGTAGGGCAGAAATGGAGCTTTCAGAGGATGTAATCCACTTTATTTATTTCTAGATTTCCTTTCTGCTCCTCCAACTACTACACAGCTTACCAAAAGACATTTTACAAGTGCTCATTGGAAGGTTTTAGCATAGCTCCTCTAGAGATAAAAAAGAAGTAGCGACGGTACTCTTCACTTTCCCTGAGTCCTTATATCTTGCTTTACTATTGCATCTACACAGGACAGTGTAACTTTACTTACCACAAACACAGCAAGGATCTTACCGACTTGGACTTGTCGGTAAGGAAATTGTCATTTTGTTTGTAACCTTGTAAACTTTGTAACCTGGAAATAGCCTTTCATACGTTTGCCTTTCTGGCTATTCTGGTGAGACTTCAAAAATTAAGCTACAAGTACATGCGTGTATGACATATTTACACATACACCTGACGTGACACTCCATTCCTTAAATGCCCAAGCTGCCCAGAATGACCCAAACATTGCATAAAACATTGTCTGGTCACTTTTAAGTGCTTACTGATAACTGAATGGGGTGATGGCAAGCTTCCAGCAGTAGGACTGGGTCAAATCCAGGTCCATCGTATAAATCAAAGGAGAAATTCCTTTCTCTCTTATCCCCCAGCCAGTACATACACACGGCTGTGGATGTGTGAGAGAAGGAAAAAGGGAAGCTGTTGCTTTATTACAGCAATAATGTCCGAAAGAGTAATCCTCACTGTGATTATGGGTCAGGTGATGAGGGTGTTCAGAGCAAGTCCAAATTGTGTTGAATATTATATCATGTATCATAGCTTTTTAAGTAGCTCCCAGTGTTAATGTGCCTCCTTAGTATATTTCAAAGAAAACATCTCAAAGGAGTCAAATGGGCACATATCTAAAGCTTGAACCAACTTAAACCAAAAGTTAGCTGGATGCCATAAATGAATAAAGAAGGTCCTGGTTTGTTTTAGGGCCTCAAATACAACATTAGAATGCCTGTCTGACAAATCAACAGCAATAAATTGTCTAAAGTCAAGGAAAAAGGCTGCAACAAAAAGGTTACAGCTTCTATATGTGTACCCAATATTTTTGTATTATAATTTTTTCAAAAATATTTACCATGTTTTCCATTTCCCCTTGTGATTGAAAACAAAGTAACAATGAGAAATCTAGCTAGAAACAAGGCATAAGGATGTATTGTACTGACAAATCATCAAGGTAACTAAACTGCTTTTGGCACATTACCTTGTGAGATGTATTGAGCCCAATTTTTATGCAGACAAAGCAGAGTGAGACCAGTCATGGTCTCCCGCAAAAAGCTGATACCTTGCTGTGTAGACTCAAGAGTTACTGTGCAGATGCCTCATTTGAAGAAGCCAATATTTAGTATTATAATATGACCTCCTCTATTTATCAGTTGCTGTGTGTCTGTTTTGGGTTTTGGATTTTATTAGTTTAATTTTCTGATAACTAACCTGATCAGTCACCATCACCATCAGTAATTAACACAAACACATATCATTAGACGGTAAAACCATTAATCAAACCAATAAATAACTGGAGTCTGTGAATGTCATTCAAACTGCGATTGGCTAGTGTTTCTGATGGTAAGAAAATGATGGGAAATATACGCACAGATTTTTAATTAAATTGAAGCTTCCCATGCTGTTTGTAGAATATAGCACCTAAGACACCTTTAATGTTTAATTTAACATGACATATTAACAGTTCCTTGGGCTCAACTTACCAAGTGAGTTTATTGTATGTACTCAAAATTTTTTCATTGTGGGTCAGATCTCGGGGTTAATTAATTAGTTAGCACGCCATGTACATTTGTAGTTAGCTGACATTATACAGCAAAATCTCTCAGCAAAACAAAAGTTTATTAATAATTACACTGTGCAGTGTTGTTAGCCAGTAGGTTAGCTGTTTATGTTTATGGAGCAAGAAAAATGTTGCACTAGTGTTGTTGTTGATGTTGATGTTGAATTGATGAGACGCTGAGAAACTTAAGCTGCATGGGTTAAATGTAGTTTCAAACTCTTTGGGAAAACTGTTAGTGTAGAGCCCTGCCATCTAATTGATATCTAGACTTAGTAAAGACTGAGGGTAACCAAATTGTGAAGATTATTATTTGGGAAATAATTTTAGTGCAGTACATTTTCAATAAGTTTCTTATAATATCCTCAGTTTTTTAAGAAGATAATGCTTCTCTGATGCTGCTTCATAATACTGGAACGAAAAACAAAAATAGTTGCTCTTATGTAAAGAAATACAGGAAAAAAGATATTGTTACTGTACAATATTTGACTGACTGGTTTACATCAGTTATTGCCAAAACAGCTATTGTAAAAAATCACACAACAGACATGACTAATTTCACAAGTTTATTTTCTTTGTAAAATATTATTTAAGTGCATTTCTAACCAGAACCATCCAAAACGGTATGCAGCAATCTCCTCTAAAGTGCTCCCTGGAATGCTCCTAATCCAGAGTTGATTCCAGGATAAATATGTACATTGCTGATTGGCTTAGCACAAGTCAGGTGCAAAGTCCAGAGATGTGTCACACCACCTCTGAAGTGTTTAGATGCAATATTACACAAACATGCTGCACAGAAACTTCACATCACTGTCCACACCTTCTTATCTGTGCTCCCTCATAGGTACTGTATCTTAACCATGCTGTAAGACTTCAATATGTGAGCATTAACACGCTTCAAGGTCCTTGATTTCTCTTCAGGAATTACAGTGTGGCAACCAGGAGGAGAAGCTGGAGATTTGTTCCCTTCAGTCTAAAGCAAATAGGATAGGCAGGGGAAGCAATCACATAACCAACACATGCTCCACTATCAAGAAAACACAGGAGTCTAGATTAAGATTTTGTCATAACCAAAATCATTGCTGTTTCTTTTAATCTGCGAGCAGATAAACTCTTTAACCTTTTTTCATCCTCTGATGGTTTTTGAATGATAAGTTCAAGTTCATGTTGAATCACGGTGTATTGAGCATGTCACCACTTTTGAAAAGTGGTCCTCAAAAAACAATAAAATCTGCCTCTGTTAGCAAATGAGCCATGAGTATTGAAGTGGCACAGAGAAGTATCAATGTGGCCTGGGTGAAGGCAGCATGACACCATTCAAACAGATTTACTGAAAGTAAAGAAAACAGACCCCTATAACTAATCCAGATTCACTGACCAAGTAGCAAGTGGTACAGTATTTGATACCAACCCTCAGTGCATCTTTTTAGTCATCTCAGTGTTCAGCTTCAAGAACCCATCACTAATTAAGTTTTGTAGTAACCTGTTATTGATTTTGAGGGTCTCATTAAATATTGATAAAGGATGAACTGTTGAATTATGTACAGTGAAAAAAGTAAAGACAAAGGTTGCTCTGATTAATTGGGCACTGATTGTTATGGGTTCTAAATATTTTAATCGCTGGCTTCTGTTTAGGCCGATCAGAGGGGATAAAGCAAAACATGGAACTGCACTACTAAAATGCCGTAGAAAAGCAAGGGCTCAAGACAAATACCGGCCCTTCATCCTGACTGTGGACAAGAGAAAATGTGTTCAAGACCAACAGTAATCTTCCATTTGTCATGCTGAAAAAAAGGGATATTTGTATGCATGTTTAACTACCACTTAGCAAATGAGAAACTGAACCTCACTGACTATAATGGAAAACATCTTCTTCTGTTGTTACTTTAGTTAATGTATTGCTGGCTGGTTACTTAACTTGTGAAAAATATGGCTGTTCTAAACTGTTGCCTTGGTATCTGTCAGTCTGTCCTCTCAGTTAGAAACAGCTTAGTGGTACGACCTCACTAATTTGTTATGCTGGTTATAACAAGGGGACACTGCAAATCCCCTTGGATATCCGCAGGAGGAGAGCTAGGTAGCTGCTAGTACCTGATGAGCAGCAGTGTCTTTGGCTACGGTGGCTGCAACTAAAGATGATTAAAAAAAATAAACAAGCTACATTGTGTTTTTTGATTGAAAGATACTGTCTCAGTGATTGGTGATCAGATTAGGCCCTTATAATCCTAAACACCCTTAGAAAAAACTACTACATTAACAAGTCAGTTTATCTTCCGTGATTATAATTTGAGAAATATAATTATTATAACTGCTATGCTTTTTTTTGGTTCTTTTTTTAAACTCTGGTTAAAAACTATTTCTATTGGTCTATTAGGCTTTAAACAGTGGTAAAACACTCCACAGTAAAGATTGCAGCTGCAGTAATAACTCTGTGATCTGAACTTTCCTTTTTCCTCTCTGCCACTTCTGTCAGTAAGAGATGGGGGGTCAGCTCCTCGTTTTTGTGCAGCCATAGCCAGATGATATGCTCTAATCTATGAGCGTCAGTCTTAGCCTCATTATTAATATAAAAAAACGGGCTACTTTCCATAGCCTTTGTTGCAGTGGGATATGTTTTACAGAGATACAGGGGGGAAAGCCCCAATTTCCTGCAGGGGTCGGGTATTATGTATGAACTGTTCCTCTGGGACGAAGGGGCTCACAGTGGAGGTTGTCAGCTTTTCCTCAGACTCATTTTGATGTGCCTGCACTTAGCTTTAATTCACTTTAAATAAAATAAAATCCATACTATTTAGTTTTGATATTGTTAAGTGTAGGCTAATATGTCCTTAATTGTTTGTTTGTACATTTGTGTTTTTGCGTGTGTGTATGTGTGTGTGTTTGTGTGGGTCTGTGTGTTTTTTCCATCCTACCTCTGACCATAGGTTTAGCTATTTACAGCGGCCATGATACACTGATTTACTCAGAAATAGCACTATACACTTTTAGTTACAGCATACTTTGGTTTCTGAGGGCAGATTTAATCTTTGAGTTAAACCTCAGTGGGTGGAGTAGAAGAACCACAGTTTTTCTTGCTAAAAAACTATTGCCACTGACTAAAAGCATAAATCAGGTCATCATAAGTTAGCTGGTTAAAATTCTAGGTTTAAGTTGCCAACCAGAGCTTTAAGATAAACCACTGTGGGTCAGCTTGAGCTAGCCTCTTGGAGTTGACTCTCCAAGACACTTGGATTGAAAAAAAGGACATTTTGAACTTGCATTTTTCTCTGGCATTCATGATTGTCTGTTAGCTACTGTAAAATGTGTTTTATAATCAATGTTACCAGATGTTCATCATAAATACAATGCAGTCTACAGATCTAAGAGTACTATATTTTAACTCAGACTATCACACAAGAATAATTCAACCTCAAGGCAGCTTGTCTTGTGTGCCAGGTGTATACAGATTTTGTGAACTTGCCTGTTTTGGCTATAATACTTGTTTGGGCTTTGATTACAAGGACTGAGTAATATTATAGGACTGTTAATATGGCTACAAGGCTACAATGCATATAGTAGCTGTGGGTATGGTATATTCACTCCTCAGAGTTTTACCTTTTTCCTCAACATCAGCAAATAGAGACATGGAAAGAGCCTTCATTTGAAGTGCCAGACTGTTTCCACAAGCAGTCTTCAATTTAAAGGGAGTGTATTGTTCCAGCAGTAAAAAATGCTTCTACTCAAACCCAATTTTACATGTATCAGGCTGGCCTGTGCCTGGGAAACCTTCAAGTAAAGAGAATCATTCATCTTTGTGGAGAGTCACTGTACTGACTCTCTCTCTCAAGAGATGTAGGTTTGGGTTGTCCATATAGATTATGTCCTTTTTTTAAGTTTAAGCATAATAATCAACTGACAACTTAAGGGCTGTTGTCCCCATCCGCTGGAATTTAACTTAAATCAACCAATCAAATTAGTGGTTAAGTATATTTCTAAAATATGGGAAGTAATCTGTCAAGTTTTAACACAATTATAGCTTTTAGGTGACTGCAGAGAAAACATGCAGAACACATTTATGAAAGTTAACAGAAACCTGAAAAAACCCCTGAGAGGACAGGGAGGAAACGAGATGAAGGGAGGAGAAAGGCATGACCTTCCTTGGCCACACCACCTTGGCCAAAAGATTAACCAAACAACGCCACTGACAAACATTCAGGAAATCAGAACCACATGCTTGAAGGGAGGCATACTGAGGTGCTTATTTGTTTTTGCTAAATTAATGGGGGCTAATTGATAATGCCATTACATCACAGGAGGGGCACAGGGAAGGGCAGGGGTAAAAATCAAGGAATGCTGCTCATCAATCCTCTTTGAATACCATAGATGCTAAGTTCAGTCTACCCAGAAGATTAAGATCTGTTCAGCTAACCAGGAGCAGACCTGGGTCAAACCCGTGGCTACACAGATGCAATTTCATTTCTTTCATGGACTTTGCGGGAGTGTTTAGAAAACCTGAAGAAGTAATAGAGAAGTAATAAAGCTCAAAATGAGCTATTTAAAAATACCAGTAGCAACTGTTTTTATCGTCACTGTTGTAATAAGAAAATAAAAAAACATGGTGAAAACTGAAGATCACTAATATGGCAATATTCTGCTTTCTCAGAACGTCAAACAGAAAATAATGTATTGTATATCTATCAGCCTCACAGAAACTTTTGAAATAAAAACAGAAACTTATGGAACCAAATGACAGGCAGAATTTACTACTGTAGGAAGAAAACCAAGAATGATGCTACAATTAGTGTCACATCCCATAATAGTGTGTATAAACAATATTTATTTAATAGAAGTATACAGAAACTTACAGATAGGGGATGAGACAGTCGACTCTTCTGTCGGGGGGAAATGTCAAACATCATCAGGGCTTACAGCACTTGAAAGAAAATAGTTTATGACAAGCTGCGTCTGTTACATATTGAGCAAGAAAAGATAAGAGAATTGACAAATTCTGTTGTTATTAATATTGTGGAAATTCAACTTTGATAATTTTAAGTCTGTACGGGTCACGCTTAAAACCAAAACTCCACATGGTCAATAATTCAGCACTGAACTGGACAGAAGGTCTGTATCTGCTTACAATCAACACCACTTTCTGCAGTTCAGAGCTTCAGAGCAAGTGCAGCTGTGGGAGAGAGGATGGTGGCTCATGTGCTGCACGAGTGATTTAGGAGACAGCAAGGGGGTTTAGAGAAGGAAAACAAGTTCATTACACTTCCATACTTGCACATCACTCCCCAAAGACCTGTCAATGAAGACAGTGGAGAAAAGAGTGGGCCTCATCCTCTCCTCAAAAAGTTATTAGAAGAAACCCTAGGGTGAACATGTCATTTACAATTCTTACCCCAAGACCCTTGACCTCAAACTCTCTGGGGTCACTGCTTCATTTCAAACAGTTTGTATTACACTGGTGCTCGCCAAGCACAAGTTTCATGCTTTCTTCCAAATAGCATAAGCCGGTTTTGTGCATGTAGCCGTGTAGGTTGCAGGGGTGGTGTGATGGCAAATGATTACAAATGTATCCGTTGTAGCATAATTGGATCAAGCTGACTCAGAGCTTATTGAACAAGATCTTGGTTGTTTCAAAGCAGATGGATTAACAATTAAATTTGTTTGGTAATTCCGTGGAATACACCTTGAACGGAAAATAAGAGGCATTAACTTGAATAAATTACATTCTTCCCACAGGGAATATCATTAGCAGGGAATTCCTTCTTATAGCCTCTCAAAAGACTTTGTTTTACTTTTCATCTTGTAAAAGAGGGGAAAATGTCGACAGTAAGACTCATCTCTTTCATTATACCTTGCATGCCATAGTTTGTATTTGCATAGTGTTAATCTGTTTTACAGTGAATGCTCTGGAGCCATAAACTCTTGTTTTGCAGGAGCTACACCCAAAAAAAAAAGACAAAGGTCACTCAAATAGCTTTCACACCTATAAATAGGCAGGGACAACTACATAAACAAACATTAATAATACCAGATAAAATTAAAAACATAAAAAGGCCCATAACTCATCTTTCTATGATTTTTTTTTCAAATTCACTGACTTGTTAATTTAACCTTTCAGTTATTTATATCTTTATATCTTTCTACGTTTAGCACTGCAACTAGATTTGATTTGTAAATGCTTTAAATACATTTTAAGGAGTGCATGGAGCATTAAATATTGTTGGAACCACTTCCATCATGCAGTCACTTAAATTTAGGAATGTTATGTCAATTATGTTATGAATATTTGTTATCATGTTAATGCACCAACATAAGGCATGCTTCTAACAGGAACAGATCTTGAACTTTTGCAATTTTGCTATTTTTGGGGGGTAAAAGTCACATTGTATAATGTTGATTTTGCTATTTAAATAATCACATCCTGTCACAGCCGTCATTATTAATGATCCATTTACAATAAAATTCAAGTGTTTCACTAATCAGCTTTGCCAAGGAAATAAATTATTTTTCTTGAAAGAGAGGTCAAACCTACCAAGCAATATGTCTGTAAATGTTTAGGTTTGATGTTACAAGAGGAGTCAGGTTATTAGAAATGTATGCTATCTGGCTAAATCTGCTGTACCAGTGTACGAGTAATACTTTTCACATTAAGATCAACTAGCAAGCCATTAAACTGGTGCAGAGCCTCCCATTTTTGACTTGGCCCCTGACTCACCAACAGCACAAAGATAAGCCTTCACTCAATAGAGCCAAGCCTGCAGTTAGCATATTAGCTTGACAGAGGAAAATAATTTGTCAAAACCTTATTTTAAAGCACTATGAATGTCATCCTGTGTTGCTGCTCTTAATTGAAATGTCGTTGGCCATGCAAGGAAATATATGGGCACACATGGATGGTGTCGGCAGAATGTTTTATGGTGATGGTAACCACACCTGGTTAATATTAGCATCCTCCTTACTGTATATTTTACATTCCTCATGTCAGTTTTAGTTTGATTTATCCAAGAGATAAAAAATAGAGTTGTATGTTTTAGCAAATCAGGATGATCTGATAACTGGAGGGAGATAAATATGTAAAACATTTTTGCTGATTATTTAGGTGCGAGGTCGTTTCTGAGATAACTACAAGCATTGCAATAATATTGCGATCATGATTTATGTCTGGCCACTTGAGGTTTGTCATCTGCAAATGATTCGGGCTAAGGGACTGAGCCATTTCATGTGGCTAAGTTCTTCAGAGAACTTTATTCATAGAGGCTGTTTGGAAGTGGAACAGCTGCAGCAGCGGAAATCATTTACATTGCATGTGCTCATCTTTAGTGGACTTCTCTGTCATTCCAGCGACTCTATTAAAACCTGTTAATCGCCACCTTTGAATATCTGAAAGTAAAGATATGCTTTGTTTCTCTATAAAACCACTTTACTGATGTTTTGTTTTGAGATCTTTAAACAAAACATACAAGCTGAATTTGTAGTTTGTAACAGGTACATCAAACATTGCATGCAGATGCACAGTCCCCCTTGCTTACTATAATCTATGTTCTTTACTAAAACTAAGGGTGGAAACTAGTTTGCCCTTCCCCCACTGTGAACCTTACCACAACCCCGGGCTCCTGAACCCACTTGTACATTTTAGGCCTCGATAATAAACCAACATCTGCAGAACTTACAAGTGCTTTACCAGAGTTAATTGAGTAAATTGAAGCAAGCTGTAGAGCAGTGCTGATCTATGATCCCCTGTTGAGGGCCCAGAAGGGAGACAACAGATTTACTGCATGGACAGTGGGCGGCCTTTTGTTCAGGCCCTGGTTCATGGGAAGTTTGAGGTCAGCCGGGATTAAAATATCTTAGGGAACAAATGGAGTAATTTGAGTGCAATATAAGGAGTGCTTTGCCAGTTTTGACCAAGGATCCAGGTGTGATTTATTTGATTTTAAGCCCCATGTCCCTTTTTCATCATTTTTTTCCCCATTATTTGGGATTTACAGATAACATGAAGATTGGTCCTTTTGAACAATCCCTTTAGTTCTGGTTGACACAACTGAGAGAGAGGGAGTCGTGCAGTGAACACAAACAAATACCAAAGGGAAAATATCTGTCCTTCGTCTCGGGGGCAATTCTGCTGGGTCTCATTGAAGTCCTTAAGTGACTAACCAGATAAAAAAGAACTCTAGATGCAGATTGAGGATACTAGTGGGATATAGAGTTAATTTTTGAAACAAATTTATTTTGTACTCAACCATATCCCTTCTCTTGTAATAGCCTTTCAGTAGACTGTACCTGTGATCAAAGTTTGTGTTTTCATTAATCAAACCTGATGGACAGAAGCTCTAGCACTGCTTTTAAGTTGGCTGTACCCCACAAAAATATCCAAATGATCCAAGAGCTCTTGTAAGAGGAAAAGAGAAATATTAAGTAAGGATGCACATCAGATTCGTTTATAAGGGGGCATAACACCTTTAGTCAACATGGTCAAAAGTTTGGTTCTCAGTCTGGTTTAAATAAAGAAAGGGTTGGGTACTGGAGGTGGTCCTTTCCTAAGATGTGATGTGTTAAATTGAGCATTAAGGAGAACCTTTCAAGGATCCTAATAAAATGCCAGTGAGAGGAATTGACTGACATTGATAGCACCAGAAAGACTGAGTGTACTGATGTGTACAGATACTCCCCCTTAATGTTTATTTTACCCCAAGTTTTTATTGATGCATTGGTTTTAATGACCCCCTTGCTCCTTCTTGTTTTCAGCCTATTCCAGAGAAGTTACTGGTTAGAAGTGTTGTTAAAACATCCAATACTGAAAAGATGTTTAGGTAACCTTTAGCTTTAACCCCCCATCGGTTTTGATGTTTTGCATTTGAGATCATTAGTCAATGCCTTTAAGCCTGATCAGTTGGAATGGCTAACAGAGTTTACAGAGTGGGAAGCAGCCATGTGACTTGGAAAAAGACAACGATGAGAGGATTTAGATGTGGATTTGAGTCTTGAACAATGGATTGATTGCGCAAATATGCTTTGATGGCTCAGAAAGCCTGCAACATGTAACAAAGAGAGCTACTACTGATTTCAAACTGTCTTAGAAGACTGACTCCATTATTAAATACAGAGAAATGCTCTTTAACAAGATATTTTTCATTAGGATTGATGATCCTACAGGCACACACAGGCCTACACAACTGGCACTCAAAGTTGTTAAAGAATTTTGGAGGCTTGGCCATGCTTTAAGCACCTTTCAGGAGCATTTTTTCTTTTTGTAGAATAAGCTGAAGACCACATCTGTCCACCCAGCGGTCCAAAATAAGCACAACTCTTTTCAAAATGAAAAAAAGCAGATTCACGCAACACAGTTTGAATGATTGTCTACAGGTAAAGGTCTTGAGAATTCATTTTGTCTAGTTGCTGTTCAATCAATATGAGGTGTTGGAAAACAGAAAGCATGCAAATATCCATAGCTTGGATAGTGTTTGACCAAACAGTGTGCTGTCTGAGCCTCCAAAATCACTGTGGAAGTAAGCATTTTTCAAATTTCAATCAAAGTGTGTTTAAAACTTATGGTCACAACTGTCAGTTTTTTGTTGCAGATGCACTTCAAACATTAAAGGTTGCAAGCACTTTTGCAGCAGTACATTGTCAGTGTGATCACATTTTCAATCAGACATGAACAGCGCACCTGTGTGGTAGTGGCATTGTTTGTCAATACTGCATTGTTGTGTTGTTTTTTATGTGAAAGCACTTTTGATAATTACCATTAGTGAATAATAATAAAATACATGCAACTTGTTTTTAAAAGAAACTTTTTTTAATACATTACATGTATATTTATGTATGGTTATTATTCAAAGAGAACTGCACATCATATAAGTAAAGGCCTTTAGTATTTCCAGATAGATGAAAAATGACTTGTCTGTTTTTTGCATGTTCTTTGCAATTTCCATCTTCTGAAAGTTGCTTTGTACTCTCCAACCCACAAAACTTTTTAGTATGTCAAAATGTAGAGAGCACTTATTGGCCAAACTGTTTCAGCTACTTACACACCCAGCACAGTATACTAACAAATAATTCCTATAATCCTTTCCAGTTCTATTAACAGTGCACTTACATACACTTTGTTTTCTCCAATCAAAATTAGCACCCAACAGAGATGCTATGATTCAAAGCCATACTGTTCAAATGATATTAAAAAGAGAATGCTACTCCACCAGACACTCAATTAGAGCTGAGGGTCAGCATGCATGTTATACTTTCATTTTGTCAGTGGTCATAGAGCAGCACTTATTTTACTTCCGCATTTGCTGGACTCAAGGGACCTCTCCCAATAATTACGATGCCTGTCTGCCTTGTCCATATTTTAAATCTTTGTGTTTAGACAGAATAAAGGAGCAGAGTAAGTACATACTGTATGAACAGATAAGATACCTAGAAACACATAATATACAAAATACATAAAACAGTGTTGGGTAATTTTTTCAGAATATCACCACAAATAGGATTCAAACCTGTGTCTGCAAGCCCAGCTCTGTGTAATAGGAGCATCCTCAGTCTGCTGTTGTTATTGCACATACTTACATGCGTGGCAGTGTACAAATAGCCTTATCTGGCGGGGCAAATTGCCCTGTGGCATTTCCTAAGCACATTTCCCAGCGCAGCATCCTCTGTTTCTTGGCTATGTCTTTAATGTGTGTAATAATGTCTGTTAAAAGTTCCCAGGTTCAGGTGAGCATTCACAGGTGAGGGTAGTTAGTGTGTGACTGCTCAGGGCTCATCCGTTAAAGCCATCACTGTGGAGCTTTTAGTCACAGTGTTTATTCAATATATATTCAGCTGTTGCCTCTGAGCTGCCATGTGTATTGCCCAAATCATCTGAAACAGACATTCACTTCTGTGGTTCTGATTAAAGGATCATGTAAAACATAAACAGCTGTTTCATACGTAGGAAATATTTCTTATATCTCCATGAAAGTTCACTGAACTCAGATAAGAAATAAAAAGCCAATGGATTTATCTAATACATAATAATCAAATTACAGTTGTGAGAGAATTAGCTCTAATTGCTTCTCTTCACTTCCCCTTGGACACACATGCACACACACATTTACACAGAGACAGTCCCATCTGTCTAATAAGGACATTCACAAGCAAAAAATTAAAGCATATGCTATTATCACTGACGATGATTAAACATTTAGGCCATTTCTGGCTCCATTCCCAACTCAAATTTATAACCAGATCTTTTTCATGTTCCCTGCTGAAGCACACAAGTCTCATTATCTTGCCCAGAATACAAAGGCTAGATTCCCTCTGCCAATAAATTTCTTCATGATTGGATGCATAAGATAATTAGCCATGTTGTATCAATGGGCTGCCAGCCACACCATCTCTTGAAACCTTTCACGCCCAGACATGGCCAACAATTGGCTCCATGCCTCCGTCATTCACATACAGTAGAGTGAGCAACTGCATGAGGGTTTCACAATGGGAAGGGGAGGGAGTGACACACACAGAGCAAAACAGGCCAAGAGAGTGAGAGAGAGAGCAAGGGAGGAAAGGTAGGAGGGTAAAAAGGGAGGGAGAAAGAAATAGCGGGCCAAACTCGTTTTCCGCTTGATGGGTTAGCTGCAGAGAATGCGCCTTTACTAGGTAAATGATTAAGGGTGGTGGGAGGGGGACCTATGCTGCTCTGCTATTATGTACTTCAAAGGTCTCCAAAGGCAGGTTAAATGAAAAGCAAATGTGTTGCCCTGCTGCTCAAATACCTCAAATGTTTTAGCAGGTGCAAGCAATGAAGAGGTGGGCAGTGACAGCAGTGTGCTGCACCTTGCTTGAGAATCATGAATACTCCTGTTAGTGGAGACAGAGAGTGTAGTAAAGGGTGAGACAGGGTGAGATAGGTTAAAAGTCCTCAGTGGAAGGTAGGTCAAAATCTGCTCAGTGTTCTCACTGCTTTGACCCACATCTGACACCCAGGTGAAAAGGCTACAGGGTGCAACTGACGTAGCTAAGGTGTTGAAGGTTGAGATCTCTTAAAAAAAATCTAAATCTCTAAAAATATTTTTAAAAATGAGTCACGATTGTGCCACTGTAGTAAACAAACTTTATTTAATGAGTTTAAGCAGAAATAAGTAGTGCCTTTGCTGGAGACTATTTTCAGCTGCAGATGGATTTGATGTGTTATTCACTTTTTCCAAAAGCAGGACTATGTATGTTGGACTGAGTCAAAATAAACTACAGTACCTTTATTCAACATAGTGACAAAACATGCAAGTCAGTGCAGCAGTGTGACTTATTGTTGTGTTTTTGGACAACAGTTGACATCTCTGGCACAAAGGACTATGCCTTATTGGGCTTTTTACTTATTTGCAGGATCACTTCATTGTTGGCTTGCTCTTGCTCACCAGACCAAACCTTCAGGTTGGATAAGCCATGCAGTGATTTTGTTAACATGCAAACATTACTTTATTGATCACCTATAGCCTGGCTGAGACTGTATTATTGTTAAGCTTAAAAAGACTCAATAAAAGACACCATTTCTAATAATTAAGAGAGAAGATGTAACTTAAACTTCATCACCATTAAACATATTAAAGAGAACTTGATAACACTTTAAGAAATATGATCAAGTTAAATAAACATCTAATGATCTCTAATGATACTAATAAATAACATCATGCTCCACACACAAAGCTGTGATCACACAGACATACTCGTGTTAAGAGCACAATAGTACATATATAATCAGCAGTGTTTACATAAGTCCTGCTGTCCTGCATTTAATGTCTTAATAGAAGTGTAATCTTGATTTTTATATGTATGTAAATCAAGTCCCTGTTGCGAATGCTGCAAATGAATCATCCCGCTCTCAGTTCACCTGTTCAGTATCAGCAAGGACAATTACATAATCACAGCACAGTGATTACAGGTCTCCTACTGGCAGAGCAATTACCCCGGCTTTGTCATTATCACCTCATAACATCATCTGCACTCTACATATCAGCACAGACAACATAGCTGTATATTATTCAGTGTTAGGTCACAAATCATGTCGGCTGCACTAATGCAGTGTAATTTGTTCATTATAATAAGTGCGAATGTAATAGGTGTATGCACCGGTAGGCACATTTGTGATACCTATTATTCTCACATGTGTTTAGGTTCAGACATTCTGAGGAGATTGCAAGAAACAGATTGATGCCGAATATGTACACGAGATTAACAGATGTTATGATTTGAAGACAATGAATTCAAAATTAAGTTATTATAATGATAGGAAATGTTTTGATACAAATCTGAATTATTGTGCTTAAGATCATATTGAGTGACATAATGAAAACAAGACAAAACTGTATCAGAATGAATATTCAGTAATCTATTAAACATGTTATTTTCTCAGAGATTAGTATTTGCTTTTAATTAATAATTTAGTAAATAGAAAAATGTTGCAAGTTGGCCAGAAATAATTATTTCATGTGTTTGAATTGAGAGAGTAAATTATTTAATAATTGCATAATCACTGGTCATTTTCTTAATGTTTAATACATTTGCAGCGGTAAGTACATGTACTCTGGTATAGTTTTTGACCTAATTTGAGTGTTTAGGATCATTTATAATTCTTCATCAAAATTTCTAGAAAAAATTGTATTTTTTTTTCCTCTCGTGCATAAGATTTTAAGACTATAGTCATTAGTGACTTTTTAGATTTGCATTTTTTCATGCAAATATATGATAAGTTTGTAAAAAAATATACAACGTTTCTGAAATCCTCCAACAGAATAAAATAGGAGTAGTTTAATAAGCTCCAAGTTAAACAGATAACACATTTAAGTAGTTGTTACATATCAGTGCATCAAATACCTGACTCATTAACATATTTGCATTGTAAACAGGAAGCTTACTGCATTATAAGTAATTTTACTTTTTTTTTAAATATATATTATTTAGAATGTATTTGTATTTTTAGTTTGGTAAAATTTTAAATGTAGGATTTTCTTCCAGTTATATCCATTTTCCACCTTTTTATTGCTACTTTTACTGAGGTTAAGTATCTTAATACAATTTCAATCACTGCACATCTCATCACTGCCACCAGCTAAATTAATTTTTATTTTATTCATTTATTTATCTGTAAATAAGAAACAACCTGGCGTGAGAACAAGTTGTATCAACACAACTACATTTTTAGAGGACCCTGCCACATTATCCATTAGATGTGTAATAACACTGCATAGGGATGGATTTGACAGTCTCCTCCACATTATACATTTACACATCTCCAACATGTGTGTCACTCACTGAATAAAAGCTTAAGACAAATGACTAAACCATAATTAGGGTTTTTGTTTAAGCAATTACCTGGTAAAACAAACTTCCTTAATTTTGGCTCTCAGTATGATAAATGTGAAGACTGGTGAAATTCAGAGGCATTGCTTTGCTCAGTTTGCACTGTCTCCTAGTCTGGGGCCATTTGTAAATCCATATCCAAGGAGTACAGGTGTTGATTAATCCTCTCGACATTTTCCTGAGACATTCTTTCATTCATATTGACATTCTTGTGGCTGCCTGGCGAGTGGTGGGGAAATGAAAGCGCTGCCATGGTATTTTGGAAGCCCCTCAGAAGTCAGACTTACACGGGCTGTCTGCTGTGATGGCCTACATTATGGAGTTTATGGCCTGTGGGGGTCTGCTCCCACCAGCCTGACAGGACTTTGGGAAAATGCTCGTCCCCTCACCACATGCCAGAGTCCTCAGCTCCAGTTCACAGTTTACTCCAGACAGATGCTGGAGTTAAACATTCAATATGTAACAATTTCACATCATATATATCATGACATATATTTTGTTGAGATGTGTGCTTACATGATTCAAATAAAGCTCAGAAAAGTCCATAAATTTATTTGGAAAAAGGTCATTTCTTCCAGGTAACAGTAGTCAGAGAGTGAGAGAGAAGCATGACAAAACGTAACGTGAATAAAACTTGACAACATTAACTCATCCATGAGCTTTTTGACTGAAAATTTTTTTTGCAGCAGATGTTACATAATGTACATTTAGCTTCTGTTCACGCTATATCCTTGAATACACTGAACTATTAAAAAAGTGATGTCATCCAGTAAAAATACTGCAGGAATTTATACATTACATGCCTAACTATCATCCATTTCACCTTAACAGCATTTCAGATCCTGCACGTCAGAGTGAACTAAAAGTTAACCCTGGGTTGACCCAGCTAGCATAACCACAGCTCGCCCACTCCTTTCACCCTTTGGGCTGGGCACATATACAGTGGCTGCCCCTGCTGCCTGCCCTGGTGGAAAGGGGTGGTTTTTTATTGTGGTTATTTCTCTAACAGAACAGTAATGAGTCATATTGCTCTGTGCTGCAGCTCTGATGTGGTGTAACTGTGTTACAATATGGCTGATTCCACACACAGCCAAGAGAAGAATTTCATGGTGGTGGTTCAGCCGCAGATAAAGGCTTTCTCTTCATTAAGAAAATAAATAAACAAGGGAAGAAAATTGTATGTCAACACTTTATTGACATAACACCCCCCACCCCCCCACCCCCGCTCCACCTCATTACGATTCCTCAGCTGTGTTGTCTCCAAAGTGTCAGATGGAGAACTGCTCACAAACTAATTTAAAAGTTAAGTCACGTACGGTAGTAGCAGTTTTTACTTTGACGAACTCCTGGTACATCACAGTTAGTGATACAAGCAGGCACACATACACATATATTAATGTGCAGAACCAACACATGACTTTGAAAAAAATTAAATTAGTGCATGGCTGTTTAAGTGTTGAATCAACACAGTTTGCTGTGTAGTTTGATTGTTTTGTGAGAATTTTGGAGCGATTGATGAGATTTTTTCTCTCCAAAAATTGTGTTCAGTTTAAAGAGTATGGTCGGGGGTGGAACATTATGCAAAGAGGCATCTCTACCAAAAGTTTTTTTTTGAGGGTCAGGTTAAGCACTTACTGATGGAGCAGTGAGAGGAATCTTGGCTTCTGCACTTATCTGGTGTGCGGAGTGTGGGGTACTTTCCTCCCTCTTTCCTCCATTTCTTCTCTATCTCTGGCACCAAACTTATCAAAATAATGTGCAGTAAGATCATTTTTGGCTTGCGCCTGACAAACTGATATAAATTTCAATCTGACTCTGACAGAAGTTTTCATTTTGCCAAGAGTGCAGAAAGAGGCGTGTGTATGTGTGCATGTGTGTGTTATTTGTGTGTTGTACTGTACACATCTTGTGAACAAATTAAAATGTGACCACAGGAAAAGGGGAGTCGGCTAAAAAATGTTTTCAAACAACACCCAGAATGAACAAACATTTTCATTTACAAGTCAACCAGTAAACCACAAATTCTTTCACGTCTTTCGTGACATTATGTACTTTTAAGCCAAAGCACTGCCTCTGTTATCTGCCTGGGAATCACTCAAATAACTTTATTAATATTCCTCAGGGTCATCATATTTTTATTATTATTACCACCTGTTGGGAACGTCTCCAGTGTAGCTGTGAAACTGCTCAGAAAATATTTAACAACTTAAACACAAGCACAGCCTTTTGCCAGGTGACCACTGTGCTGCTCTGAGTCACAGGTAGACACAGCGCGATGGCACCTCCACTCTGGCTTGGATGCCACTCAATGCTGTGCCATCGGCACCCCGGTCCAGTTTGGCACCGGCTTCAGGAGCAGGAATCTTGCACCCTCATTACACCTCAGCCACTCTAATTACAACCTGCTCAAGAGCTGTTATCCTACACCTCACAGTGACAATGACAGCGCCTCCTCTTAGAGGCCTGGCCGGTTTTCTGTACTGAGGCGCAACACAACACCCCTGTAAATAAGTGACGGCTGTGCTGGAAAGAACATGCAGCGTGTACCAATTACTAACTAAAACCTGTGATCTCTTGGAGGCAAACATTTGCCTGGATTTCACTTTTTTTGAATATATGCTGCTTTCTTTTGACGATGATGGTGATGGAGAGGATGGTGTAATGTATTCAAATAAACGATGATGAAACCGAGCAGAATTCTTTCTGGCCCTTCGCTTGGTTTCATGGAGAAGAAATCCATTTACACAACAGGCAGTGAATTCTGCTATGAATGTGTTCCATGGTGTCCTATCACACACACATTATTGTTTGAGATCCTGTGTTATGCTGACAAATCCTCTCGTGGCAGCAATCACCTAAGCGTCTTCCATGAAAGGGATGTACATATTCCTCCACTTATTTCAGAATTTATTGTGTTCATCACTAATCCAAAGATGGGTTCCTCATGTAATACCCGCCATCTAATCATTCTTAGTACTCCAAGGGCTTGTTAGACGAGATCCTGTAGACTGTAATTGTTTTATCAATTGATCCCATAGAAAAGCAGTGATACTGTAGATTAGAGAGCAAGAGACAGTAAAATATTATTTTAGAACATAAAGAAATCCACCACAGTACAATTATTTTAAAATGTGTAAAATTCTTCCAAATTACAGTCTGCTATAAAATGAAAAAAGGTACATTCAGGGGATAGAATATGCATCTACGTGAACACCTTGCTGTTCTTTTTTGTTTACAGCGTACACATTGTTTTGGTAAAGTGCCTGACTTTTGAGCTCTGTGACAGTGAGCAGTGGCTGCCTACTGTATGTGCCTGCTAAACCTAAACATATTACACAGCATAATGTTTTTATAAAAGTCCATATTAGGCCGCGCAGATCTTAAAAGGTTTATGACGACCATTTAACATCACGAGAGCGAAGCTTAACATGGCCATGTCAAGATAACATGCAAGCATCCGTGTTGTTTTCATTGGCTGTCAGCACAGATTTTACAGTGGCTGCGGGGAGAAGGGGCATATGTGCTTAAGACGCTCCTGCAAGGGCTGTCACTGCAGGAGAGCAGGGACGGGGACGAGGAGGCGCAAAAATAGAACAAGAGAGACAGAGAGCTCTCCTGTCCAAAAAGATGATGAGGAAGAATAGAGCACGTTGGATAATTTGACTGGAGTAGGGGGATAATATGGGAGCAGTATTTTATTTGAAACGGCAGATCTTCTCTCATCCAAGCCCCATTCAGTCCTCTGTGCTGCTCTCAAAAGGAGTGCATGGGCGAGAGCTGCACTGCAGAAACTAGGTGGAGCTATTGCTTGCATCTGCGTCCACTGCTTAGGAATCAGGGCCAAGAGAGGGAAGGGGAGAAGACAATGTTTAAGAAATAAGTGCAGTGCAGGGCTGGGTCAGAGCCTAAAATAAGACCCCGCGGGTATAAGTAGAGGACTAGTACTGTGAACCATGCACCTGTCACACAGGATCTAGAGGGTCTCAGATTTAAAGTACAGCTTTAGGCCTGCTTGCTACTTCGGAGGAGTGCGAAAATATGAGAAAATGTCTGTGCAGTTCATTCTTTATCGAATTGGTGCTCCCCTACACTCCCAAAGATGACACCCAACAGAAATTAATCTATAGGGAGATTGTGTTGCAGTAATGCTGAGTTGAAATGTGCAGACTAAATTACTCTTTGGCTCTTTTGGCTATCTCCCCCATCACCCATGCATCATAAAAGCAGGGGTTTAGTGTGAGATGAATAATCTCGCTGCAGCATGCCTCTCTTGTGCTGCTTCCCCTCACGCCATAATCGTCAGAAGGCAAGCCAGCTTAGTCAACCCTGTGCTACAGGCCAGGATAATAATTGCTGTATTAATTGGTGTTGTCCAGGCTAGACAGAATATAAGAGATCCCACTGGGGCTAATAATTAATGTTTTTTTACCCTCTCTTTCTCTCCTCCTGCTGTACCTCCACCACAAGCACACACACGCACACACACACACACGCACCCACTCACTCACTACCCTCTGCCGTTTGCTGTATCATTAAGAAAGCACTTCAATACCTCCATCAGTGATAGTAGCAGGGGGATGACGTCTAACGAGTATTTTTAGATAAGGCAATGGACAACGGCACTGTTGCCTGTGTTGAATATGTTTATTTAGCTTCTTTAATCTCATGCTGCTAAAAGATATGGGTATTATGTATTTCTGGTTGTGCACAGCGAACTGTGGGGATGAAGGGTCATGTTAAGGCCTGATGAGGAAGCCTGGGTTTAACTGAAATATGCTGGCTTGATGGGAGCATGATTGCAGTCTAGTCAGATAGAAAAAATGTACTCTGCCAAACTCATAATAGGTCTAAGTGTGATACCTCACCCAAATGAATGAGTAAGTTCAAGACTAAGTCCTGTGTAGGTGTGCACTATATTTTACTGCTCTTTGTTCTCCTAAGCAGATGGCTGCTGTACTACTGCCCCTCCTGGTGTGAACCTGCTTAAGTTCCCTGTTGAAGCCCAGTGAGTCAGTCTGCGCGAATGATTGCCAAAGAGGAGAAAAGCGTTTTATGAAAGGCACAGAGGAGCTCATGGCAGTTTTACGCAGCCCTCCACCTTCAGGAAACAGATAATTACAGGCTGCATTATGTGCTGTAGTATCATGTCAGAAGGTATAGTGACTGCACAGGACTGCTGAATGTGCTATTACAGCATGTGTTCCAATTGTAAAACGATGATTATACTCTATGATCCTTTTAATGACAGATATGGGGATTTTTATTTTTTTTTTGCTCAGCCGGTATTTAGCACATATCTCAGTGTGGTGCTTTTTAACACATCTCACAATTTAAGGGGGAAGCAAAAATTGGAACTAGTTTAGAGAAAATGGCCTAATAGGAATCTTACTGGGTTATTTTCAAAAATAAGCCAGACCGCACACTAACTTTTGAGATCTGTCACAGCTTAAATTTAGTGACCTCTTATGTTTTTTTCTTTCTCTTTTTCTTTTTCTTTCTTTCTTTCTTTCTTTCTTTCTTTCTTTCTTTCTTTCTTTCTTTCTTTCTTTCTTTCTTTCCTTTGCTGCAGGATAAAAAGAAGTCATTTAGAAAATAACCCTTTCCTTTTGGGGGACTGATTGAAGGTCATTCAAACAAGAGTACCTGTGCTGTGGAGATTAGGCAGCTTGTTATTAACAGGCTTCATTTCAAGTCATTTGAGGTAGTATCTGGCCTGTCACCTAGACCATCACCCAAACATCCTTCCTGTCTCCTCTACTAGGTCTGTTTACTGTATGCCTTAATTGTAGCCACAGCTTTATTAATGTCCAAATGGAGTGAAAAAACAACTCTTCTGTAACAACGTGTACAGGGAATTGGCTGAGGCACAGCTCCGCTCTGCAAACGGCTAGGGGATTAGGACCATGTAGAGGCCCTACTCTGTTAACAGTCCTGACAGGGTTATTTGACCATCTGCTTTAATTACAGGTACTGACACACTCACAAGCTAATGCCTAAGTGTCACCCGTGCAAAAGTGCAAATTAGTTTCCACTTGAGGAGCCAGGGTGTGCCACAAATCAAGCTAACGACATCAATTGGCCTCAGGCATCAACCACAATCAACTAAAGTGTCTGTGCTAATCAATTTCTAGTCTTCTAATCTCTTATTTTTAAAAGCCAATTTGAATGTTATTTAGTTAAATACAGTGCTATTAACAAGAAATAAAGATATGTTTTCTTAGCTCTTCCTGTCCTTAAGCCCTTAAAATCTCGCTCTGTGCTGAGAATTCATGTTGCATGAGAAACACTACGTTACATGTGTACACATGTAGACAGTGAGCAGAATGCTGCCACCATGGTTGTTATTTCAAAGCAAAGGTTTATGAAGCCTGCGGGGCAAATTAAACGGTTGCATTCCCGACATGCCTTGTTTTGTACCACACTAGCAGTTAACTTAATGGGATCCTTACATCTGATTAAATTCCCACCTTTAGTAGCTCTCGATCAGTGTCCTGACTGCATATTCATTCAGACTGTTAAGTCAGAGGGAAACTCTACCTCGTTAAACTGACAATTTTGGCCCTGTTATGCACCTCTCTGCTCCGGTGGCTTTACCTCCTCAACATCTGCATCAGGCCAGCACCTCTGCAGAGGGCATGACACAAGGGAAACCTACAGTATTACTTTTCACTCTTCACCCATGCTCACCTCTGGTTCATGGATGTTACCGGAGTGAACTATCAACTAATCAGCTTTCTACACATATCTGCCTTATGTCGACAGTTTGCCTGTTATTCTCTGTTCTTGTGAGTCAGTGTAGAAAATAGTGAACTCTGTGGGGCTTAAATCAGGCAGTCATTAGTAGAAGAACAGATTGTCTTTTCTTCCACTGCCGCTGTCCCTAAGATAAACAGACTAGAGTGCTGACATATGATCCCTTCAACTAACACAGCCTAGCCTGACCAGGTGATGGGAGGAATAGTAATCAGGCAGTCAGTCACGAGAACAACACAATATACTGCCTGTAGGATGCAAACTTAAGCCTACTTAACAGGATGGAATGCAGAAAGTAGTATTTGTTGCATAAATCTTTAATGAATTATGTATTAATAATAATGCTTGAGCCTGCATTATCAGCACTTAAAACTAGAGAATAATGTTTAAAAAAAACAACTGTAACTTATACATGTGGATTAAAACAAGCACCAAACAACTGTTTGTGTTCAGTAGTCTTTGAAATACGATTGTTAATTATCTTAGGAAGTTTAACAAAACGGGAAATCAAAAAGGGGTTGCTCTCGTTCTTGGCAATTGCTTCCTAATGGTGTGTTTTCATCCAAGCTAAACGTCTGTCTTTGTGATCTCTTCCTGCAGGAGCCTGGTGTCCTGTCAGCCGCCCAACCCAGGCAATAACTGTCATTAATTAGTCTGATAAATTACGTCCAAAACAATGACATGTTTAAATGGTCCAATTTAGCTCAAATCCTAAATGAGATATTACATCAAAAGCCAGCTGTTTCTCTCTTTTAGTCCATTTAAAGAGGCATACTGCTTTCCTGAAAGCATTTTAAAGGTTACGATTTCCTCAGATGATAAAGCAGTACCTTTTAATGAAATTCTAATTAGTAATTTCATGGACTTTGTTACCAACCATATCTGATTAGTGCACATTTTCACAGCCCACTTTAATTAAGCACACTTACAGTACATTTTCAAACATTCGCCACTTGAATATGGAGCTTAGCACCTCAAAAAACTTACTTTGTAAACACAAATGTTGCAATTTCCTTTTTTTAATTAGATCAAATTTGAATGAATTTCTTTCTTGTGTTTGTGTTTTGATGGTAAAAACTTTTTTTACCCCCTCACTTCTGTAGCAAGTGCTAAATGTGGCGATGATTAGGTTTTCATTACCTACCATGATTTTATGTTGTTGTTTAATGTGATGACAAAACAATTAGCTTGCTAAGATTTTTTCTTTATTATTATACTCTTTTTTCCTTCTGAACTTTCCGTTTCAGCTTAAACTCAGCTGCATATGTTGGGATGCAAATGTGTTCCCAGGCTTAAAATATGTTACTTTAAAGGTGACAATAAAAAATAGAACATGTGGGAAGGGTAACAGGTTGATGCTTCAACATGTCTATGTTTTAAAGCAATATGCAAAACATGATTACATTACAGTTTTCAAGAAGGTTGCATGTCTCCTGTCCCATTTTGTCAGAGCCAATTACGCCCTGTTGGTGTGCCGCTGAGGCTTGGGGACTGTTGACTAAAGAGCCCCAAGACATAATCTGATTTCACTCTCATTCAAATCGTTTTCCACTTTGAGATCTAATCCTGGTTTCACAATATGAACTCTGACCTTGAATATCAACTGGATTGCAGTTGGTATTAATGTTCATCAGAGCTCGATGTGGGAGACTTCTCCTCACAGTGGAGTGCTTTTGACACAGCCTTCACCCAGCCGCCCCACACTGGGCCCCAGTGGACCCTCTCAGGTCCCTAACCACACAAGTGTTTCCACGGTGGCGAAACTGTTTCAGTCTGACTGACATCCTAGTGTTGGGGAACACAGTTATAAAAGTGCACAAGGCATAACAGACCACCTTGGCCCTACCTCCTTGCCCCATCTCTCCTTTAAAACATGGAGTCCACCCTGTCAAGTCACATGCCAGAGCCGTAATTTAGACTAATAATTACCAGACATCACCACAATGAAACATCAGTGTCTGAACTTCTTTGGACCAAACTGAATTTTAATACATTTGGAAAAGGTTGGCCGGAGGCAGGAACCCTGCACACTGGGAAAGGCAGTGCACATGTGGAAGCACTTTGGGAAGTGATAAATGATTTGAAATCCACAGCGTCCCCGAAAATGGAAATTAGGCTGAACAGGTGTTAAATGGGAACCACTGGTGCATTTTGAACAGGGGAAAGAAAACGTCCCGGGTCTTCGGGGCCAGATGTGACAGGGCTGGGCCTGGGATGTGGAGGGCGTTGCTGAGTGGTCATGGCCCGAGGTGTGTGATGTGTGGAGGCCCCTTGTGCCTGACCTCTCCTCCAAGAAATAACGGATCACTTGTGTCAGCTGTTCTGGGGAAAAGCCCATTTTTACCCTTCCTGTGCCACAAACACACTCCTTCTCTGGAGGGCTTAAATAGAAAATATTATCAATTTAGCTTTAGCATAACTGGCCTTATAGATAACATGTGTGAAGTCATTTTTAGCTGTGATCTGCTGTACATGTGAGGCATTGGAGCTGAAGAATATGATAATAGCAACTTCACTCGCACATTCTCATCACCTCTGGCATTATTGCTAATTTGTATGGGTGCCGTCTTTAACATGGATAATTGCCATAAATTGAAGTTTATTCACAGTGGGTCAGGAAATGGCCAAGTATAACAGCCATCAAGCGAGAAAGACCAATTTTCCCTCTGCTCTGCCTTATTCTCTAACTGGGATTTTCAGGCCAAGGGAGCAGGGTTGTAACCTAAATGCCCATGATTTCATTCACATTATTCCTTGGGTCTGTTCACCTTAGGGAGCCATTTTAAATGTGATGAGTCATTTACACTGTCAGAGATAATGAATGAATAACAAAATAGCCAATGTTGCTGGCGTTACAGAAAATAAGTGAAGTCAGTAGGAAGACATGGGATTGGGTTTCGTTGTTAGAGCGACAATGAATATTCTCTCATTTAGGAGAATCTGAGCACTGACGCAGCTGACAGTAAGATGGCCTTTAAAAACCCAATCTCCAATTTCCTAATGCACACACACCTACACACATATCGGCTCACTGTTTGGTACACTTTCCTGGTGAAGTTTCCTTTGCCGCCTTTCCCCTGTCAATCTCACTTTGTTTTCATGGAAACTCTCTCTCAGACACAGCTGAATTGTCCACTTGTTTCAGCTCAAAACTCTCAGATTGTTTTGTCCCAGCTGTCAAAACAAGAGGAGTCAACATTCGGCACGTTTGCAGTCTCGGGTGATGTCGATGCACTGTTATATATCGGCTGGACCTGTGAAGATCCTCGTATGCGTCACTCTGCGGATGGACAGCTGTTGAGACTCAGTGGCACACTGCCCAGATGGAGCCTAATCCTATCTATACATCAGCATAAGTTAACCATTTCATTAACCCTGCTGTACAAACCTCTGCTGTGGGAAGGCTGTGTGGCTGCATTGTTTTGCCATGACACCACTGTAAGGGAGTTTAATTGGCTATTCCATTAATAACACGGGCAAACTAATTTAGTAGAACCTGTCCTCTTTAAACCACGGGAACAAAGAGTAGGAGGGTGGAAATCAATCTCAGCTTTGTGCCTGAGCCACTGACCCGTTCATGCTTTGAAGATTGCTGCTGTAAAAAAAAAAAAGCATCTGAGAAGTTATTTAACTACAAACAGAGCCTACCTTCCCCATTCCAGCTGCATAATCAGGCATAATAAGTGACTGCAAAGGTCCACTTAATGTATTTCTAACACTGGAGACCTGCTAATCCTGTCAGGGGGAATGAAATGGAGGGGGGAACCGTGCAGAAGCCCAGCCATGGAGCTGAGCATTTAACTCCATAACCATGCAGGCAAATGCCTGGGCGCCTTTCACACAAAAAGAGAAAGAGAGAGAGAATAAGCCCAGCTTCATATTTCAACCCAAAGTGGGGATCCATTTTTCCGCTTTAGTGGCCATCGAGGAACAGTGGGAATAACAACAACAGCAGCCGCGGCAGTAACAGCCTGTCTCACTGGGCTGAGTCCTCATAAACCTATGCCATTATCACTCTCTTTATGGGCCTTTAAATAGAGAGCCCTTCAGATCAGCCATGTGTGCTCGCCTAGGTGAACAACGGCCCCCTCGCTTTCCTGCCAAGACTTTTAAAGCTTTTTGGATTGGTCTTTTTGTCAATAATCATTTTTAAAATATGTTTCCTTCAGACATTGTGTACAGTGCCCCACACATGTATGCAAATATCCCTATGTGGTCAACATTTAATTTAATAGCTTTTTTATCACCATCACAAACTGG
Organism: Acanthurus lineatus; assembly: GCA_029814665.1. Taxonomy (NCBI): domain Eukaryota; kingdom Metazoa; phylum Chordata; class Actinopteri; order Acanthuriformes; family Acanthuridae; genus Acanthurus; species Acanthurus lineatus. The sequence goes on from JAPZDV010000003.1 coordinate 6,070,662, forward strand.
TTTTGTCTACATTTTTTTTTACTCCTATGTACTTATTACATTCATATAAGTTATAAATGGGACAGCCAGTTTTTAAAAGAAGTTAAACAACATGCTGTTAAATGATAGAAAGCAGATTTGAACATAACCAGAGGAAAAGTTGAGCTTTCCAGCACGGATGCCCTGTGAATAATTGAAGCTTAAAAAGGGAAGAAAACAAACAAAGAGTCCCAAATCAACAAACACACTGAGACTCATCAGATAGCGTGTTTTCCCCAGCTATGTTTGTCAAAACACCTTTTATGGTGGTCTTTGAAATTCAGGGGCCCCATTAACAGTTCAAGCATATAATCACATCTCCGTAATGAGGTATTAATTAAGCAGGGGGCATCTATTGGCCCGCTAAACAGCCTCATAAACAATTGACAGGAGATTTGTGATTTTTGACTCCCTGACACCATTAAACAAATCAATATTGGGTTTTGCAGACATGCTCTCCGGCTGGCTCTCTCTGGTCTTTGCCAATCAGCTCTGTGGAATACTAATGAGGGAATTAACTGCCTCATATTCTGCATGTGTCCCATCAAACAGATCCTTATCGAATGAGTCTCATTTGCATGGAAGAAGACTGTGCTTTGTAGGTAAAGATTTCAAAATATGTCACTCATTATGCCAGCTCACCCCACCCCAACTCAATCTTCTATCCTTCCACTTGTCTCTTTTTTTTTTTTCAGACTCTTGAATACCCCCATGACCACCACGCAGCCACACTAGACACGCACAGGCCCTGTTTGGTAATTTAGTCCTGCAAAGAAATAGTGATGTAACATAATAAAAAAAAAAATAGTTTTCAAGTGCTGTTTTTATGTCTATTTCTGCTGAGATTTTCTCCCACCACGCCCACAGAGTGCTCCTCTTTGAAACGACTGTCTGTTTGTTGTCGCCTGCCACTGTGCTCCTTTGTGCTGCAGTAATCTTGTTTGATGAATATTGTGCTTAGAGTACTTAATGATGTTTGCTGTTCAAATTGCAGTGCTAAGTCATTCAAACCTGCTTTTCCATTCAGTGTTACACCGTCTTAAAATAGTTTTGTTTGGTATGATCAGTTTTTTTGTGACATGAAGCAAACACCCTTGTTTAAAATAAGAGAAACAGCTGGCCTGCAAGGAGTTTTTTCAATCAGGAAATTTGGGATTTTGTCTTGTTGCACTCTTTTATAAGACTGGGTCATGTTTGTACTATGCATGTCAAGGATTTTTCCACAATGACCAAGTCATGACTGCCAACCTCTTGACTCTGATTGGTTGGCACTTTTTGTCTGAATTGGTTGGGTTGGGGAGGTTCAAGCATGATGATGCTTGATGCATGATGATTCAGAACGATTAGGTTTAGGATAAGAATATTAGGAAAAGCTGACAGAGGAAGAGGTGCATGGGTCATGCCTTCACCATCTTGAAAAAATGTTGAAAAAACAGAGCTCACAGGAGCAAATGTGCATGCGTGCGAAGATATCGGCCACATTTTGTGTTTAAGCTTTTTAAGCTATACAGTTCATTTAATTAAGTTGCACTACTAAAAACTCCACTTTTTACATTAATATATGTTAGAAGGCAAGCCTGTCTCATATGCAAAGCTCACAATCTCAAAACAATATTTTGCTAAGATAAAAATTTTTAATGAATTTATAATTTCAGGGGCTTTTTTCATCAGATAATAAAAATAAAAATTGCCAGAATAAATGTGGGCAGTGTATGAATCTGCAAACCACAGATATATTGAAACTTGACCTGTCTTTACAAAAGACTTTATGTTTCTTCACATTTGAATGCTGTGTAGAAAAACATCATGTTTTGGCTCAAAATGGATGGTTTGTCACCAAAAACACAGCTGAATAATGTCCTAAGTCCCGTTATATATAAAAATAATCAAATGTGCCTGTAAGTCAGTTAAAATGGAAAGGGAACAGTGGCATTGAAATGGTCTCGAGCAGTGGTATGTCTCTTCTCTTCCTCCTAATAAGAAAGTCAGCTCACATATGTGGAATCTTAACTTTTTTTACATTGATCCATGTTGGAGAAATTTTAATATGAATTGTGCAAATTTAACATATTCATAGTTTGCAGAAACTACATTGATCAGATTTTATTCTGGCACCTGGGATGGATTTTTCAGTCTATCACAATAGAAAAAGCACAGGTGGAAGTAATAAAAGTGATAAAATAATAATAACTGATTCCATTTAGTGGTTTTAGTTTCTGGTTACCGCTATTGTACATGCTGTGTATTTATAAATTATAATGCATCTGATTATGTGGGGCTCTACATTAAAATGATCAGTGGGACGTGATCAAATGTCTGACAGAGTTTAGCTGCATTCATCGTATTTCCTTGCAGCATTACATTCCCTAAGTTTAGGTTTCAGTAGGTGAACCAAGAAGGACAGAGCATCTAATTTAATCTATTTTGGGAGTGATCTCCGCACTGCTCACCCCTGGAAAATGAATGACAGGGGATGGCCTGTTGTCTTTGTGCTGTGTGTGTGGCCGAGGGGCGGTGAGTTAATGCATGAGATTGACTCTTAATTGCAGTGGGGAACGCTCATCTTTTCTCATTAATGGGACGGAGCCAGAGCCTGGAGATTTTCTCATCACACAAATACTCTCCTCCACCAGCCAGGTTAAGTGCTGTTTAGATTATTGGCTTTCTTTCATATTATTTTTTTTTCCTGAGAACTATGTCTTAGATTGTGAACACAAGCAAAAGATGAAATGGGAGAGTGACGCAGAGGTTAAGGGAAGACAGTTGTGTGTGTCTGTGTGTGTTTGCTGGAGGGGTGTCTCTGAAGTGAGGCAGTCACATGTGTGATACAAGTCCAGAAGAGGCAGGGCTCAATCCAAGGGGCTGGTAAAACCTCCTCATCGAGCCTAACAAGGCAGATGAGAAGGCCATTTAAGGGATCGCATTTCATTTGCATTTTGTCCAGCCTCCAGATCAAAAGACAATCATAATTTGAGGGCTGCACCAATAGAAAGTGAGTGTTTCCTGATGGATAGAGATGTTGCGGGTGAGGCAGAGCAAAGGCAGTAGAGGAGAGGACTGGAGCAGTGCTGCTCGTCTGTCTGTCTGTCTGCTCGTCTGTGTGTCTGGAGGTGGGGGTTAACCTCCGCCTAAAGAAAGACCACTGGCTCCCCATGATGCATAACCGTAAGGGATTAGAGAGCACAAAGCAGCAGACTGTTTGGTGGAGCACTAAAATGTGCTCCTCTGGGGCTCATTGAAAAATGATTGCCGATTAAGTGTTTGAAGTCTGCCAAAGACGAGTGTGCGTTTTTAGTGGGATGACGATGAAACTCTATCTTTCCTGCTTATGCAGGCAATTTTCCCTCTCTTTTTCCACTAACTGTACCATGATGTGTGTTCTCTTGTCGCGCCTGGAGTTGAGGTTGCCAAACTCATTTCACCTCTTGGACCTCAGCTTGACTGGAAGCCAGACAACCAAATGTGATAAGAGTGAATTAAGCTGTTACTCTCCAGCGGGAATGTTATTATACTGCCAGAGAGAGGCATTGATTTCCTTATGAGAACAACAGGTGAGCTTGTAGAAAATAACTTTGAGTCTGCCTAAATAGCAGGTAATACTGAGTCTATAAAGATAAAATTATGCTTACGTAAATAAAGAGGGTAAGGCTCAGTAACTCAATTCACACATGATAAATTGGGTCATGTCCTAATGCTGCATTTAGAGCTCCTTAATAGACCTAGTTTCCAGGGAATCCTACTTACTTAACAATTGGAATTACTAAAATGTTTTATTTTTCAAATAGTATTTTTCCAAAATGATTTGTAAGTTGTTTTTTTTTAATTATTTAGAGTATGAAGCAGTGAATTGTTGTATTAAAAATATACAGGAATAGAATAACAAAGTATGGCTTTGATTCTGCAGTGATGTCGAGGTCAGTCAAAGTCACCCTGCAGAGGCCTATGGAGCCGTGCTTCCTTTGATTAATTGAACCTAAGAAGACTAATACTCTGAAGTGAACTGGAGGAAATAATTTGTGCAAGAGACAATGTCGAGAGTGATGACAAACATAGCTTAGTGTTTCCCTGGTTGCACCTCAATTCCCTGCGATGTCAGCTTTGAAACTGCGGCGCTCCTCAATATATTATCATGTTACACTCATTTGTTTTCATTATTGCATCAAAGAGGAGCTGGTCATGCAGCGGCCATTTTCTGCTGTACAGAGGCCTAGAGAACAAATGTGACTCTGGAGTCACTTCAGGGTTATACAAACAATGAGGAATCTGCAGTTTAATAAAGGGTTAGACTCACATTCTTATGTTACTACCTAAAGAGAGCACCAGCCACTGGACTTCAGAGTGAAAAGAGTCCTTAGTGTTGCCTCATTTTGAACTAATACATTATTATCCGTATGAGGTTTGATTAATTTATAACTTCATTCACATCCAATTATAAAAAACTAGTCGCTCAAGAGTTTATATCATAGAGTTATGCTATAAACTGGACTTGAAAGCAGTGTTTTCCTTAACAAGTGTGAGTAAACAATGGCTGAGTTCAGAGCTGTAAAAGGAGCTGAACAGGGTATGTTAAGTAGTCTCACAGAGAAGCTGGAGGGCGAGGGGTGAAGGGAGAACCTGGCCCCAGCGGACAGGTGGAGGTAAGTTGAGAGCCATACCACCCAAGGGGAGGATGAACTTGAGACATGTCCCTCACCGTCCTGTGGAGGTGGAGGTCAGCAGACAGTCACGCTGATCAGCCAGGATGCCCCAGTCAGCAGGAAGGACCGGACCCCTCTTCCCTCAGATGAAATGAAGCCACCGGCAGGCCAGGTCAGTCACAATTAGGACTCATAAAATATAATCAAAACCTCAAAAGCTGGGCTGCAATACTCGGGTGGTCAGGACAGAACAGAGCACATCTTTGTCCTGTGAGGGTTTTACTCATGCGTGAAACAGACACACCTTGTTCCAATGACTGAGATGTATCTTTCAATCAACTCACAATACAACCGCAATAAAACTTAAGGCCGACTTCTCCTCCAAAAGGCAAGAACTGATTAAGTTAAGGGACCTTATGATGATTCCCACATTTTTTAAGTGTCACAACCTCTGCATGGAAACTCCACAATATATGTGGGCTTTTATGCTAATCTTCCTAAGACATCAGAATATAGCGATAACCGTCTGTAAGCCCAGGGGTTGTTTGTTTTCCACCAGCATCTCTATCTAAGGCACATTTATTGTTTGTTTTTGAAATCTGGTAATTAAGGCAGCTGCAAATTTGTATTTCTGTTGTCTGAGGCCTCGGGCCAGGATTAACAGCATTTAGCATTGTAGAGTGTACCCCGCCCCCCGTAAATAGAGTAGATAAAAAAAAACATGAAAAGATGAGTTTATGTCATGGTGATACACACAGACAAAATGCTCTGTGACATGTTTATGTAATTGTTTAAAAATGAGTCACTCTTAAATTGATCTTTCACTCATATTGGGCTGTTTGCACCTCGAAAAAAAAACAGGATGCCATCAACCGCTGTGTGTAGCAGTTACGTACTGTGCGTTTATTTAATTATAAATCCGTGAGTCTACTTCACCCAAAGACTATCCAGCTCTTCCAACAGACAGTTGTGCTTATAACATCCCTTGATAAAAGAAAAAAATTGATGTGGAAATGACTAATAAGTCATTTTTATGTCTCCTGCACTTCAAAGCTCATAGCTGACATAAATCACATACTCTTAAGTCAAACAATTACAGCTACACCTGCATTTGGATTGTGGTTTTGACACCAAAGTGACGCCTGATGCCAAAAGGTATTTGGAATGGCCATTGCTTTTTGACACTCATTACCCTGGTATTACAAGAACACGTCAAGCATGAACATATTCCCCATTTCTGCTGTACAACTTGAACAAAGAGTTACATTATAGCCCAGGAATCCTTAGATGCTCACTAGGCCTTATTTGCCCTAGGCTGCACCCATGGGTGACATCTCAACTCGCTGGCTTATTACACCTGCCCGTCAAGCCTCGGCTCTCAACCTCTTGCACAATAACAAACATGATTTGAGTTGTCCCTGGGAATGACCCACTGTACAGACTTGCTTACAAAGAGGAAGTTTTCTGCTTAAGACAGGGCTTTTGAAAGCAGATCGAAGTGATAAGACATATTGAGCAGGTAATAAGTCATTTTAATTGATTCATCATTTAACTCATTCTGGCATGCTGATATCCATACTGATAATATCTGATACAAATTATAGGCTTCGAAAAGATCAACTTTACAGGTTCACTGATGTGACAGTTAAAGATTTTGCCTGGAGATTATAAGGCCTCAACTATGCCTCTGCTCTAACCTCAGTTTACAGAAGGTCATAATTTACATTTTTTTTAGTGTTTCCATGCTTTTACTGGTAGACTGTGTACTTCCAGCAATGTCATTGTAAATATCAAACTGACAGAAAAAGTTGACATTGTAATATAGTTTTCCCTTTTTTACAAAGTTTATTTTTACTACTTCTCCATGCTATAACATGGGTATTTTCAGACTTAGGTGCACATCTGACAATGAGTTGTTTTAAAGGGTCTGTAGAGGTGCTGGAAAAACTTGACTTTTAAGGTGGTATTTTAAACGTTTGAAGGTGCTTGGATTTTAAATAAAGCGCTTGAAATTGTAATTGCATCATTTAATAATAAATCACTGTGTGAATGAATAGGTCACTTTGTAGATGAAGAAATAAGTAGGAAAGCCTAATTGCTTTCCCACAAAATGAGGATGACTTTGCTTGAGCCTCCTTAGCAACTCTGTGCTTTGTGTCATCTATCATTTTTTTTCAATGTGTGCCCTCTGATGGTAAAGCAAGTGGGAGGCTAGTAGACAATAGCATGCCAGGAGGTTGCCTTTTGAATGAATGTTAGTTTAAAAAAAAAAAAACAGTATTATGGTTGAGATAAGGACCGAATCCTTAAGCAGCCTTCTGCCTTGCAGCGTTTTTTTTTGTTTTTTTTTGTTTTTTTTTGTTTTTTTAACCATGGAAGAGTTTATGCTTTAAAACCACTTAGCTTAAATTGGTGAGAGTTTGTTTAGCTGGAAATATGAAGCTTAGATTATCCTGAAGTGATACATTATGGTAGTCCAAGTATTGTAATTCAGTTAAGGAGCAATTATAAATAAATACAAAATACAAATAAAAGATAACATTATATTTGAATGGCATTGCTGATAATATTAACAGTTACAGTGGTTTCTTCCCACAATGAAAAATGTTGTGTCCGGGTCAGACTGACAATTCTAACTCGCACAGTTTTCACATCTGCAGTGTCCACACAGCAAACGCCTGGCTCTGATGCTGCCAGCTTTATCTTTATACACTGGATTTTCCCTTGATAATGATCACAATGAAAGCATTGTTGACAGTTGCTTTAGAGGGCTCTTAATTTGAAACCGTCACATAAAGTGTTTGGTAAAACAAACATTTTTTCATGTCAGTGTCATATTCCAAAGATATGAACTATGAAATTGGAGTGAAAGGTGTCAATGTTGCTGCCATAATTTCAGTATGACTATAAACATAGCAGTATTACTGTCTTTGTTTTCTTTGAACTGTGCACGTCAATTAAAAGAAGGCGACACGCCTAATCCGTAAATGATGCTCTACTGAAACTGTGAGTGAGCCTTCACTTTTATTAAAACGTTATTAAAACGTTATTAAACTAGAAGTTTGTTTAACTAGTGCTTGAGTGACTGTTTGGCTCAACCAGGATATAAAGTGCCAAGTAAACTTAGTAACAGGTGACTAATTTTGAAATACTTTTTTGTGTTCTTTCATTTGTAACCTTGTAGAGTGCTGTCACAAAACAAAATGTTGGTTATTTATGACACAATAACACTTATTGCTGATTTATTGTGATATAGAAGATAAAAGGTGAAATATTTTGAGTGTTTATGAATCTAAATGCAACTATGAGGTGCTGGAGAAGCTGGTTATACACACTGAAAATGCTTGAAAAGTTTATAGGCCACCAAAATGTAAAGACTGCTTTTCAAACAGTGTTAATTTTGACAGCAAATTCTGATTGTCATAGTCTTCGTCTTTTGAATAACACACCATTTAGTTTTAGTCATATTTTAGACATCTGAAATCTTTTAGTCTCAGTCTAGTTTTAGTTGACTAAATATCATAAGAATTTTAGTCTCAGTCTAATCTTAAATATTTTAGTCTGTATTTTAGACCAAATATTAGCAGATTTTAGTTGACTACATTTTTCTACAGAATTTCCGGTCATTAGATATTCTGGACATTATATCTAAATACCATATACCTTTTATACTAAATGCTGTTGCCCTCTGATTGGGTGCACTGCAAAATGTTAGCGTGTTGCTAATGAGCGAAGTCAGCTGAAATCAACCACAGCTGTGTAACTAATGCTGTGTAACTAAACACAACTAAATATAATGTAGGTAAACAACCTAACTGTCATGAAAATGTCGTTGAAACTGTGAAAAGTTCTGCAAACTCGTCTTTGTCCTCCTCCTGTGAGTGTGTAACTGCTGCTGCGTTTAACTGTTGCACCT
>JAPZDV010000003.1:6082241-6093913 GCA_029814665.1 Acanthurus lineatus
CACATATATATATACATACATACACATACATATACATATATACATACATATATATATATATATATACACGCATATATAAAGGACATTTGAGATAGGACCAAGAGAAAGACTACATGAAATAAATATCTGACTAAATTAACACTATTTGACAGTTTCATTTTTCATCTGTAATTTCTTCATAACACCTCAGTGTGCAGTTTGTTTTTGCTATGAAAACTCTCAGCACCAAGAGCACATTTTCTCTCTACATACCACAGTCTTTCTTTTTAACAAGACAATTAAGACACTCTTAAACATCAGTCACTGCCGACTTTATTGGCATTCATTTCTTCAGGGTAGTACAGCAGCCTCCCAGAGGGGCTGCTAAATCAACCTTAAGACCTAAGACTAGTGCTTTAACCCCTTGACTACCTCTTTCCATCTCCACCCCCTCTCAAAGCTTGTCCTTTAGACATTTACTAATAAACAACAGGTCAGCACCTGCGATGGCAGGTGATTTATTTGACCCTGAACAACCATGAGGAGCATGCAGAGGGGAGGGCGGCGGGCTGGAGGTTAAGGAGGGGAAGATCCTCAGTAGAAAACCAGCTCCACGGCCCTGAAGGCCTGGAAATCGACGCCCCCACTGTAAAGCACTTACAGCTCACTTCGTTCTGCTTCTCATCTGACTGTTTTCTTTATTCCCTAGTAAAAGACGGCAGAATCAGTCCTGTTTATCACCATGAGCTCATAAAAAGCCTGGAGGTTAAAACAATCCCTTGTATGGGGGACAGGGGAGTGTTGAGGTATGTCCACAGTGTGTGACATCACTAGCCTGACCACACCAATGCCTCCTACCTGCTAGGCTGGTCACACAGGGCCACCATGCTGGCGAACAATGATAAAGGATTAAAGCATGTTTCCCCTCTGCATCTGTCCAATGGATTGAGCTGATCAGACAAGGTACAGTGCAGGATGTTGTCCAAGGACCTAACTAGTGCAGAATTATTGAGTAACAGGAAATTAAAAAATTCCTGCAATGCCGATCCACCACTCAAAGCCATTCTTTCGCAATCTGGCCTGCCCCCTTCCTGAACTCCAGCCATTGGGGGTTCATTTTTTTTGATGTCACGGCCAAAATATCTCCAAATAAAAGAAAGAAATAGGAAAAGCAAAGTCATAGTACCTTTGCTTTTTTTCACTGTAAAGTTATTGTTTTATGCCTCATAACATCAGTAAAATTTGTACAGGGTTCATATTACCTCTGACAGGATCCCAAAGGAACCACACGGGTCCTGAGCGGTAATCCAGCTCCCAAAAGTTAATGAAAATGTAGAAAAGTTTAATGATTGCATTTAGTGTGATTTTAGGTTGTCTGGTTCATCCATTTGGAGTGTTTACTTAGTTCCTCTTGCCAAATTCAGATAACTCTCTCCCTGTTAATTCCCTGCAAAATACACTGGATATAAAGGCCTAAATGTTCCACTGTTCCAAATCTCCCGTGAACAATTACACTGAAATTTTATTCAACATTTATGCCTCTTAGAGACTGATCCTTTTCCAGGAATTACAGTAAAAGAAACCTATATCTTACAAATCAGACTTTTTCTCTTACCATGTGGGCAGTTTCCTTGAGGAGTCAGGAAAGTAACTGTGTTACCAAAACCACATTGTTTCATATTACAGCAATCACAGAAAAACATTCATGGTCACATGAAAGTAAAATGCCTTAAGTGTAATAGACATGTTCAATAAGTCATATCTTTTAAGTGTACTGTTTTACATGAACAAAATCAGGCAGAGGGAAAATTATTACGACATGAAATGACCCCTGAGTAGGGCTATATGCTTTTATGTGGGTGTTATTATGAATTATGTGAACACATTACGCAACCACACATGAGTTAGGGCGGTCAGTGTCTGTAAAACTGTAAGCAGGTGTGAATGAAAACTGAACAGAGGTATCAAACTGTGACCGCATGCCCACATAAACCTTTTAGACTCATCAACCTCAAACCAACATGTAAAATATTAACAAACAGAGGAGAAATTACAGGTGCATTACTTTACGTTTCAGCAGCATGTGGGAACAGTTAATGCAGCACCACTAATGTAGCCTAACTGGCTGCTCTTATTAGCAGGATGACTGAGGCAGGAGAGTTGGGGTACAGGGGGACGGAGAACATCCAGGCCTATTTGTTCAAGATTTCAGCACACCTTAACACTACATAAGGATTTTGTGAATTCACTTCCTGCTCTGAAAGAGCTACTCCTCCAGAAGGCAGTGCTGCTGGGATCACGCACATGTTCCATCAGTCCTCTGTTACCTCATTTTAACCCTAAACAAAGCAAGGTCATGACGTGTCAGCAAGTAGCTCATTTGTTTTAACCATCTTGGAGCAGCAGATGGGTGGGGTTTACTCAACCAGAGCATTTCAGACAGCATTACAAAGTGTTTAACTCACAGTTCTTTCCTGTAAAAGTCCACACATTTCGGTATTATATTGTTCACGTTTCATGTCTCTGACCTTAAAACAAATGTCATCATAAAGATGAAGATGAAACATTGACATGAGAATATTCTACAATTATATGCGTGCAGCAGTAAATTTTAATTTTAGAGAGTACATTACTTTGAGCACCACAACTAAGGAAGTCTTGGGAGTGGGCATGTTGTTCCCTTCTCTTTGTTAATTATATTGTTTTCTGTGGTGGAAGATTTGGAAATTCTTTTTTAACTTTTACACAGTTCACTCTTGATGAAGTTTTTCACTTCTTTAAAGGTTCAGTATGTAGGAATTAGGGGCATCTAGCAGTGAAGTCCTTGTAGCATGTAGAAGAACTTATGGAGGCCATGAAACATGGCAATGCAACATGGCATACACTGTCAAAGAGGACCTGCTCTCTCTGTAGATATGAAAGGCCTGTTGTAGGGTATGGAAAACACATAAATTGTAATTTTGAGTAATTATTATTCTCATAGCAAAACTTACTTATAAATATTGTTACATTAAATTTATGTTAAATTTCTGCCAGAAGATGAATATTACACATTGGACCTTTACCACACAATAAATAGATTTTACTAAACTTGTGTTTTGATGATAAAGTTAAACAAGGAAATAAGTTGTTCAAAATCTAAGTGCTGCAAAGACTAGTAATATGTAATATATCCACAGGCTGACTTTGATTGGCATCTTTCATATTACATGTTGTCACCGATTGTTTCCATGTAACAAATGTTCTTTTGTAACCGGTTATTTCAGTCCTTTTAAAGTAAACAGAAAGTTAAATTTAGCTAGCTGTCAAGTGAGCACTCTGTTTATGTGACACCAGAAAGTATTTAGTGGTGCATACTTCATGCCTCATACAAAGTACAGCTGTGTTTGGCTATGTCATGTACATTACATCAACCTCAGCCTAATTCTGAGCCATCCAAACAATCATTTGGATTAATTGTAAGAGAAAATCTGTACGGAAACACGACAGCAAGCGTCTGCTCTGAAACCTTGTGTGTATGTGTGTGTGTTTGTGTATTATAGCAGTAATGTGCAGTTATTTTTCTCTCTGTCATATATGTGAGGACTTGAGTGGAGTGTGAGTTGTGTTTGAAAGGTGGTAAACCTGCTGAGGCTCTTTAATTTCCCCCCTCTTCACCGGCATGAGGGATGGTTCAAAGGGTGACTCTCTGACAGGGCATGTGATCGCTCTTCCATCCTTTATCTGCCTCCCCACATTAGCACGTAAATGAGGCTGCACTTTGGGTTTTGGGAGCTGAAGCGTGCTCAGTGTAAACAGGAGTTGTACTGTTATCATTATTGGACAGATTTCTGACATCCTAACACCTCTGTTTCATTAACATTCAAAAGGGCTGGGATTTTGACACTGCCTCTGTTTATACAGATTTTCGAATACTTTGCAGTGGGGATTGTATATGAAATACTGTATACATAGTATCTCCACTGCTGAGTGGAGTTATACACTTCCATATTGGCAACCAAAGCATTGTGGCGTAGACAGATGATTGTCCCGCTAATGCTGAATGTTCAAAATGTTCCTTTGCCATTTCATGACTTAAATGGATACGATGAGACTCTAAAGATGATTTGGAAGGAAACGATCACTAGAAAACTGAGATTTTACTGTATGCTGGATACAACATTGTATGTCTAATTAGCTGCAGTGCTATATTTCTATGCGGCTTGCATATCAGTGTTGATGTGTATGCTGGAGTGTGTTCTCAGGCCTTCAGTGGGGTGACTGCAGAGTCCTGAAACTCCATTGTGATTCGAGCAGAGCTTATCGCATGGGAGAGAACTGGCAGCCTCTTAAAAGGTATTATATGTGCTCTCGTTCTCCTTCCCTCTGTCTGACAGGAGCCCTTGGGATGAAAGGGAAAAGCAGTGGAAAAAGAGACATCGGTTCCCGACATGGGGAAGTCTTTGTTTCTATTCTCTCCATCCCAAGTCTCTCCAGGAATCCTAATTTCCACCATTCACCTACCTATCGGCAGATAAAAGCTGGTTGAAGGGGGGGATTTCCTCAATTGAGACAGCTTGTAACCAGTCTGCATAGGGGGGGAGCCGCACAAAGCTCTGGAGTGAGAGGAGGTTGGAGCACAGATTTCAAATCGCTTTGAATTGGAACAGACTGGTGAGTGAGTTGTTCTAAAGGACATTTTCACAGAGGCTGATCTGAAACCTGGCTGGGAATCTCTGAGCAGAGAGTTTGGATAAGAACAGTGACACACGACATGAGAATCTCCGTGAATCCTGAATATTCCCAAGAAGTGAAAGCAAAGACGTTGACAGTGCTTGTCCCAAACTAAGCACTCCATAGCCTTGTTCCTCATTATGTTGTTGTTGTTTTTTTAAACCACTCTTATAAGGGCTGTTTTCTTTCTGGGGGGATGGTGCTTAGATGGTGATGTCCAAGTTCACGGAATGCCAGGCCTGGCAGCTGACGTCCTTAATTCGTCTGCTTGGCATTAGAATGAGGGAGGGGAAAGTCCATGCCAGTCTCTGGGGAGTGGGAGGTGTTAACTTCTAATGGCTTTCTCTGCCACAGCCCTGACATCTGCAGGGCTCCCAGCAAAAGAGAGTGAGGCCTTTTTGAAAAATTAATGGAGCTGAATGCATCTCACAGCAAGGAGAGGGCTGGATTAATCAGCACATTAAGGGCTAGCTCCGGATTGGAAATAATTATTGGAGTTGACAAGGTGCAGAGGTGCCAGTGCCAGCTCCTTTCAGGAATGCATTTTAAAAAGCAGTTTAAAAAGCCTTCAGATGTTGGCATTATCTTGCGTGACCAAATTAGGAGCAAATGAGAAAAGTTTATCTGGCATTTTGGAGTATTGAAAGAGCTTAGGCTTTATAAATTAGACAGTGTGTGTTTGTGTGTGCTTCAGCGTGTGTGTGTCTGCGTGCGTGTGCGCAAAAAGGGTGCAGATGTGTTTTCTGCAAGTGGGGGGAAGGGATGCAAGCAATGAGAATTATGGGTAAATCCTTTTTCACAAAAAAACACCATAGGTTTCAGATTAAAAGTGGGTGGTTTGTTTTTTTTCTAGAGGGACTGCACAAAACTTTAAGGGGGATTAATTTAAATGGGTGCTTGAAACTATCATACTGTTTGTGCAAATGAAAAGTGGATGTCTTAACACCCTGAAAGAGCCAGACGGTAAACTGATTACTGTTGACCACCCATGAAAAGCATGAAGCAGGGGGGGAGAGAAATGATTTAATAAGCGGCATGTTTTTCTGCCTTTCAGAAATAATCCTCTATAATTTTTCCAGGGAAGTGATTGGGCATGCGTCACAGTCATCATTAATATTCTCCACATTTCAGACATCATTTGCCAGCTAATGGCTGCTTCTGTCTGAACAGAATCAAGGTGATGCAAGCTAGGTCAAAGATAAGACCAATTTCTGTCAAAATATTAACCATTGCAATTTCTTTTTCATTGATTTACATTTGTAAAAAGTAATGAATAACTTATTTTCAGTGTCCATGTACATTTTTAAAATCCTATTGCAACAATAATCTGTCATTTGTCTGTAAAAAATATAGAAAATAGTCTAAATTGTGCATGGTTTCCTCAGAGTGGAGGAGATAACTTTTTATTGGTATTGCGTATGAAGAATTTTTTTATCAGGACCTGTTTCGTATAAAAGCTCAAGTGAAGCGAAAGGCATTTTTCTATGCTGCCACACCTTGTGATTCCTACACATTTTTTATAATTTTTTCACTTTTAAAACAATGTTATGACAGATCTGAGCCTTTCCTTGGACTATCTGCATAAAATTAATATGGCCTTACAGAATATGACCAAATGGATTAACAGAAATAATGTTTACATCTTTACGGTGGTATGAAGACAACACCTTTGAAGAGAGGCGTTGGACGACATCAAAAGGAACTCCATGAGGAATGTCAAATGTTTGGCCGAGTGTTTGATCCTTAAAGCCCCTCCATCAGATATGTAACATTGGATAGAGATCTCTATTATGGCTGTTATTCTCTTTTAACTACAACGGCTCTCCAGGTAATGGCAACACACTCAATAACAAATTGGAGGGGCTGAGTGGCTGCAATCATCTTTACAATCTTGGTTCACTGCAATGAAAAAGTCGTAAACTTTAAGCAGCTGTAGAAACTTTAACGCTGTGAATGAGCGATTATTTCAGCCAATATCGATGCAATTCTGTTGTCTGCGACGTTGCCGCTGTCCTTGGCCATGTAATTACACAAGGCATGACTAAAGTCAAACCCCAGCAAATAGGTGGATTTGCAGATGCAATCAGTTTTGTGATATACCCAATTCAAGGGATACAAATTTGATTTAACTATTTCCAGGGTGATGTACGGAGATAGATATTACTGAAAAGGCGCGTAAATTGAAAAAATAAATAGGAAAGAGATCATCTTAATTACCTTGAAATTAGACTCATATTACATGGTGTAGATACCAGGAATTGACATAGGTTAGAGATTTCAGTTATTTATCCACCAGTTAAGTCGCTGATTGCCATAGATTGCACATTACAGTTTGGGTTTTCATATGGCGTAGCAGTGAAATTGTGTTTGTTTCAAGATATAGTAGATTATCCAACCAAAGGTGTGAAAAATTATACAACTTAATATTGAAAATGAAATCACTTCCAACATAAGTGTGTGTGTTTGTGTGTAGGAATGTGTGCGTAGGAATGTGTGTGAGTGTGTGTGTGTGAGTGTATGTTTGTGCTCGCCTCCCCTGCTCCATAGCCTGTGGGTGTAAAGTGTAAGCTTTTACATTCGTGAAATCCAACAGGATATTTACCACCTGTAAATGCTTACATTTACGTGAAACTCTAATTTCCCAAATCCATGTGTGTATGATTGTATTTCTGAAACCTCACCTCGACTCCATCGCCTAAGGGGCCGAGGCTCGAGCAGGGCTGCTGTACTCTGTAACACTGAAACTACTGAAACTAAACTGCCTCAGACTCACTTCTTGTCTCTTTATTACACTGCTTATTAGGAATCTCAGTGAAAATGCTGCACTGCTTTGATAATGACAGATCCCCATGAACAGATAGTTAATGTGTTAAGGTGTTTTATCGTGTTTAGAAATCAAATTCAGCTCAGGCTTTAAATGAAGGCCTGATGAATTATGCCTTTAGGAAATGACAAACTTCACTAAAGTGGGTGTTTTCGGGAAGATGTAGAGCTTGTCATTACTGCCTGTCCCACCTACTATTTCCCCCTTCTGTCTACAGAGCATCCCACCTCTGCCCCACAGCCACAGCCTCAGGCAAGGCATTCTGGGTAGTGTTTGAACACACCTCTGTCTCCTCTGTTCAAAAGCGGTTTAGATCCCAGGAATATTTATGGATTCCTTTTGATATCTCTGCATATTACACACACTCTTTGTTTTTTCTCTGTCATCCACACTTAAAACAGAAGTTAATGGATTAAAGAGCTATGAGAGCACTGTGTCTAGAGGAGAAAAGGCTGTTCTT
Source organism: Acanthurus lineatus (assembly GCA_029814665.1). NCBI lineage: Eukaryota > Metazoa > Chordata > Actinopteri > Acanthuriformes > Acanthuridae > Acanthurus > Acanthurus lineatus. The sequence goes on from JAPZDV010000003.1 coordinate 6,090,218, forward strand.
GGAAAAGCTCAAGGTTTTCTGCTGTGATGATCTTTGTCATGTCTTTGCGTGAACAGAACAAATCAATCACAGTCTCCATGCTCACACATCACCTGCTGAGTGGTTAGTCACCACCCACCACTAGATAAAAGCCCAGACTAAATAAATTAAGTGTAACAGAAAAAATAGAGAATAAAATTGCACACATTGTACATTATCTATAAATATATTGGGTGTAGAAAAAAGTTAAACCATTTTAGTAATATACATCAGCTTTTGCACCATTAACATCTCAGTTTTCCCTCCTTTTTTCTCTTTTTCACTCTTCTTCTCCTCACCCACATCTCATCCTTTGTAATCAAAACATAAAGTAAACTTAAAGTTGCTCTCATTTTCTGCGTATTTTTACATTAAAGAAGTACACTAATAATTTACGTGTGCATACAAATTGTAAGAACAACTTAGTGCTATCCTCACATTAGCCTGCAATTAAACCTGCTTTAAGCTACTGAAAGAGATTTCAGAAAGGTCAAGGGTCAGATACTGGCACCATGGGTTCTGTGAGGGTGCTGATGGTACAGTATGGTGGCGAAGCAGAGCTGTGATAAAGGGCAGCTGCTGGCGCTTTAATGAGGGAGCAGGGGATGTGGCCCCCCACCGCAACTCATCGCCACTTAATGACACCACTAATCCCTGCAGAGACGGTGCTGTACACACAATTGGTCTGCCCTCCATGTGGCGAAATATCCCAGCAACACTTTCTCACACTCCAGCATCACCAGCTAACTGGTCACAATCACTATGAAATGGTGCCTCTTTTTAAAAACACTGGCAGGAGAAAGGAAGTGCTAGCTCTTACAGGTGACTCAGTCTGGTACACAGCCTTTCGAACGTTGTTTCCTGCAAAGACCACCACTTTATCCAGTTTATAACTGAGGACATGGCTTGCAGGTGTAAAGGCCTTGTGGGTGTAAAGATGTGCCCATTATTTTTTTACTGCAAGGCTGTCTTGTGTATGACTGCTGTTGGCCACATGCTGTTAAACTGCAGTGCAATGAGTGCTCATACTTCGACGGCTATCACAGTGTTAAGGGTTAAGACAGATCCATCACTTACTTTGGTTGTGTTCCAATGCTCCTGTCGTTCTTTAAAGCTCTCATTAATTGGCCCTGAGCATGAAATGTGATCTGTGAGCTGCTGCTTCACTCGTTTTTCACAACACCCTGCCATTATTAAGTGGATAGTCCCTGACCTGTTGGTTTTGCCAGGAATCCAGTCCTATATTTTCTCTCGCATCTATTCAACAAAAGCCTCAAGCTGCTGCTAACACATGCAATGTGAATAGACAAGCCTCGTCAAACACAATGACTTTGCTTTGTTTATATATATGACATGAGCAATTCTGCTGTCTATATTTGAACAGAGTCTCATTAGAATAGCGGAGACAAAGAGCTTGAATTTCTGGTATTGCTCACCACACGTAGATACACACACATCGAGCTTAAACTCTTAGTCCTTGCAGTTACAAAGCACAGACAGGCATATGGACATTGATTTGCAAGTGAAATTTCAAAAGCATGAAAATCCAAACCACACTCCACAAAAATATTTCAAATATGAGTTTGGTGGTCTCGCTGAGAGGGAGCACTTGAAGCGTCACACATCCTGCAAGGTAATGCGTCTAGCAGGAACGTCACAGCAAGTATGTTTCACTATAAAACATCTCAATATGTTAACATGAGTGCATGATAAACACCAGCCATTTCGAGGATACTCACGTACAACACATTTAGTTTCATTTCCAAGTGGGATCTCAGCTAGTTTTCTGGAAGAGAGGTACTTATTCTCCTTGTCTGGATAATAATTTACAGATTTGCTGTCTCACAGAATACAGTCATTCTTTGACTTAAGTAGATACTTGGTCCTCACTGGGACTCTTGGGCAGCAGAAACAAAATCTGTATGATTCTTTGCTGCTCCATGTGTTTTTGTTTATGAGCAGATACCTCTGCTTGGGAATTTTCCCCGTCATGTTGAGACACAGAGGGCATTTTCCTCATAGTTCAGAGGATATGCCCATACATGTAGTGCTGCCCACCTGCCCAAGACACACATACACATACACACTCTCACACACACGTACATACAGAAAGGCATGGCATCTATGCACCTAACACAACATGCACTCACACACACTATCCCTCCCTCAGCCTCAGATCCAGATGTGCTGTGCTCCCGGCGCAGTCTGAGCTGCCAGCTGAGGGGAGAGCATTACCCTGGCAAAGAGCAAAAAGGCCAGATGAAACAGACAGAGGAAGGGGATTAATGCTCTCCTCCCATATTTGTTGGGAACCTGCATTTGCAAGCTCTCACCATACAGCATGAACCCACAATGCATACTGTATTTATTTACATATTCAACCCATTACACATTCACAAACTGGCTTTTCACTAACTTCAGTGTACAGATGAGTGTGGAAGCTGTTCTGATATGCCGAAGCTTTTTCCTGCAATCACCCTGAGAAATGGGTTTTACTAACTTTGACACAATTATTGATTTAAACGTGTTCATCCTCATTTCAAAGCTGTTGAAATTCTGCGTTAAATCCTCGCAGTAGTAAACTGTGGCTTATGATTATTGTTTATGATGTGGTGGTTTGTGGAGAGCGAGGGGCCAGCTCCGAATCAGAGTGTTTTATGGTGCAAGAAAGAGAGGAGCTTTAATCATTCTGGCTTTATAAGTTAAACGAAAGCTCTTGATGGCACAGATGAATCTTATAGTGCATGAAAGGAAGACAAAGGGCCAAAGAGGGCAAACCTCAAGGGGTGGTGCTTCATATTTCTCTCCAAGAGGATTATGGTGGATATCATACACAGACACCTCTTGAAACCAAAAAGAGGCCACGGTGAATCAAATATGGAGTGGTGGGGAGGAAAAATATTTTTGCCTTTTATTTTTTGTCTGGTGTGTTTCATTTATTCTGCTGTCATGGTGTAATTACCCCACAAAACATAAGGGCTAGAATGTGCATTGCTCACTACGACTTAATTCACAGCTGCTTTACAGACAGAAATATGTTCTCACAATGACTTTTTTCTCATCCTGAAAATATGCAATTTGTTTGCATTTGGAAAAGATTTACTGGTGAAAAGACAAATCAATGTAATCTTTATCCTGTGGCGGTGAGTGCATATGATGAGCCACCAGTGAAAACAGAAATGGAGGGAAGCTCTTGCTGCTATTGCCCCCATCATCCTTGACAAATGGAGCAGAGGTAGAAAGGCCTCTTTGAGTGAGTTGTAACTTTCGGCAGCCCCTCGCAGGTGTGGGTGATCTTTCATCCTCCCAGCCCTCCTCCTCCTCCACCTCGGCATCCTATCTCTGGCCTCCATCAAAAGTGAACGTGCTGCCCCAGGTTCAGATTAACTCCACTCTGACATACCAAAGGCCTCCCCTCCTCCTGCCCCTTTCCACCTCAACTCACACATCTCCTACAACAGGGGAAATTAGGGCTAGTTTAGCAGATCTTACAGCACCACTAAACACCGCCCTAGATCGCTCACTGATTGCCTGGCTCAATCCATTGTGTCCCTGCCACCACCACCTCCTCCACTCCCCCTCGCTTATCTTTGCCTTTGGCCAAAAGCAGCCTCTCTCTACTCTGAACCTACCTCCACTTACTTACACACACACACACACACACACACACACATACAC
>JAPZDV010000003.1:6094013-6240947 GCA_029814665.1 Acanthurus lineatus
AAAACCCACCATAATAATTAAGTTAAAATGGTTAATTAAATGTACATTGAATTCAAATTAGTAATCTCTACTCTGAACCTACCTCCCCTTACTTACACACACACACACACACACACACACATACACACACACACACATATACAACCCTCCCTCCAGCTTGTCCAGAGAAAATATATAACTAACTTATTGTGAACAGTCACTTAGCAGGGTCAATAGATAATATCAGTTCAGACTGTTGCCACATCCCATTGTTTTCTTTGTGGTTTTGCAGGGAAACACTCAGAGTTAATGTTTCTTTTAATTGTGGATTAAAACAGACAGTTTTCTGTGTTTAGGACAAACTGTAAGAGCTCCTTTATAGGTTATTACCCCTGGTTCATCCCCAACCTGCCATAGTAGTGACAGATTCACCTGGACTGGGATCACTCTGAACCTTACTCAGTGGTAGACAGTGGAAAATTAGTTATGGGGAATTGTGGTAATTGCAGGAGGAAAACCGCTCAATTTCAAAATTTAATCGCACAAGACATGTATCATTTAAAGACTTTCTTTAAGTATTACTCTTGCAGCAATTATGGATGCTCAACCTTTGTGGCAAAATGCTTTAAACGCCCGTGGTTGGGTGAGACCTATCATTTGTCTCTCTTGTCAGTTTCCTGTTTTCCTGAGCAACTCCCCTGACCTGGCTGGCAGGCCCGCCTGCCCTGAAGAGCACTTTCCCTTTCCTCATTCTGCAATGGGCTGGCAGCAAAGAGGGGGAGGAGGGATGGGTGGAGGTGGAGGTGGAGGTTGGGGTGAGGGGAGAAAGTGTGTGGGGGGGGGTCTAACTTAATCTGACACATTGCTCAGGTCAGTGAGCTGCTTACAGGCTCTATCCAAACATAGGGGCTTGTTTTGCTAAAGCTGTGGAAAGAAGAAGTACCCTCTTAAATCAATGCTTTACTCAGAGCTGTGCACATGCAAGGTTGTTATGCGTGAAACCACAGGAGGCAGAGCTGGCACACAACCAGCGGCGTGCTCCTCTCCTCCATACTCCCCTCACCATGAAGGCGAAGAAAACAGAAAACTCGCCTCTGTACACGGCCCAAACTTTTTCAACCTCACAAGCTGTATTGCTGCATTTTTTAAGCATAGCTGAAGTCTCTGCAACAATTTCCCCACAATTGCTATGGTGCACTCGAATGCAACAGCATTTTCATTTTGGCCTTACACACTGTGTGCTCTTCCTATGACAAAAGGGAATTACACTCTAAAATGCATCCAGCTGTGTGCACTTATCTTTTTCTCTTGACATATTTTCACCAAAAAGTCCAGCCCTGATCTAATCATGGCGCTGCACAGAGACCAGATTGAACAGTGCACATGTATGTTTGTCGTGCACAGACTGGAGCAGTTTGACTTAACACTCAGGTATCATATGATCTGAAGAGGAATGTAGAAATCAGCCAGATTTATTGTTTCTGTTTAAGCATTTGCAAAGGCAAAGAGAGAAATGTGTCTTTTAGCTTGAGGAGGCATTTAAGGCATCTTTGAAGTGGCTGTTAGACTTTTCAGGGCACTAAACTGCCTTGTCACAGAGCAGACCAGATGCACTGCACACTACAGAGGTGAATTGTCATTTAGATTGAACTTTTACGAGTGCCCAAAGGCTCTGCTCTCAAACAGACTCGAGGCTCTTTGCTTTCAGCGAGGTGGGGGTGTTGTGAAGTCGTCTTGCATGCAAAGAAAAAAAATTCAGGTTATTTTATGTCTGTTATGCCATTATGACACAAACACCTGTGCAAAGTATGTTCCAATTGGAATTATCACTAGTGACTAAATGTGTGGTGGAAAACTTGAACCCAGGTTATGTAGGACTTAAACATGGCCATTGGTAAAAGGCTCTTGTTGTGACTGTAAACAAAGGCTCTAATTCATCATAATGTTCTATGGGTCCAGTGCTCTGGGAGATGCAATGGCCAGTCTCAGTAGCTTAATTATCTTTCTAATTTGTATTAGCACTGGCTATCCTCTCAGGGATAATTATGTATCTAGTGTGAGAGCTCTCTTAATGAGGTTAACTTAAGTCTTTACATGGAATAAGGGTTCAGTCACCTTATAGAGGAAATAAAAAAAAGGCCCACAGCCGCTGATTGCTGTGTTTTTCTCCTATATAGATGATTGACCATTAAGTTGTGGCAATCCCAGTGGAGTGCAGAGGTACAGTGAACTTATTCTCAGTGGTAACACCAAGCGGAGGAGACGGTAATTTAGTTCAAGGTTCTGGTTGAAGGGTGGTCAGTTTAATCGGTTGAGAGTAACGTTCTACAATAGCTAAACCTCATCCATGCTGACCTGCTGTAGATAAAAATCAAAGAATGTCCCTATCAGATCAATATAACCTTGCTATCATATACCATACCACATTGCCTCCACTCCCCCCCTCTGGTGACATTTTCAAGAAATCTCAGCACTTGTTCCTGCCGAAAGTGACTGTGCACTGAAGTGAATCATGTTTAGCAGGTATTGATAAGGCTGATAAGAACTCTAGCTTGCTTCTTGATATCATCTGCATTCCCAAAGTCCTGTGATCATGTGCTGCTTCCCTGTCAGTTCATACATGATATACTGCGCACCACCAGCACATGAAGACTACATATTTTCTTTCATGACTCAAAGTAATCCAGAGCTAAAAAGCCCTCATTTATTTGCTGCACCCCTCCCATTTCTTGCTTGCTCAATACTTAGCTGTTACTGCAGGTTAGGAAGGGAAACCATCGTATCTGTGACTGGGGGGATTTATTAGTGCGAAAAAGATAATTGCTATTCATAGGCCACTGGGGGCTGATTTACAACCACTAATATTTTGGATTCCTAGAGCCGTTTCTCAGCTTTTTTTATCTCCAGCCCTGCCTGCAGCGTGGAGGGGAGAGAGGTCAGGTTGGACGATGAGGGATGGGCTGGGCAAAGCCTCCACTCAGAGCAATTTGGCTGAAGACTAATGTGTGAGGAAGTAGCCGACATGAAAAGGCCTCGTCCACGTAGGTCTGCCTGGAGCTGACAAACACCTGTTCTGTTTAACCTGTAATGAGTCTGTGACGTAGCTCTATCTTGTCCATTTTTTGTTTGCTGAAGCAACCCTTAAAAAACATGAACTTGCAGTAGAAAGGAAACACTGAAGAGAAAAATCTCTTCAAAATCTATGTACTTATGTTTAAATATGTAGATAAAAAACTGCAATGAAATCAAAAACTTGAAATAGAACAAAACAAAAATCCCCTTGCTTGTTCTCTATTTACCCTCTTGCTCTTTTCTTCCTGAACTGGTTTGTGAATTCACAGTGAAAACAAGTCTTGTCCTCACAAAGGTCAAACCTTGGTTATGGTGATTGTATTACCTGAAACAAAGGTAGTTTTTTTTTGTTACTTTCCATGTAGTTTTGGGAATCATTTGTTGCAGGCGAAACAGGAAATGAAGACTTTTGGGCCTGTCTGTCCAGGCTGATCCTCCAGCTGACCAGGAGGCAGCTGAGGCTTCGGCAGAGCACTCAGATGTGAGGTCATGGGTTCAAAGCCCAGGTGTTGTGCCTCGCAGCAGGACACTTCCCAGCCTAAACAGTGTAATTGATTTTAGAGTATGTAGAGGTTAACCCCTGATCAAAGAGATCCACCTCTGACGGGACTTTTTCTACAGTATCTGTCAAAGACATCAGTTTGTAAACACACTGCACTGCTCCTATCTGTTGTGTGGGTGTCCTGGCTTTAGGGGGAATAATGTGCTCTATATTATTGCTTGAACACACCAGCTGCGTATTTTCATATGTAAGAGATCACTGCAAATCCAAATAGCAAATTTAAGTAAATCTCACCACTGTTGCAGCATGTCTTGGTGAACAAATTTGATTTAAGATAACTTTCGATAAGAGTTAAACAATTATCAAATTTAATTTTCAATTTGTTGTCCAAATGAAAAGATATTAGAATAGAAGAAAAAAAAAAACGGGCGCTGCCGGAGAATCCCAAGAACACGCAGCTACTTCCTTTTGATTCCTATTTCATTGATTTAATTTCTCATCCTTAAGAGATGTCACTTTGTCTGAAAATGTATTCATCCTGCATATGCGACTCTTAATAACGCTAATCTTTTTGCCAGAGCAGAAATCTCATGGAGGGATAATCTGAGATAAATATAGTTAATTGAGGCCAGGTGAACTTTCTTTATCAGCAGCACAGTCAACCAATCTGAAGTAAATGTGATAATTAGAATGGAGATGTCTTCACTGAGAACAGAGCATGGTCCTGTCCCACAGCCATTTTCCTCAAATTATATCTGATTTCACAACACATCAGAAATCTATAGCAAATTAGTGGGGTAACAAATGCAGCAGTGTTTCCCATAGACATATGTAAACATGATAATCTGGAAGCAATGAGCAAGAAACATCATCTGCAGCGGTCCCTGTACTAGACTTTGTCTCCAGGGCATTTAACATCTTTAACACAAATTTTATATTAAAGCAAGTGCACCAAAAAAATGTACTTTCTCTCTGAAATTAAACAGATTTGAGCCAAGTGAAAAATGATCCCTCCTCCTTCCCTTTCGTTTCCTGGTGAGGTATGAAAGGGTGCTCTCTTGGCCATACATGCAGCCGTGCTCTGCCTGACCACCATTAACACCCCTGAGAAACCATGTCCTAATTACTCATTCAGCCTGACAGAATCTCCTTAATTACAAACTTCATTAGCCTGCAGGACTTTGTTTTTCTCCAGAAAAGGAGGGAGAAGGGGACGGCTCAGGCCAAGGTGCAGTGGAGGCGAGGGGTTGGGGCTTTAGCACCTTATTCCTCCATGCATTTCTTTTTCTCTCTCCCTTTTTTTCTCCAAAGGAGATGTTAAGACCTCAGTCAGAGATCTAATTAGATTCATGGTGAGAATCAGACACCTTTTAACTAGCCTCTGGAGTCCCCCTAAAAGGACAGCAAGATCCAGGGTAAGAGAGGCACAGAGAATTAAATGGACCTACTACTGCCTTTCATGTGTGAAGTGGTCTGATTTGCCATGTCCTCACCTCCAAATACAAAATAACCTGCAGCACTTACACACCCTGCTACCATTATGCCTCACTTATAAACACATAGCACTACTCTGGGGGGACAAAAGCTGCAACAAGACCATGTGCAGTGGCTTTGGCTCTCTCAGTAATTGGACTTGAAAAGACATATATTACCATTACCTCGTTTATATATCCTACACTCAGCATTGCACCTGTTTCTTCTTGTTGCTGTTTTTTAATCCAGAACCATTAATCTTAGAAAGTAATGCCCATGAATGTAGATCATCGCACATCACATGGCATCAAAGTCACCTGCCAATCATTTCTCTGGGTTACATGCATTTAGAGTTCATATGTTCACACCTCATGCAATTATATGGTAGACACCACTTTAGCCAGTGAGCATTACCACCAGTTAGAGTCAGTTGAAGCGGAGTACTTCTCAGTTGCTGCTAATGCATAATGGAGTGCTGCACGTCCGTCGATGTTGGAAAGTTCCCAACCATCACTGGTCGAAACTTCAAAGTCTCTCGGTGTACGAGGAGTGCGGCTACTGCTGGAGGAGTAATTATTTCACCTTAAGCTTACATAAACCCTCTGCAAGAAGTTATGCTTGTTATTAATTAGAAGGCAGCTCTCGGAAACTCCACTTGAGATCGTTAGACAATGTTAGCATCCATCTCCTTCAAAGGCTAAGCTCTGCAGTGTGGAGAAAGAACATTATGAGTGAATGAGAGTCAATTATTAGCAAGTATAATTTGGGTTAGTTTCTCTGTGGAGGTGTTAGGGTGTTCACTGGCCCATAATAGATGTCACAACCTGAATTACTACTACCAATCATTTACACTGCCTGTCAAGCATTCTTCCAACTCAAGCAGTCGCACTGAAACACCACATTTATGCTCAGAGCAAATAACTAAACGTCCCTTCTTCTCTTTCTACATTGCTCAAACATGTGAGTGTTTAGATGTCAGACACATCAGCACACTGTATTTTTCCCCTCTAACACCTTTTGAACACATGGCTTCACTTTTTTATGACAGGGAATTCAAGAACATCTGTAGCTAAAGAAAGACGTACCAAACGTAAGCTATCTCTTACTTTTTCCAACCCCAGATTCTGGATATTGCTTCCATGTTTTGGATCCATCATTTTTGCCCCTTTCAGTCGACAGGCTCATGATAAAAAAAACACTGCTTTACTTAGGTGTTTGTGCTTAACATACAATCAAAATGTTTGCAGTCACAAACCCAGGACATCCCATTTCTTGAGAAAAACCCACAGACTATTTTGTTGAGCAGCATTTTTCCACTAGGAAGAGCAGAGAATGCAGAGATACCCGCTGCCTACCCACAAATGCATATGCACACATACCGTACCAGAGGCTCACACACACAACCCCCACAGGAAATATTGTTTGTGAATATTAGTCATGTTGAAACCAACTTTTAAGTGTCTGTTGTGTGGGGGGGAGGAGGGTATTATGACAGCGCTGACCAGAAAATTGGCACGGCTTCGCACCGATGCCACAAATAAGTTCAGTGTTTTATGAAAAGCTAATGTGAGTTGGCAGAAGAGTTGGGTCAGCATTCATGAAGACGCTGCATGAATCTGTGGAAAGGTTGAAGCTTCATGAATTACCATAAGCATCAAGAAATCCCTGCCTGTGTGTTATGAATGCTGTCTGTTGTAAATTAGGCCTCACAGAGAATAAAGTGTTCTGGTCAGTGTTACTTGTCATTCTCAAGTGTATAGGGAGACTTTGTGTAATCCAAATGTAAAAATAGATCATAGTTTAATGCACTAGTCAATATTTTAAAGTTCTTTTTAAAAAGCTGGACAAAAAGGCTCACATATGTATGCAGTAAATTACTTTTCCATTTTTGCATTTTTGTTCTGCAATATCTTAGCCTTTTTTTATTAGTCTCCAAGCTGCAGTGTGGAACTTTTGTCTCCCCCCTCTGGCAGTAAAAATAATTACACATACACATTTGATTTCACTAAGAGTCCGCCATGCTTCTAGGTGCAGTAGCCTACTCCATTGATATGGTTGCTCCCCCTACAATTTTAGAAATTTAATCAATGCTGGTTGATGTTAAACTCATCACGTGGTCGCTAGCACAGAAAAATCACAGCAGACTCCACATTTCAAAAAATCTAGCATGCCGTGAAATACAGAAAGATTTACCTGGCAGTGATGGGCTTAATCAACAATGTGTGAATTCATTTGTCAGGGGCTTGAATGTAACAGATGTTCTTTTTATGTAAAATTTCTGTGCTGCAGGTTTAACATTGTGAATTAAAAATCCAGTCATTTCTGTGGATATATAGATTAAAAAAACATTATTTTTTTTAAAAAAAGCATCTAACATTAATATATTATTCGTATTCTCATTACTCTGTAACGTTGTCATTATTGTTAGTTTTTAAATTTTTCAGTTTAAGACACATTGAAATGGTGAAATAGCACCACTTAATGTAGTCTGGAAGATGTTTTGTACAATAGTTTATAGTAATTTTAGCGCATCATTATTTCTGTTTTGTGTCTGTCACACTGCTCTTTATGTTTCTTGTTTTTACTTTGTGTGAGGCTGTAAGTAATATGGCTGTACATCCATTTGTGTCCCCATAATTAAACATAAGAAATATTAATACCAATATATAGAGGTGGTCCCAAAACTGTGCAAACTGTTGTTATGTTAATCTGTAATAAATTATACAAAAAGGCTATGGTATCAAATAATTTCTGACAAAAACAGATTAAGGATTAGCTCGTACTGCACCATTTAAATCAATAAAATCAACAAGTTGTCTGCAAAATCATGTGTAGAGTTTACCACAAGCACTCCAAAGACAAAATAATATGTAAAGCAATAAAATAAAACAGTATTTTACTATTGTGAGCTTTTTTAGTTTTATGTTTCTCCCAGTCAACTTTTTATGGATTTAAAAGAACTTCATGAAAAATCCAAAGATCTGAGATACATTTTAAACATGCGTCAGTGGCTCAGGTGACTCTCATGTGGAAAAAGAATAAAAGAAAAGCGATGCACCATCCACTATCCAAGTGCACAGGAGCCCCTGTCCAAATTGTCCACCACTCGTATTTTATGCTGCCTCACTTTCCAGACACTAAGCACTCAACTGCCATCAGACTCAGCCAACAGAAACTTGATATTTCATGTTTTTAGAGGGGCAGATTTTTCTCCCTTCCAACCACCAAGAGGGGGAGACACAGTGAAGCTCAGACGGGTGCAGAGAAGGGACAGAGGAACAGGTGCCCACAATTTCACCTGTCTATTCAATAACCCACACACTAGCAGCTATATTAAATTTCAGCTCTAATTGTAGCCACATTTACAGCACTTTCACGGAGATGAAACAGCTGAGGAGAAGTGGACTAACAATCCAGATTTAGAAGTGAGCTAATTTCATTGGATGTGATCATATCCTGACATGGAATGACACAAAACATGGGCAGAAGAATTAGTGGCCTTCATGTGGGCTTGGAAAGAGCCAGACACAGGAGCAATGCAGCCTCGACAAGCTGCGCTCCTTCAACCTTTTTAGCCTGCAGCAGGTAAAAAACAGGAGCTTCTAAAATCTGTGGTATTATTTTCAAAAGTACCTGACTGTTGTGCCATGGCACTGGCAGACTGGATCAGAGCTGATGATGTGGGAGGGGACTCGCAGGTCAAGGGACACAAAATAGTTCAGCGGGCACATGTGATATATTTAGTGAGGCCATTGTTTGTTTTATTTAGGGAGCGAATTGAGGATTTTCCAAACTGCAGGGCCCCTGAGGTATTTTATCAGGTGTACAGTCCACCATATGTTACACATTAGTGCACAGAGGGGAATGCTGGTTGCAGATACGACCTATAAAATGTTTGGAGTTTGGAACTTCAGCGGACAGGGGGCCGACAATTGCTCTTTTCAGAGCTGGTGGATATGTGGGAAACACTTATATGCAAATGAAACTGCTTCACATTACAGCCTAAATTCCCCTCTATCATTAAAGAAAATAAACCCTAGGAATCTATGGCCTAGCAGCAATTCATAAGAATATTAATGCACTGAAAATAAATGTGCACTGTTGCAGCCAAGGAAAATAATAAGAGGAAAAAACAGCTAATAAAGGCCTTAAACTGTCTGAGGCTTCCCAGACGAAGCTGTGCTTGAGCGGCGTTGTTCGCTGCTCGCACTAGGCTGAGTTCAGACAGATGCTGGAGGTGTCTGCGGACAGCGCAAGGCATTGTGGGATGCAGGCCAACAAGAAGCCTTGACAGAAGGAGAAAGGGGCGTCTGTGCAGGTGGAAAAAGTTTAGTGTTTCTGAATCGCAGCTCTCGATGAATATTTCATTGTGAAATGGTCGTTTGTTACTTGTAGGTCTGCATCTCTTGGTCATATGTTGTCTGTGTGGTGACGTCAGTGAACATGTGCTATGGAGCAGCAACACCTACTGAGGGAAACTCTGCATGGGTCTGTCAGACAGAGAGAGAGGCTTGTAATGTGGCTCTTGGCATTGTTTGTATGTTAACAACCACATATTGGTGGCAGGCTCTCAGTGTGTGTGTGTCTGTCAACCTGCTCTCAGTTCATTAACTGTGGTGAAGAAAATAAAAATAAAGACAGGACATTAGCTTGGTAGGCCTAATTGGAGCAGGGACAGCCAAATAATTTGTATTTAAATGCACCTTTACGAATTACTGCCATCATTCATCATTTTTTCACTTACAAATTTGATTCTAGTTTATTTTAGACAATAAATTAACCATCATTCATTGTCTAGACCAATTAAGTTTAGAGTTCAGACTGGAACACGCACGATTTATGTCACTGAACGCAGCAGGCCGATATATGTTATATCAGAAATCGCTGTGTGAGTCTGTGTGTGCGTTATCATACACCCAAACGCTCCATCTCCATCAAAATCTAAATCGGGAATAAATTCTAACCTATAAGAACAAAAAAAGGAAATGCAATTAAAATGATTTTTTTTTCTTGCGCAGTTGCGTTCACGCCAGTAAAAAGTCAGTCCGCGTCAATAAGTGCTGACTGTACCCGATGGCAAACTGGAAATTGCTGCGTTTGGAAAACATAATCATCGGAGCACATCATAGCTGAAAACGCCCCTCCTTCGTTATTAATAATAAAGACAGAAACTGAATCCGAGGCTCCGATGTTTAATTTATTATTATGTAAGCTATTTGAAGGGTGATTGTATGGTAATTGCTAATTAGTCTTGTATATTTATCGCTGCACCTTATGTCAAGGCCAAGGGAATTGTGTAGGGTTCATTCTCTCGTTTCAAGGATCAATTTCAGAGGCAATTTGTGAAACAGGACAGATCAAGTTAGTCCTGACGTCGTTTTTTTTTTTCTTGGTGGCAGGCTCGGCCTACAGGTGCCACCACAAGAGCGTTTGTTTCACCCTGACGAGATGCTCTTTGAAATCAAACGAGAAAGGCCCGTGCAGAGCTCCATCCACAGACAACATGTTGACAAACTGTCCAGAGCCGCTCTTTCAAAAGCCCCTTCTCCAAACTGAAGAGATTTCTGCTCGATCAATTATTGACTTTCAGCACTAATACGAAGCCTGTCTTCCGCCCATTCCCTCCCTCAGCCACTATTCACATTAGTGGTGTCAGCGGACGTAATTATACCTACTAATTGCAGATTAGAGGTTTTGGGTCAGTGGGGTCACTTGATAGGACCGGCTACTCTTTTCAATGACGGATAATCATTTCACGTTGCAGACTTAATGTGTCATGCAGCAGGGCTTAGGTCCAAAATGTCCAAACGGGCTCGGTCGTGAATTTTTCAGGAATAATCAAACTGTTCAGGAGCTGCTGTGAAGGTTTAAGAAGCCTTTGGTCCCTGGACGGAACGGTGCAGCTTAAGGTTAGATAAGCGGGTCAGCAAAGGTCCCCACAGCTGGCCCTAAGTGCACAGCACGAGCGTGCGGAAGAGGGATGTGATATGTGAGGGCCCACTTCATATCATAATACACACACTGTTTGAACGCTGCCCAGACAAATTAGCCTATATTCATTTGACCTTAGGGTCTCAAATTGCGCGTGATCGCCTTTTAATATGAGCAAAGATCTGAAAACAATGGCGCGTTGTTTTTTTTAAGGCTCAAAAAATATTTAAATAGCCTATTTGCTAAGGACAACGTTTCGCAACATACTCTGCAATTTTATTAATATTAATGTATTATTATTACAATTATCAACACCATTATTATCAGAAAAAAGGGTAAATCTAAAAGTTTCATTATTATTTTTCTTATTTTAGTATGTTTATTTGGTGCCTTCAGAATAAGGGATTATTTGCCGTTTAATTTTGTAGAGCATATGAGGACAGTCGGTAATGACCAGGAAACTGTGCTGTTCGTTAGATGAATTTGGGAATTGAATTTTTCGTTATCTTAATTTGCTAAAATGCTATGTGCGCAAAAAAATAAGCCAGTTTCTTTTCGCATACGGGGGTACCGCACCATTTAGAAAAACGATATTTTTGCCAGGTTAAAATCAAACGCGTTTTAAGTTGATCAAATTTGCAAGGCTCTAATGAGAAGCCTATCCTCTCTGCTGTGTGTCCATACAGGCGCACAGAGGGGGGAGAGAGTGCGCCAAATTTGTTTGCGGCGGATCAAGGCTCACCGCCTCCACTGCACTTTCTTTATCTTAATTCCAACTTGAAAAGATATAATTATCTAGTTTGAACAGGACTGCTATCAAATCCTTCTTTAGAGGCAGGGTAGGGAAAAGCTCGAGTGGATTGTGAAGCTCTGAGCCGCTCGGTGTTGCCCGAGATAGGAGTAATGAAGTTGTGGAGTCCGGAGATACAAAGGGCATTAACCTCATTAGCATGAAACCTTTTCTTCTAACTATTGTGGGACCCTTTCAGTCCTCTAATCCCCCCTATTTCAAAGCTGGGTTTGTAATAAAGCTTTTAGGTTTTTTTCAAAGCTAATGGTATTCTCTAAAGATTTTTATTGCTGTTATAATCTATGGGCCGATTAAGAATTCCCTATATGCCATCCACCCTTCCCTCCCCAAACCAGGGCACGAAAACACCTTTTTTACTCTGTAAAACAATTAAACAAACACATGCACCTCGCACCAGAAAACAGGAAAGTTTGGCTGGTTATATCTTATTCATCGGGAAAAAAAAATCACAATCCACTTTAAATGTTTTTGATTTTTTAAACGGAGTGTGTATTGTTTTGCTTTTGGTTTGTGTGTGAGTGTGTGTATGTGCGTGTGTGTGTAAATAGGAAATCATTTCCTGCTGTAAATAGCATCTTTTTAGTTTAGCCTACAGGCTCCTAACGAGCCTCTGTTACAGCAGCTTGCAGCACGATGGAGCCTACAAGACAAGATTTTAAACAAAGATCCCATTTTGCGTCACATTGCAACCTTCCCTTATCGCGTTGTGAGGGGTAGTCAGATTGTACTAAATTATGTCCAACCAAGCCCCCTTGGATCCGTGGATTAAGAGATTAAAGTGGACCACTGGGCAATGCATCCCCTTTCCCCCTCATATTACTCGCATGATAATTGCCTAAACTGATTTGCACTTTCACAAAAGCTTGTAGAGACTCTTTGTAGCAGGAGCGGAGCAGACACTGCAGCCCCTCAAAAATAAAACTCACGCCGTCTATATCAAACTGAAAAAAATGCAGAGCTGAGGGCAACAAACGACAGACTGTGGCGTTTTTCCTCTCTCACTGTGTTTTCTTGTAAACTACAACGCAACATCAGCAACCTCACCGCACACTACATCCACTTTATTCTTTTTGATGGCACAAAAGGAGATTAAATATCATCACCCCGAAAGCTTCAATTGGTAAGAGGCCTACGTTAAGCTGTTCTTTATAGTCAAAAGCTGTACTTTTACTGCGCGCAACATATTGATAAAACTTTATTGACAAAATATTGACAATTACATACTTCTTGGAAGTATACTTTGTGTTAAAATTGTAGCAAACTTAACACAAACACAAAAATTATTTACATTCTGTAAAAGAGGGTTTAACAGAAACATTAACTTTTAGCATTTCTGTACATGGAATACGCTCAGTGCTTGAAGTTTTTTTTCTCTCTCTCAATTCTTGCATTTAGTCCTTCGTGGCAACTTTCACTGGAGGGTCAAGTCCTGACAGAAGGCTGCGTGGGGCCACAGCGATACATTGGTAAAGCTTTAGGTTAAAGGAATGTCCTGATACCTTCCCTTTAAGTACTTGATCTGTGGACTGATTCACTTTTTAGAAAGGCTTTTTGATCGAATTTTTTGTTCTCTTTTCTTTAAAAAACACTATAACGCAGCACCGCTACTTCATATGTTTTCACAATCACTTTTACACGAGAATCATTAATTAAAGACTGCACACTTTGTAAAAAGGAAGAAGCACGACATCTCTGAGTTTGAAAATAGAGTTAGAAACAAAAATTGACTTTTTTTTCTTCTTGATTTTGAGAAAACTTGTCAAATTAAAACAACTACCAGGAAAAAACTATACCATGCAATTCAAGTTTTACAAAAGCAGTTTGGTGTTTTGGTATCTTGAGTGGAAACGTTTTGTATATTTTTTTCTCTTTTTTAAAAAAACCTTCTGAAGTGCAAACGTCCAATATGAATTGGAGAAGAAAAAAATAGATGGTGGTAGATGGGAGATTGTAGTGGTAGTGGTTGGTGGGTGGAAGGGTTCAGGTAGGTGGACTGAGACACTGTCAATCACATTTTCCGGGGTCGTTGGATTGACAGACCCACACGGTGACAGCAGTGCCACCAGCCGGGTTTCTCTCACCCTCAGCTGCCGATCTCCGGAGATCTAAAATGTGACATTGGCTTTTTACCCTCTCACTGTCTCTACGCGGCATCCTTTATCCATGTCCTCCTTCAACCAGACGCTTATATAGTGTTTTATTTAATCGTCCGAGGTGACATCTATTTCCTCTGGGCTCGCCTGTTTAGTTGCCAGTCTCCACCGGTTTATGTGATGCGATCCTTTCTTCTTCTGCTGAGAATCGGAGCCCTCCTCCTCCAACTTCTGTCGCTTGAACTTCGTCCTTCGGTTCTGAAACCACACTTTTACCTTAAGAGGTAAAAAAAAAAAGAGAGAAGAAAAAAACACAGGATCAGTGACACGAGATAAACGGTGATTGGCCAGTGCGTAAAACCATGCGTGAAAGGGATACATTGTTTTGGATTTCAGGGCTAAATACAAGCAGACAGCGGTGCGGTAGAAATAAAAAAAGGTAAACTGTAACCTGCTGTTGTTGATCACTAAACAAGCAACGGCCAAAAGAAACAAAGATCATTATATTCGCATATATTAATATATATAAAGTGGGAAACGCAGATCACTGTCCTTTAAATTAAAAAATAATTTAGAGTTACAATTATTATTCCAATATTTTGCTTTAATTTAAGGCAAAGAGTGAACACAGCCTATGAAGGGTCAGTCACCTCTGTTTTAAAAATATAACCGTGAAAATTAGCGTTCAATATATATAATAATAAGCTCCCTAGAATAAAGAAAAATGAAAATAATTAAATGCAAAGACCTAGAATATATTAAAATATTTTTATAAGCTAAAAAACATTTGATATCTGGAAAAAAAAATTAAGGGCTTTGTCTTAAGTAGGTCAAGGTATTTTTTCCAACTAAATATTTCTCATCCAATATTTGAATGTAAAGATCACAATTATGCCACATGTTTAACATTTATTATCACACCCTCCTCTAAATCGACTCAGCTCTGTTAAATGGTACCGTGGGGTCTTAACAACACCTAAATCGATATATTGTCTGTCCGTGCTTTGTCACTCTGCAGCCCTTTAAGCGCTTAAATGGCAACTGAGGTGCATTTAATAAGCCTTCAGTGGGCTAATTGAAGTAGGTGATGGTTAATTTCTCCCTTCAGTCCCTCCAAAGGCCCCGCCGTCCAAAGGAGACGCAGCGGACAAAAGACAGCGGCTGATGGGCTCAAACAGCATCTTAAATATGGCTGGGGGAATTCACTGAACCCGCCTCGCTCTTTGTATCGCCTATCCCATAAAATGGTTAACTGGTTAATTTGCCCTCCATTTTGAAAGGCAACATTCTCCTCCCAAAACAAAGTAATTCAACCCCTCCTAAAATGAGGTTAGGCCTATACAATGACAGTGGATTTGATCCAACAGAAAGCCTCTGTCTTTGACTGACAACATGCATTTATGGACCCTGGTGTGTAGAAACAGTTATTTAAAATGACTGTTTTGCAAACTATACGTCTCTCCTTTATTGTCATGCGTTATCATACCTACATTTACTTCACAGCGGCCAGGGTTCAAAAGGTGTAATGACGCACGTGCCAAGTTAAGGTAATAAGTAAAAAATCTCATATATTTCAACAAATCAGCCATAATATGAGAAATATCTTTGTATAAATAACAAAAACAAAAAATAGAGAACAATTGTGACTGTTCTAATAGCCTCAAGATGACACACACCAAGAAGCAGCAGCAGCAGCAAAGTCTATATTTCAAAATAAAATGAGCGCTTTTTCCGGGTAAAAGAAAGAAGATTTAATGTTGAGAATAAGAGTGTTGTCTTACCTGAGTTTCTGTGAGGCTAAGGCTGTGGGCGAGCTGTTTTCTTTCTGCTCCAACCACATAATGGTTTTTCTCAAACGCGTGTTCGAGCCGCAGGAGTTGCGAAGGTGAAAAAGCTGTTCGGATTCTTTTGGGTTTTCTGGCCAGCGCGTTGTGCAAAAGGAAGCTCTCTGGACTCGTTTCATTACCTAGAAACGAGCAGAAAACGAGAATCCGTCATTAAAGACCTTTCTTAATTATGCAAGGTATTAACATTTCTTATACAAACAGCAGGCCTGCGCACAACCATGGGACAATAGTAAACTGAGAGCAGACTGGAAATATGGCGTAATAAGAATGACTGGACACCACTAAATAAAAGAAGAAAGATAATCGAAAACGGAGGTCTTTGTATTCCAAAATTTATTTTATATCATCTATTATTTGTGAGACCACTGCATGAAGGGAAAGGACACAACACAAAGCAGATGAATAATCCTTGGCCTGGGCTAATTTAATTATAAGCTCAAAAACATTCTTTGTAAACAATAACAGAGGTAAAATAGAAGCAGCTTAAAAACGTCCCAACAAACAGAAGTTAAAACGCACTTTAATTATTGCTTAAATTAATCTCGAAAACACTCATATAGAATATGACAGTTTCGCTTCAACTTGTCCGGAAAAAAAACTAATAATCGCTAGTAAAAATATTATTTTAAAAAAGTGCAACTAAAAGCAACGTATAATAAACGGATTTTCCATTGTCAGCATCCCGAAGGTCAAAATAACTAAGTTATTTAAAATTAAAATTACAACCAAACTGAAGAATATCAGCCTTAAAAATTAGCAATAAGCTAACTCATTTATCATTTAAATTTTTTGATTTTTTCCCTTTAAAATAAATCTGCTCTATGGTCAAAATACGAACGAACGCCAACATAAACTGCAAAGCAGCGAGATTAATTAGTTTCGTTTTACGAATAGATATACATTTCATGCCATGCATGAAAACTCAACCTGCGGTACACAACAATATAGAAACATGTCAAAATTTCTAGTGATCTTTTTTGCCCAGAATAGACGCTTCAAGCAGCAGGCAACCATAGAGGCCAAAGCAACAACTATTATTGTTATTACCTAGAGTTTTTATTTCTTCGAAATGGAGAAATTCACTAGAGTAAAATTTTGCGCGCAGTAGTCCTTTAAATAAGTGTCTACGTTTGGCCCGAGAATAGAAAAAAAAACTGATCTGTAAACAGCCTTAAATATTTTTTTTCCCATCTTCACTCTGCTGTCTGCACTAATCGTAAAAGAAAAAATATGTGTAACTACCCTACAACTGCTCGGAACGTTTCATGCGTAAACGTGAACCAAACGAAACATTTGATAACTTACCTTGAAATCTGTGACCCAAGTACCTATATCTGTGTAATAACCAGGGGTAGAAAGTTGATGGGTCCCTTTGCTGGCTGGCAAAAAGAGGGTGCGGACTGTGTGAGGATGAAAGCGGGTGAGCGGCAAGAGCGTGCGGCGGGGCCACCGGATGAACCGGGACGGCGGAGTTCGGCGGATGAGAGACCGCCTCGGCAAACACCAAGTCCGGGTTAGAGTAGACGCCCCTGCCGCCGGAGTGAAAGCCGTTGAGAAAGGGGTTCATCTGGCCGGAGTTTGCATAGCTGAGAGCTGCTGGCCTGATGGGCTCCTCGGAGCGGGACGCCGGTACAGGATTATCCTTCGCCACTAAAGACTCTATAGTAAAACACCTCTTGGGTGTAGGTTGAAACATGGTCTGATAGTCCAGATTCCCCAGTTTAAGTCAAAGTTGTCGTAGGCGCTCTCGCTTAAAAAATACTCCACACCCAAGAAAGTGGGAAAGTTTTTGCGCAGTAAATAAGTTGAGAAAAGGCGGCAGTGTCGAGAAAGCCAAAATAAAAAGTGCTCGGCTACTCCCAGACTAATCCATGGATGTGATCGTTTTCCTCGCCGTGTTCGTGCAGGCAGATTTGTTAGTTCATGAGCCTAATTAGCGCTGCAGTCCCATAAACAGCTTCCTCTGAAGGCTGTAATGGCATGGTGATTGGTCGCTGCCGCTGCTGCTCGCCTTAAGGTGGAGAAGGGGAAGACGTTTAAAAAGTGCGTCAATGGGAAGCAGGGGCGCGGAGAGGCGGACTCGAACGCGCAACACGGAACGGATTCGTCCAGAGAGGAGCATCCCGCACGCGCGCGCATACACACGCTCACGCGCACATATCTCCAGGACATTTAACACACTCATCTGGACCAGTAGAAAAGCTCAAGGTAGCCTGCTTATTTGCATTTACAGGCTGTAAAAGCTTCAAACTGATTTTTTGGGGCGGGGTTGTGTATAGTGTTAGTACCAGCAAGTAATTGTTTGGGTTTTTTTTTTAATTACGTACAACAATTTTGCGCAAACATCAAATCATCTTTCTTGAAATCTACTTTTTTCGCTTTGCGCGCGGATAATGTTTGGCACAAGCTTAATTGGTCAGTCGGCCTTCATTTATCTCTTAATTCTGTTCTTGTTCTCGGTTGTACAAACTGGATTTATGATGAGAATTTGTTGTTTAGTTCATGCCGGTTTTCTTTTTTTCCAGATTCTATTAGGATAAGTTTTAAATTGAAGACACTCTTAATGTCTGCTGGATGGCACATCTGAAACACACAGAAGACACAAACAAGCTTAGAGCTTACGGGACACTGCATGAAGACTGACAGAGTCTTCAGAATTCAATAACCCACTGATGAGTCGCTGTGTGTCAGTGTTATTCAATGCAGAATTGCTCAGGTGTTTATTGGAGTAGCTACCTGTGCCTGCAGGCTGTCACCCCTGTGTGAGGATCACTGACTGAGAGCAGATCTGCAAAGCTGCAACCACGGCCGCGCACGAGGGCCTTCATAAAGAAATGATACACACTAGCATGCGGAGTTTATTAATGACTATTAGAAATTAACAAATGCATCCCTAAAACTAAATAATTCTGTTTTATAGGCGTAGTGTCATAAAATTTATATAAATACGTTTTAATTATTTTTTTGCAATTATTTTGCATCTCTATGCAAATGTTAATTTAAGGTTTTTAAATCATCAGATACAAGAAAATTAAAATCGCCTTTCAAAGCAACACATTGAGAGAGATTTGGATGCAAAATATGTTATTATTATTATTATTATTATTATTATTATTATTATTACAGTCGCTACTTTTAAGACTACATTTTCACACGGGGCTTATGGGCAAATCTGCTTTAGGTTTTATTTGAGCGGGCAGGTTAAATGTCTGTGCAGTAAAATACAAAATAAAGACTGAAACCGGTTCATGGAGCTGTCAAAGCACCAACAGCTGTATGACACATAATATGCCTGATTTGGCGCCTTATAGATGCTTGAATCCAGATTCCAGCGTTCATATCAACACTGCGAAGAATCATTGAGAGTAAGAGGTTTTACATGTTCGAGCCTATAAAAGTCGCCTAGTTCAAAAAGGTAGCCTTTATTTTGTATTATCACCATTATCACCTAATTATTATAAGCAATTCTATCTTATCAGTGTTTCTTGTAAGGTATACCGTAATTACTATTACTATTTATTATTATTATTATTATTACTATTTTGCTGTTGTTATTAAACATTATTGTACATCGGTGCAAAAATGGGACCAAAAAGAAAATTCTAATAATTTTTACTAAACAAAACAAAACAAAAACAAAAAATATTTATTAAGAGCTGTGGCGTGGTTGGGTTTTTTTTTTTTTAAAAAAAAACAAAACAGAACAAAACTTCTCACAGCATGTTGCTGGTTTGTTAATTGACTGCATCTTGACCACTACCTACACGTTGAGATTTTACTCAGTTTCAACCGAATGAACAAACACACCTCGCCCGCTCTCCTACGGCGAAGCGTATCGGCCGTCTCCACAGTGCTTTACCGACCTCTAGTGGTGACATTACGTAATAGTAGTGTAATAAAATGAAACCATAACTGGGGTCTGAGGAGCGTTGGGGTACCTTAACCGCTCGGACCGAACAGGTCTCCAACAAAATGAATAATTTAGTCTCACTGTTGTTGCACCGAGCAGAGGTTTGGAAGGTCAGAGCTGAAACTGGAACTGTTTGAAAGATCGTAGTCAATAGTTTTCTAATAAGTGGATTTTCATGGTTTAAGTGTGTGAGAGGTACTCAAAATAAAATAGGCTGGTGCTGATACTGGAAGATATTTGTAGAATTAGTTTTCCTGGCATCTAAAGTCAAAAGACCTTTTTTTGTTTGTTTGTTTGTTTTTTAACTCTTCCCTCCCCAAAAAAACCCTTGCTACAACTGTCAAATATTTTTAAAATATTGCTTTGCACATAACCACACAAAGGGTTTTTGAAAAGTTAAATAATTTAAAAAATGCAGCCAAAAAAAAAAAAAATCCTTCTTTCCTATCACAATCTTCTCAAGTTTATCTCGTGACTCATTAAATAAATTCTGACCCCCGGGTTGGGGGTCTTAAATGACATATTTTTGAATACCAGACTACAACTGTTGGACTACAATCTGACTACAATCTTCCATGGTGAAACAGCCTTTGAAAGAAAATGAGCAAGTGGTTGGTGAGCAAACATCTTTATTAATAAAGGCTTTATCTGTACACATGCAGCCTAGCTTGACACCATTGACTGCAGCAAGATAGAACCACATACTGGAGATCAAGCAAGACCAGTTGTTAAGCATGCACATCAAAGTGTAAATTTCACAAGTTCTTTACCAGGTTAAGAAGCATCTGAAACATTAGATGAAGAGCAGAGATCACTGAAGGAGATGACAAATTCCTAGTCATTGCCATTACACAAGTTGTGGATCTGTGCTGTAATATAACATCTATGCAAAGGTTAATTCTTTAAAAGAGGCAGTTGGTGATACACTGAGAGTTGGAGCAGCTACATTTGTTTTCAGTTTAGTCACTTGAATGTCATCATGTAATCATGTTGTAACACTCCTAACCACCGGGGGGCAGTTGTGTATACATTTATTGTTTGCTTGAGGCTCAAGTGTACAAAGATTCATTGGTTCGTGGTGTTTTGGGTGTTGAGGAGCTTCTGGTTCAAAACTGCCAAAAAACAAGCTAATGAAAAAGGGAAAAATCTCCAGGAAACTACTGTCTACAAATATTTAATTCAAAGGAATAACGCATATAAGCATCAGGAGCTTGTTGCCATTAATTCATCACTGTGGCCAACTGGCTGATAGGACACTGAATATCATTCTCTTTCCAAACCAACTGATCATTAACCAAGCTCATTGGATGGAGAATTTGTTGCTTAGCGGCGGACAGTGGTCCAGCCATCATCATCTGTCTCGTTCTTGGTACGACGAGGGTTTTCTCTGTCGGAGCGCCAACCCTTTTCTCCCTCACCATCACGCTCCCTGTCCCTCTCTCTTGGCCGCTCTCTCTCTCGCTCCTCCCTCTTATCATCGCCTCCACGACGCCAAGAACCTTCAGAGGAAACAAAGATGGAGATGCACCCCATTAGGAAATGTTCAAGAAGAAAGATAATGATTTAAGAAGAAAAACTCCATCTGAATAATTTGCATATTAACCAAAACCAGCGGGTAACTGTGAAAGACACCTGCTGAAGCAGTAGTTTAACAGGTATACAGTGACCTCTGCTGGCTGAATACAACACAGCCATGTCATGTACCCAATTGTTTTGTCAGACGAGCATGCTAAATAAAGTTCACACCTACATGGAAGTAATTTTGTTCTATTTTGGAAATGAACAACTCTATTTAGAGCCTTTCAGGTCGACTGATCTTGTGGTTACTGATCTCAGGGCAATTCAGAAAAATTTGACGCCTCAATGTTGCTGAAACTTCTGTTAAGCCATGAGCAAATACTTTCTACAGTTCTTTTGACAGTATCACATCTCTGAAGGTTCTATGTAACATTTTTGCATCAATTACAGTACAATTTTTATATACAGGACAAATTGGTACTATGCACTGAGAGCAAAAACAAAGGAAGCTCTGCAATAAAACACTGCATTTAATATTGTCATCTGTCAGTTCAGATTGGGTCAAATGATTTTTTATAATGATTTGACTACATCTTTTAGCTACACTTAAACAATGTCATGAGATTTAATGCATGGAATTGTACTGTAATTGGTGGTACAATGCTACGTACAGTACTTTTAAAGGAAAGCTGTGACGCATCCTACAATGTATTCCTGATAAGTTCCTGATAGTGATTAAATCGTGCTCTGCCTACCTTCATCATGTTCTCTTGGCGGACCTCTATGTTCACGGTCATCCCGGCGGTCTCTTTCACGGCGATCACCACGGCGGTCGTCACGTTCACGACGATCATCACGGTCAGTATCATCTCTGCGACTATCTCTCCAAGAGCTTCCTTCCTCTCCAGGTGCTCTCCTCCAGTTAGTATCCTCTCTGTAAATAACAGTAACATCAATTAGTATAACTGCAACAAAAAGAAAAGCGTACTACTTTATCCTCTGCAATTATTACAAAACAGATCAACATTCTTGGCAATGGTTTATCATGCATACCTTTGAGGACGACGGTCTCTGAAGCGGCTGCTGGACCTTTCATCTCCATCAGCATCATCTCCTTCATCATGGGTGTCACCACGAGGAGGTCCCCAGCTCTCCTCTCGGGCCTTCTCCCGTTCACGCCAACCACCTGCAACGGAAGTATTTGCTCATCTTCCAGCTAGACATTATATTAAAGCTTGTGAGCAGTCTGACTGTTACATTAACCAGTCAGATTATGAACCTCATCATGCATTCCCAGCAGCTGAAAGAAAACACGCTTACCAGGTCTGCCCAGGGGCTTCCAGGGTTTGGAGTCATCACCACCACGACGTGGCCCATCATCCATGCCTCTCCTTCCACCTCTGTCATCATCTCCTCTTCTGGAACCCCAGTCATCATCAGCCCCACGCCTGGGACCCCTCATGTCGTCCATGCCTCTACGGGGACCTCTGTCGTCATCAAAGCCACGTCTGGGACCTCTGTCATCATCAAAACCGCGCCTTGGACCACGGTCATCATCAAAGCCACGCCTGGGACCACGGTCATCATCAAAGCCACGCCTGGGACCACGGTCATCGTCAAAACCACGCCTTGGACCACGGTCATCATCTCCACCCCTCCTTGGGCCACGGTCATCATCAAATACTCTGCGTGGACCACGGTCATCATCCATGCCTCTGCGTGGACCACGGTCATCATCACCGCCACGACGGGGTCCTCGATCATCATCAAAGCCTCGACGGGGTCCCCTGTCATCTCCGCCCCTGCGAGGACCATCTCCTCGCCTAAAGGGCCCCTCTCTCTCCTCTCTTTCATCATCACGGGCCTCCTGTCTCCAGTCCCTTGAAAAAGAAAACAGGTATTGTTGTAGTAGCCACTCATGCTTTACTTAGGTTAACATAAAGTTGTATTAAACTGTGATACCAACACATACCTGTCAGCTCCAGGACGACGCCAATCTGAATCACCTCCCTCCGTGCGCCTCCTCCATCCTCCCTCCTCCTTTTCACCCCAATCCTGTATAAGCAAGTCAAATTGTGCAATTGCGTCAGGTAGCTTAAATGTCTGTAGATCTAATCTGTACCTTCATGACAAGGTACTGTAACTCAGTGCTTGACTGTAAATATGTAAAATGCTATAGCCTGTCAAGGCGCTCTATGTACTTTATTTTTGAACTTATGTAAAAATACATTCGGGCTGCTTTCCATTACACCTTTATATAAGGGAAGACAAATGAAAATTATCATAACATTTAGGAATTAACTATTCTTACAAAATGTCTTTTATTATGTTAGTGATGAATAGTCACTATTTATTTGCAATTCACAGACACAGATTTATCCTTTACTCTTAACATTTGAACTGTGTTATTCTCTCTAAAATTTCAGCCATTTGCAATCTTAACTAAACACAAAACAAACAGTACCTGTACCTTAGCTTTCTCCTCTTGGGGGGCTCTTCTCTCCTCTTCACGACGGCGCTCTCGTTCTTCGATCTCCTGCTGACGAGCACGCTGCTTACGTTCCTGCTCCTCGAGCTTACGCAGACGCTCCTGGTACTCCCTTTCTTCCTCCTCCCGCTGCTCTTGTTCAAGGCGTTCGCGCTCCTCACGCTCTGTAAAAATGTAACTACATAACTACACGTACTCTGACAAAGCATAAGCCACCTTATTGTGCATTTATTTTGCACAGAGAAGTATCAAGAATTGAAAGTTTTTCTTTGCCAAAACTCTGTCATATCCACTTTCACTTACCATACACAATTCAACCAGCCAAATGAAAATTTAGTGCCTGGCAACAACTCTGTTCCTCTCTATGGTAGTAAAGTCCCTTAAAAGAACCACCTTAACCTCTACTACCAACATTTCTTGGAAAATTCCCTCCCTTTACATCCTGCTATTAATTGTCCGATTGTGACAGGGGCATATGAAATCCTGCCCATCCTTTATCATTATTTAGTGGAAGATGTGCGGTACACGTGTGCCAACAGAAATGAATTACCTTTCTTAAGCTGCTCCTCGTGGATACGCTGTGCCTCCTCCTCTTTCTGGCGGTAGTAAGCATTGCGCCTGTCCTCTTTGCGCTGCTTCTTCCTTTCTTCCAGACGCTTCTTCCTCTCCTCCACCAAGCGCTCCTGGAAAGCTTTCAGTTTTTCCTTCATAGATAGAATAGTGAATTTTAAAAAACTGCTTCAGTCTGTAGCTTTTAAATAGTAAAGGCCCTATCTGGCATCATTATCACAGTCCAATGGTCACATGAAAACTAAGTGATAGAAAAAAAAAAACAACTCAGTCCTCAGCTTTAGTTGATGGAAAAATAATGGTCTTACCTCATAAATGAAGCTACGGGCTGCAGTTATTTTGGACAAGAAGTTTTCTTTGTCCTCCATCATCCTAGACATGCGTTTCTTGTGCTCCAGAGCCTTCTCCCGTTCAACTTTCATGTTACTGATCTACAAGAAGAAGAAAGGTGCAAACTATCATATCTACATTCTCATATTGATGTATTCAATTTCCTTGTTCAGGGGTATGTAAATTTTTTTTCCTTTAAAAAAACACAAAACAACTTACCCTCTCTTCCTCCTGGAGCTCCCATAGTTCCATGTCCTTGATACGCTGTTCTTCATAAGCCTTCTTGATAAGAGGAATCTCTTCAAGACGTTTTGCTCTCTCAAAGTAGTCAATCTGCAAAGCAAGACCAAGTAAGTTCCCAGTTCACATACAGTTGACCAATATTTTTACAGATGTGTCCCATAGTCACCTTTTTCTCCTGGTTCTTCAGGCGCTCTTGAAGTTCCTTCTTCTCCTTTTCCAGCTGCTCCACCTGTTTAGCCATGATGAAGTCAGGATCCAGCTCCTCGAGGTCCTATAAAAACAGATGTTAGTCTCCAGTTTTGTTACAATGACCCATTTCTAC
Source organism: Acanthurus lineatus (assembly GCA_029814665.1). NCBI lineage: Eukaryota > Metazoa > Chordata > Actinopteri > Acanthuriformes > Acanthuridae > Acanthurus > Acanthurus lineatus. The sequence continues at coordinate 6,119,103 of JAPZDV010000003.1, forward strand.
AATGTGAAGTGCAACCTGAACAATCAAGTTGGTTACATTTTTACCTCAATGTCAATATCTTTGAAGGCCTTGGCTCCAAGTTCGGTCTTCTTGATCTGCTCCAGCCGCTCACGGACTGTCTTCTTCTTGATCTGCTCATGCTCCTGCATGATACGCTCCTTCTCTCTCTCTTTAGCCTCCTGGCGCAGACGCTCCTCCTCAGCCTTGCGAACCTTCTGCATTTCAGCTTCCCGCTGCTCCAGCTCTTCCTTTTCACGCTGAATGTTCAGGCTCTCCAGGCGTTCCTTGCGCTCCTCAATGGTCTGTCTACGAGCCAGGATACGCTGGTGATCTTTGCGGGCGTTTTTAAGATAGGCAGCGATGGCCTGCTGGTTCTGCTCCTCACGCTCTTGCTGAGAAGGGATAAAAACATCAAAATGCAATTTAGAGCTGGAGAATAAAGCAGACTGTGTATAACCAAAAGAGACTAATCATAAATTGTAGTTTAATGCTGCATGAAAATACATGGATGTCACGTGTCTCTCAGCATTGTGTGCAAGTATAAAAAAAGCTCATGTTGGTTACTAATCAGGTGGCTCTGGTCTGTGCGTGTCTGCATGCAAACTCAGTAAGACAGCGAACTCACCAGGATCGAGGCAGGCTTGATGACCTGAATGGCTTTGGCCAAAGAAGCAGACATGGCAGTAAGCTGGTTCCTTATCTGCTCTGAGGGCATGTTCTGAAGGAAAGGACCAACAGGAGCATCTTCTTTGGTCGAGTAGTTCAGGTCAGAGCCAAAGCTCAGAGTTCGAGAGGTGTGATCTATACGAACCTAACAGGAAAAAAAGAAATGCCAGGTAAGTAAAATGTTATGACAAACATTATGATTAGGAATACAAAAAATTCTTAACCTCTTGAGACTGTTATAATCCTTAATGGCTTATGAATAGTGACAGTGCTTCCAGAAAACATAACCTTACCTGCAGATCACAGTGCCGGGCAGCATCCACAATGGAGCGCTCAAGCTGGAAGGCATCCACAAATGGAACCAGGGAGGCCAGACGAGTGAACTCGATGCTTTGATAGATCTGTGCAACCTAATATAATTAAGACATAAAATGTGAGAGATTTCTAGTCACAGTGTGGATGTGATTTAGGAAAGTATTCCAGAGGATTGAAAAACCAGTAAAGAGAATTACCTGTTGCAGGAGCCTCAGGATGGTATTACTCTGCAGGTGAGGGACATACTGTTGCAGATCAGCCTCCTTTTCAGCCTGGTCTCTCACCCAATTCAACACCTGGTGGGAGAGTAAGTTTGTTACTAGTAAAGTTAACAAATATAATATAATATAAATTACAGCTAAACAATTTAAAGATGGATGGTATAGTTTTTATCATAAGCCTGTTTGCCACCACATTGTTTACCTTGGTCACTCTTCCACTCAGTTTCAGAGGATGAAAGTCTACTTCAAGCCAGTTGTAAAGTTCTTTAACTTCAGGTACAACATACTGCAGCAGGTTAAATCTCACCTAGAATACAAACATTAAAATATACATTTGTCAGAACATCTTCAGGCAGATATTTATATACAGTTTTACAAGATGAAGCGACTTATTTACCTTAAAAGGACAGAGGTTTGTTTTTTATAAAAGCAAACAGCCAAGAGCATTTTACTTTTTATTTAAAAAGTATCCTGTGGCACCGAATAAAACTTATTTATTAACACAGCTTTTTTTATTAGGAATACAATGTACCATGTCATTGATGAGACTCTGCCGAGTAGGTGGAGACTGCAGGCCAAGGAGGGTAGCCAGCCTGCGGTGTTTCTCCACAATGATGCCATCCATGTCCAGCAGCCGAGCAATGTCCGTGCGCTCCGGAGTGATGGGAATAGACAGTGTGGCCAGGAGGACTCTGGTGGACATCCTGAAGATTCGAATTAAGCGTAATTAACCACTTAGTCATAACTGAAGTGATACATCTGCATTGATCATTAGACAATGACAAAGATACCTCTGCATCTCATCTTGGGTTAGATTCTTTCGCATTTCCCTTGAGAGGTGATAGAGCCTGTGGAGGGTGCAGGCGTGAAACAGAGCATTTCCTGATTTCCAGAACACAGTAGACACCTTGTTGTAATAGTTGGCCATCAGCTGGGGTTTAGGAGGCTTCTTTGAAAGTGCAAACAGGCCATGGATGTCCTCAACAGCCTTGAATGCTTCCTGGAAAGGCAGGAACAAAAAATACTTAAATAATACTAATATTAATACTTAAAATATATGATGCGTCTTTCTGTGATCCTAGACTATTAGGATCGTGTTTCTGTTGCATGTCTCATGCAGCAGATATGTCCTGAAGCGTTTAATTATGCTTTAAGTTACGGTTTTAGACAATACTCATGCAAACAATAAAAAGCCACTGACTAAATATGGTAGTTCTGATTTTGCAACTCTAGGTGAAGCAAATTGAGCTACTATTCTGACAGAGAGAATGGGCGCACCTGATTTGCAACAGGCATGCTGAATGTTAGAGCCATTGTAATGTAGGTTAAAAGCCATGGCCCACATTTCCTGCAATGCCTGTGCTGAACTAATTTTTTTTTTGCCGTGTTGTTTTGTATTCCAAAAATCAAATGTATGTCAACACATGGTGGTTTGTATTTGTCAGTGTCATTTTTGAACTGGTTCATAATTTAAATAGATCTGTACATTTTAATAAATAGTTAAGTAGAATAAAATATGCATGCAGATATGGTTCTTTGAGACTTAAGTGTTAAGTGCACAGACCTGCCAGAGCTCCATGCTTATAGCACTGTCCAGCTGCACGAGACGTGTCTCCAAATGCATAGACTGGCTTTCAGGGTTGTTCAGATTGATGGCAGTGCTCTGGTTGTGGTGGCGCTGAATTTGGCCCAAATGCATACGCAGGTTGTCACACAACTTGCGAAATTCTGCCTTACGGGTGTACTGGAGGCAGAACTTGAATGCTGCAGAAAAGATGACAAATTAATTATTACAGCACTTCGTACATGATGGTAATCATGTAATTAATACTGTATTTTTTTCCATATGCCTTTACTTAAATAATAGTACAAAGCAGTATCTTATCAATGTGGGCAAAAATAAAAGCAGCCTTTACATTGAAATTTTAAAGATATAATCTCGGGTTGACAAAAAAACCCTTTCCTTTTTTTTATAGCTGTGAATCATAGTTTATATCTCTTATTTTAAAAATGGTGCAACTGCTGTGTTCCTACATGTTCTTATTCCATAACATCTACCAATGAGAAAGTTGGCAGAAGTCTTTAAGAAGTTTAGAAACTCATACTTAGTTTGGACAATGAAATAAAATATACCTTAAACTAAGTGTCAAAACCTGTGCAAAACTATGCAAAACCTCCTGCCTCTCTCTCTCTGCTGCCTGCTTTCATTAAGCTAAGCCCCTCTCACCAAAACCATAAGTTTGAACAGATGCAGAAGTCTGTTGCCCTTCGAAGCCTAATGCCTCATAAGAAGAGCTCTCCTTATCATGAGCCTCACCAAGAGCCTCTTCTTTTCTCTTGAGACTTGTGTTTTGAAAGAAGCCCCCACAGCCTTCTGTTGCACTAGTGCAATGCAACCATCAGTCAGCTGCGAGGGGGTCTAACAGGTGGAATGAGAGGGCAGAGCACCTCATGCAACCACTTCACGCCCCACTGTTTGTAATCATGCCTCTTTGCAGAGCAAAGACATGTTCACACGTTTGTAAAATTAGCTATTGTAGAAAAAGGGAGTTATTCATTTTTTCTTTACTCAAATTTAATGACTTATGACACTAAATCAGGGTTTCACCATCTGTGGGGTCAAGCAAGCACATCAACCAATAGGAATGACCTGTTGTTGAAATTACCTGTGACTAGCTTAAGTCTCTCCTCACCTTCTAAATTATTTAAAGCAGAGCAAAGAGGAGGTGCCGAAGTCTAGCTTTTTCTCAGGACACTTGAATTTTAATATTCTAAAAAGTTGTTGTGGAATTTTTACCAAACGATGCCCTCCCTCAAAAACAAACAAACAAAAAAACCCCTGTACATTGGATCAAGTATGACTCCTACCTTGCTGAGCAATATCATGGTACAGGCGCTCAACCTTGGAGTTGTTTCGCAGCAGGTCCAGGCACTGCCGGTAAGACTCCCACAGGAACTTCACCCAAGGAGTGAGCAGCAGGCGATCAGTACGATCCTGAGTGTCCTCACCACTCACAGCACTCAGGAGCACACTGAAATCACAACAAGCTCAAAGTCAGTGATTCACCTAAAATTTATCAAGCACCTGCTTATAGCCTTATATCTTCAGCTGTGCCATTAATTCAGTATGATTCACCTTTAGCTTGTTCATTTATACTCACCTTTCAGGAGTCTGAATGTTGTCCAGATCCTCAATGTCCAAAACCATCTGCTGGGACTCCTCTTTGGCTGTTTCTGTCTTCTCCTCCGCCAGCTTCAGATACGCCCTAACCACATCCTCTAGAGATTTGATATTTACCTGAGAGGAAAAACACGTTTTACTTGATTCCAAAACACTCTGGTATTAGTAACTAATTAATCTATGCAACCAGCTCACATTTATCCTCACACACCTGCTGGCAGATGTTTTTGTACTGATAGAGACCCTCCTTTGCCAGGTGGCTCTTGCGGAGATCCACGCAAAGCTCCAGGTATTTGAGCATGATTGGCTCGTGGATCTTCTGCCATGTTCGATGTTTCTTGCTTTTGATGACATCGTACAAAACATCCAAGGCTGGCTGCTTCTTGCCGACCTCAAGAAATTCTGTATCAATACATCAGTTATAGATTAAATAGGTTTCATAGCATGTCAACGGTAACCACACGCTTGCATCGTTAAAAATTAGCATTTCTAAACACATTAACATGACATGTAAATTGAACTTAATGTGGCTAACACTATTGCCCCCGTAGTGCTTGGTGAACATGACATTAGCATTGACTTAAAGTTACAATGATTTAAAGCAATAACGGCCTGACAGTCGTCATCAAGCATTACGGTTATCGTTACAAAACTGTCACGAATGTTAGCGGTTGTTTGATGCCGCCTAAGCTACATGTTTAAAATGTCACAATAGTTAGTGTCACAAAAAAGGCCTAGCCGGTTAGCTAATATTGCAGTAGCCAAAGACAGCGATATGGCTTCCCCGCCATTATAGCGCGTACAAGTTTTAAGCTAGCAGCTTGCCCGGTTAACTGCGCCGCAACATCAGTGACGAGGCATCCAAAGGCTAAAGTCAGCTAACATTAGCTAGTTAGCACGTTAGCATTCCTGTCTGCCATCTGTGAACCATGAAGCTGTCTTTCTACTCACCGTTCGCTCGTTTCAGAGCATTCTCTGGCCTTTGAAAGTACGCCGGCATGTTGGTGGCGTTATACTGGAACTCAAACTTGGATGACTTAAGTGAATTTTGACAGCTTTCACCAGTCCATCCACGCCACGCACTCACCCGCTACAACGGTGCTGGCTGAGAAAGGAAGAACCTCGTGAGTGGCCTAGCTAGGGTTGCCAAGTGCGTAACACACGTCCCCCTATCACAGTGTCTACTCCATGAAGTGGAAAACTGTGAAAAGAGGTTCCTATCTGTCTCAACAATAATATTAAATATCACTGTATCCAAACTTAGAATCTCAAGGTAACCATCTCACTTAATATTCATTTTATTCATTTTCTTAACTTGCGCATCACTTTTATGAGATTAATTCTGTATGTGTTTGTGCATAAACTGAAATAAATGGATCTCCCTAAGTTATCGGCAACAGACATATTTACAATTTGAAGTATTAACAACAGCCGCTGACTCTGTTTAGCATTTGTTTGCATTATGCTGGAGAACTGAATTTGTTCTCTCAGTGTGTGACCTTGTTGTTTTCATCCTATTATCTTTGCCGCCACAGTAAATGTAATTCAATAACTTGTGGAAACTAAGATATTTAGAAATATTCTATTTAAAATTATACTCTCAAAATTATTTTAAATAACCAAATCCCGCAAACTGCAACGAACGGATTTTTGTCAAACCTGGCAGCTCTAGGTGTGTAAAGTTCCCGTATGCACTCGCCTAATGGTGCGTTCAAGTAACCTCATAAAATTACAGTTTCATCTAAATATGTATACTTCCTACTAAACTGCAGGGCAAAAACAAACCGTAGCATTTCCGAAAACTACATCCGTCAAAATACAGATTTGTTTTGAGTTGTTAAAAAAGATTTATTATTTGCTATCACCTAGAAATTGAAGTGTTATATATTGCGTGAGAAAAAAAATCAATAATTATTTCTGTGGTATTTTGTGCGTCAGTATGACTCTAAAAATCATCAAAGTAAGATCAGATTGACACTCCTCTTCACCGACATCATATGTACTGAGGCAATTATCATATAAAGCTAACAAAAGGGGCACGTGATGTAGGTCATTCTTCTTTAGGCTGGGCTATGTTCTCAAACATACTTGAATTGCTTATCTTATTTTAGTGAAGGCATAATTTAGAATAAATATGTGCCACAGAGTTGTATTAATGAAAAGTGGAAAAACATAAATTGGAATCAACATAAAACTAAACTTAGTGTCAGCAGATAGCCTACTTGATGTTAAGGATCAATCAAATAACACATGATAAAGAAATCATTTTATTTGGCTTAGACTTGTAACATCTCAAGGAGAAATGCTCATGATATTACCAAATTATAGTTATTCAGTACTTATTTGCTCAAAATATAGTTATCTTACATATATAGCGAGATATAGTTATCTCGCGCCAGCCATGATTGGCTGTCTGCTTGCGTGTCTCCTCCCGCATTTTGCCTCTATCCCGGAAGAAGGAAGAGATTTCGCACAGGGAGGAAAGTCTGTTGACAGCAGAAACCAAAACCAGTGCACTGACAGTCTAAACACATTTACAGTCCTCTAACATCTGTCAGCTTCGCATTCTGGTGTTTGAACGTAGCAGGAGCTCTCAGGGTATTTCACAGTTATATTAGTGTCCACGGTGTAAGATGTTTGTTGTTTATTCTCCACTTAACTTGTGATTCTGAACTCTTTCAGGTATGGAATATGGCAGCAACTGAGACGCAGCTTATGTTAAGCGTCGGGTTAATCGGTGAGTTTCAGTGCTCAGTCTTTTTTGGCTTCATAAGGTTTTTTAACGGAGTTGGCGTCTCAGCCTCGGTGTACGTGCGCGACAATCACATGACACCAACGTGACCCAAATGTGTCTCATCAGCAGGGGCTTTAATGCCCCTCATTGGTTCTTTGCTTCAGCAAGTTTGCATACATTAATGAGCTAATAATCGATGGGTTTCTTAATGCATTTAATAAAACAGTACGCCATGTCAAGGTAAAGGGTCCAAGGGAACCCTTTCATTTAGTTTATAATGTCTGTCTATGTTCTGATGTTTAGATTGATGCATGAATTGTGGTTTTCTTAATCCTCTCACCAGAGAAAGATGTGAATGGAGACACGCTGTGGGTGTGGTGTTATCCATCTGTAGGCTCACACCTAAGACAAGTCCTGCTCAGCAAGTGCTGCCTGACCCAAGAAGGCCAAGATTTCCACACCTTCGTGTTTGGTCAGTTCTGTCGTACTTGGTACTACATCACAACAGTGGAGGCAGAGGAATCTTCAGCACTGAACAAGGTACAGTATGCAGGGACTCTGCTGACATTCAGTCTTGGGGAAGGATGTCTGTCTAATGCTTACATTCAGTTGTGTTTTGACTCCCATTTTCTCCTTTAAGGTCACTCATTTTTCAATAGTTGTAACAGCAAAAGACTTCAACCCTGAGAAGTATGCTGCCCTCAGCAGAATACTCTGCAGGTATGGTGTGAAGTTCAGATGAAACCTCTTGTTTGCTTTTTTAAAAAGAGTGTTTCTTCATTTGAGTGGCATGTTTTTGTCCATTATCCAGGATGTACATCAAACATGGCAGTCCAGTGAAAATGATGGAGGCTTATGTCGCCGTTCTTACCAAAGGAATTTGCCAGAGTGATGAAAACGGCTCATTTTTAATTAAGGACTATGATGTTCGGAAAGCGTACCTGGCTGGTTCAGTCAAAGGTAAGACATCACAGCCGATAAGAGAATCATTAATCAGTATTTTGACCTCTCTGGTAGTTTTCCACTTCCATCATGACAAAGTCTGTTTGCGGTTATATACATTTTTTATGCTCCTTTGTGGCAGTGGGATTCTTGTTGTTATTTGTGCATGTTTGTCAATAGTGACATTGTTTCCAGTCTTTGCATGTGTGTGTTGTTTCATACATCAGTTGTTCTTCTTGTTACATATCTGGTTAACACGCAACAATTTCTTTATATTCAAGACAGTTTTCTCTTTTGGGAGACAATAAATTGATCCTGATCTTTGAGATTCCTTTGGGATGAAAGATGGACATCCATTTAACTTCCATGTTTCTGTTCTGCCTCAGATGTGGTGTCTCAGTTTGGTATGGAGACCGTCATCCTGTACACGGCTTTAATGCTGAAGAAGAGAATCATTGTCCATCACCCTCGCATTGAAGCTTTGTTGGAGTTTACACGGTGCATTTGAGACTTTAATATAAAATGTTTGGCTCGACACTTAAGTTATCGCTCTGTAGTGGAGAATATTTTAATCTCTGGCTTACTCTTTACTTGTTGCCCCTTAGAGTTCTGCCTACTCTGACATGGCACAGGAAAGACTGGTCCATCCTGCACCCGTATGTGCACCTGACTGATATTGAACTAGAGGACCTCAAAAAATGCCCTGGTGAGACTGTGTTTCGAGTTTATTTTTTCTAATTCACAGAAAACTTCTTACGGTCAGCGATTAGCCACCATTTGCATGGTGATCATTAAGCTCTGATGATGAATTATGAATTATTTATGTGCTTACATGCTTTTCTTCTTCACAGGATATGTAGCAGGATTTGTTGATCCGGAAGTGAGCAACAGATCGGATTTGTTTGATGTGTATGTGAGCCTTCCAGACAGTGTCATCACAATATCTCAGAATGCCAAAGGTACAGTATGTTCAAAGAGAAAAGCAGTAAGTTTGTAAGAGCGCTCTGCTACCCTTGAGTGAGTAGGACAGCATTTCCTTCAAACTGGTGTCAAAATCTCACCACAGAGGCCATGGCGATGGGGAAGCTACACAAGGACGTCGGCCACCTCATAGTCCAGTCCGCAGAGGATGCTGACAGGTCAGATAGTCAGGTCATTAAGGTGAGAATTCACAAATGTGTCAGCATTTTACTCACAGCTGTAAGATTTGTAGTTTGAAACCATGATAATCACCTTTTAATTCACAGGATATTTCCATCAAGACAAAAGAGATCCTTTCCAACTTAATGGCCCTGGCTGAAGAGGGTGAAGACTCTAAGATCACACTGGAAGGTTTAAAGCAGCATCATTTTCCTCCAGCAACAGAGAACTTCCTCTTTCATTTGGCGGCTGCTGAGCAGCTCTTACGGATATAAACCTGGTTTAAAACACATGCTGCAAAGTGTCAGCAGCATGAACTCATCTGAAAGGCTTGTGCAATCCCTCACAGTAATCGTGAGAGCTTGCACAAGGCGCTTTCTCACAGTAATCTTAATAGGAGGAAAGAAAGGTAGGTGTCACAAGCATTAAACTCTATTGTCCACTGTTGTGCTAATACGTGACATGACCAGGATGTTTTACATGATAACAATAAAAGACAGGTTTGGCAGTTTCATTTTTTCAGTTTCAAGGGCCAAAACCACTAATGAACTGTACCTTCTGTGCATTCAAAGTTTGATTTATCTTATTACTTTATGCTCCATTTTGGTGCTACATCAAAAATGTGTATTGATCAACAGCTGAAAATGGTCATCAAATGCCCTGTGTACTCATGAGTGAGTAAGAATGACAGTGCCCAACAATTTTAGAGGATTTTCCTTTTTTAAAAAAAGAAACTATATGTGACACCTTTTTCAAAGTTGAGTCTTAGGATAAACCAGTGGGCTTGTTGCAAAGTACCCTAGACAAAAGGAACGTCGGAAAGTATTAAAAGATGGACTAATGTGCTGGTCTTTTTGATCTTTTCATGGGATTGGATAAAAATAAGAAAACTATGAGATAAAACTTGCCTTGTATTGTAACATCAGCAGTTATGGACACAACAGCATTTGTCTCCAGTGTCATAAAATGGAGACAAGTAATCAGAAACTTTTTCAGGTAATGACTTTTATAGTGTTAGCCGTGTTTATGTTAGCTTTTACTCCACAGTGCAAAGCACCCTGCACTTGGAAACATCACAAATCATCCTGGTCTGAAATGTTGGACATTTGCTGTGGAAAGTTAAACAGAAAAATTATATTAAAGTACAGAAATGTGCAGCTACAACAGCTGAAATAGCACAGATGTAACAAACACTTTTTTAATGAGTTAGTTGACAGAAACGTGGCACAACATGTGGCTTTTACATTTTCTTTATTAAATAATGTTACATTTTGTATTTTACTAATGACTTCAAGGCCAAACAACTGAAATACATGAAGATTGTGGTGTGTTTCGAGGTTTTTTCAGTGTTTTTCTAAAAAGGCTGTTCCTGAATCAGTCTGCAGCTGATCAATTACTGATCAATGCTTCCATGTCCATTGTGATTTTAATCCTTATTGTTAGTCTTGCAGTTCAAGTTCTTCTTTTTGATTTCTAGTTAGCACCTTTTTTTTACAATTAAGTATGTTTTCATTCACATTGCCAAATGGATGTTTTTATGCCTCAGCATTTCAGATAAGACAGAATGCTAAACAGAGATGCTCATGTAACTTTGAAAACTAAATGTATTTTCATGAATTGATTTAATATTTCTTATCAATAAATACATCTAATATTCCAGCTAAATAAATTTACTATTGAAAAGTATCTTCTTGATGATTTTAATTAAAAAGCAATGTGTTAAACAGTTACTTTACATGAACAAGGTAAAAAGACTATTTCATCTTGAGTCTGTTACAAGCATAGTACACATCCAGCTGCGTGATGGTTAAGAAAATACTAATACTGTTCAGTGACAACAACATGTTCTGTTGATTTTTTACTGATTTTGTGCTGATTTGCTCTGTAAATCAGCTGCTCAGAGTCCTCTGTGGTAATATAACTGCCCATCCTGTGTGGCAGCCTGCAGCTCCTCCTCCATGTTTTCCCTCTTTATCTGTAAAACGAGGACAATGTCAGCTGAGTCCATCACAAAGAAAATGTTACAGCACAGCAGCATGAATCTTACCGTGCCCAGTTGTGGAAAGAGACTAAATGAGATGGGGATCATCAGGCCCAGAACAAACACAATACTCATGTAACGGAGAGGAGCGACTAGCATAGGGTTCCTTTGGAAAAGGCCTCTTCTGTAAATGAAAATCTTATTTAGTAAAGTCAAACAGATGCAACCTACATAAACATAACCACATTTAAAAGTGACTGACCTCTGTAAGAGTGAAACCAGGAGGTGAGGCACAGCAGCAGTTGTGCCAAACAGTGTTGCTCTTGACAATGCAGTGTCCATCACAGCCTAAATCAAAGAAAAAAATATTTAACAATGCAGTTATTTTTTAGCAAGAAGCCATACTTTGATCAATTTGCTCCATTTTTTTTTTACCTTTTCTGCAGCCGCTTTAGAGACGCCAACAGGATTTCCATCAGAATCAAACACTTGAATTCCACTTTGCCATTCCTCACTTCTGATAATTAACACACTCAAGAGGGCCAGAGCAGCTGGGGACAGAAACACAACATTAAAGCTTCAAAAGCCTGCCTGTTGTTACCAGATCCACACAAGCTAACAACATATTAAATCAATAAAAAAGGAAAACAAGCAAATGATGTATGATTTAATATTCATCATAGAGTGAATTAAATGTTTGATAGCATTTTTATGTACTATCTTACTTTCAGAGTAGACTAGTGTTATTTAATACGCTTAATGCTGTAGAATTTTAGCTTCAAAGATAAAGGGGTTACCTGAGACTGGGATCGGTAATATTGACCTAAAGAAAGTCTGGATGGCTGCGCTTTTTACACCAAGACGGTTAATGAAAATATAAGGAAGGGCCTAAAACCAAAGAAACAAGAAATTAAAAAATCTTTTGTTTTTGCTTGAAACATCACAGTAAAACATAGTTAAAGTTATCATATCACACACACCCCTACAAATGTTGCATAGGTAGCTGTTCCAGTGACCAACAGAGGCTGCTTAAAAGACATCGTCTTACCCTGGTTGTGAGAGATAAAGACAGATACAGTGAATCAGAAACAGATCTTTTATGAATAAAGACAGATTACAGACTGACAGGTATTAAGAAGTCAAACAAATGAGAGTAATTTCAGTGGTGACATTATCTGAAAATAATATCTGAAAATATATTACCTGCTCTAAAGAAAAATTTCTGTTTACATAGGTGAACCCAGCACTGTAATTCTGCAGCAAACACTGAAAGAAGGCATTTTTTATCATTAATGTGCACTATAGCCACACTTAATATAACTTTAGAGTATGATGAATGGGCTTCATTACCTGACTAAGCAGAGCAGTCATGGCATTTCTGTGTGGAATAAGGCTAGCAACTACCTAAAAAAACACATCAACATTTTTTAACAACCATCATCAAGAACAAAGTGTCTTTATATATTTATAGGATGACAAACGTACCAGAGGTGCTGATATTGGAAAAAATGCTGGAAAGGAAATGACACAAATGAAGGCAATAGCATCTTTCTTTCAAATTAAGTGTTTCAGTGATGCAAATTCATATTAACAACGCACATGATGCAAAATGTGCAAGTTTCAAAAATGTCTTTCAAAATATTTGAAGATTAAACACAGTGAATAAAAATTGTTTTAATACGTCTTTTGACTTTTAAGTGCTTCACAGCAGTAATGACACTTCTTAAATCTGAAAGCATGATGTCCATGGTTTATTTGAAAAACAGAAGGATCTTTTAGAAATTTGTCAAAGCCTGGATTTGATTATACCTGGAGGGCGGAAAAGTAATGGAAGAGGAGCACCGCCATCAGCGTGGACAGATGACTGTAAACACAGAGCAGTCACATAACACAGATTAAAAACTCCTTCAAATTACAACACAGCTTCAAGAGGGTAAAACATCAGAGATATATACACACTGGTACAAATGGATTCTCTATTAAAAATAACAGTAGTGAATGTTTATACAGATACAAAACTATAAATGAATTCTAATTCATTTTACAAAGATGTTATTTGCAGTGTTGTGCATCTTGCAAAACTTACAAGTGAGAGGATGGTTGCATGTTCGTCCTAGAGCAGAAAAGATAACGGTTTTAATAAATTCGAGGTATGTCGATGAAACTGACTGACTGACTATTGTATAGTAGTTAAGATTCATAAACATAATCTGACCTTTTCATTTAGTTTCTCCCCACTTCCAAGTAGAGTGTGGGCCTTCTGTATTTCAGCCTGAGAAGAGAAGTATCGCTAGTAAACCATCAGTCATTTTTGACTCATATCACAGTTTAAAATCACTGCAGTGGCACCAACTTACATCAGAGGATAACAGGGTAGTTGGATCAAGTAGATCAAACCAGATCTTTAGTCGACTGAAGAAAGACTGATAGGAAGGGTAAAGATCAACACTTATCAGAAACATCATAGAAACTAAGATACAAATACAGTTCCATTGTAACTGGCTGATAATAACACACCATTAAAACCATTGACAGTATAAAACAGGTTAAAACTCTGCTGTGCACACATACCTGTCCCTGACTTTTCCAATACAGCAGATTAGGATCCATTTGAACTATAACTACATCTACCTCTCTTTTATTAAACAACCTGCAGTAAGACCACTACAGTACACATTTAACAAGCATGTGTTTCTCCTGCATTTGAGGTCAAGCTCTATTCAAACACTACTTCCGCCTTTGATCACGTGTTCAGTTTAGCGGGTTTATGCTACATTCTGGGACACCTGAAATATCGGAGATTTTAGTACTTTCATAATTGAAGTTGCTGTTGTGACGGGCTACATAACAGAGTATGTTTTTGTTGCCTTTTTAACAAACACGCAGACATCTCAAATGACTTCAAATAGGCTAAATAATATCATCATTTTATTTTTTAAAGGCTCGAAAGCATAAATACTTCTCAGTACCAGTAAAATGGAATTCGCGCGAATACTTTTCAACATTGCTATTTACTTGGTCAGAGACAAGCCTGACACCTGAGGAGCACCTGAAGGCACCAAGAGTACTAATAGTCTGCATTAAGACATCTGGTTTGTCATTTATTCCACTAACCGTCTTCTGTTTTGCGGATGATTTTAAATAATGATTAAAAAGTTCAATTTAACAAAATATCTAAGTTAAAATGTTATGCCTACATTTTTTCAGTCAGTACGTTTGCGTTAAACACGTGCGTAAGTGACGCAATAACCAGCTGAAACCGCCCTCTTCTCATATAATTCAAAATGGCAGCCACCATTGGAAGACTGCTCAGGACCTCTGTGAGTACAACTTTGTATAATGAAACATCAGATTTTCTATAGTGACTAATTTGCATAACTTTACTGGCAGCATCTATTAATCAGTATGAACTAGTGTCGACAGCAGGTATTGATTAGTTTCCTCTGCACTGACGCGCTGTTATCTCGTGTGTGTCGCACATTTGAACTGTGAACCAACTGACACTTGTAACAAACCTCTGGCCCGCGGGCGCTCATTTGGGCCGATACTGTTATCGATATATGCAGTGCTTGAGAGCTTATAAGCTTAGGAATTAAAAGATTTCCTTCCACATCACTTACAAATAACGCAAAGCTATTCTCTAACAACTTTAATAGATTTTTTTTGTTAATCTATTTTTTATTTAGAGAGCAGGGTGGCCAAATGCCTATTTTTTAACAAATAAGAAACCTCACAAGGGGGAGTGCTTACATCATTTCTTAGCAGCCACAGTGAGAGGGCTGCCTGCAGTTGTGTCTGCAGAAATGTTTTGTTCATTGGCCTGCACCTGCACCTGCACCTGTCAGCTAATCAGCTATTAATTATCCTGGAAAAACAGGAAAGCAGCATGATTAACCAGCCAACCCATTAACCCATTATATGGACCAAAAATCATATCTCAGTTTTTCCAGACAGAATGGCAACACCTGATATACATATTATAAATAACTACAAAGCGGGCTTATTGTTTAGAAGGTCAAGGAGATGTCTGAGATGGCACAAGTGCTTTTATAAAAACCGAATGATCAAACACAGAGTTTCCTTCCCTGTTTAAAAATATACAGTTAGGCCTGTGAAATATCTAGACAAAATCAAATCTGATCATTTTCACCAAACACCTTGATATCCATATAACAGCAATACTGCAGGCATGACTCACGGTGCTTAACAACAGTTATCAGTACACTAGGCCATTTTTACAGGCATGATCAGTGGTAAAATTTCATTTCTATTATTATAAATAACACAGTTAATGGTGGTTAAATTAAATTTGTTTGCTTCAGTTCAAGGTTCCTGGTATTGTGCATGATGGCTCACACAGCTGATTATGGAAACACCTCAATAGATTCGGCTGTTGTTGATGTTTATATGTTACCTTTGCTTTTACTACCATAAAAGACTCAATGTCTGCTCTGAAGTCTACTTCCTTCACATTGAAAACACAACATTTGGCAAACTAATAAACTTTAATTGAAAAGTTTAAATCAAATGAAATATCAGAAGTTCATGAGCATTAATAGTATTATTCATCTAATGTAGGAAGGTAGCCAGTAGTTATCTAATTTAAATAGACAAAGTATTCAGCTCAAAAGTTGCAAAGAAAAATTCTCATTATTGCTGTTTTCTTCAAAACCACATATTCCCACTTGCAAGTGAACTTGATAGTTTGGCTCAAATACTTTTTCTTTTGTGTGCTTGTTGTTAGTCCTGCCAGTTTACAGCAATTAATCGTCCTCACAGGAGGTATTTTTCTTGTGGCAGCTGAGAGGAACAATTAAGCATTTTCCTTGACCCAATTAAATATTAAGATATTACATTTCCTGCCTG
Organism: Acanthurus lineatus; assembly: GCA_029814665.1. NCBI lineage: Eukaryota > Metazoa > Chordata > Actinopteri > Acanthuriformes > Acanthuridae > Acanthurus > Acanthurus lineatus. The sequence goes on from JAPZDV010000003.1 coordinate 6,135,149, forward strand.
AAGGTGGCGCATGTGAGCATGACAGAACAGCAGATGTACAACTGCTTTGTTGCTGCTCTGCATGATGATAAAAATGACCCATGAGTGTCTTCATCCAAATCTTGAAACATAGTTTGATAATATCATCATAGGATGATAATCATATATGGCTTTTTTAGTATTATAATGAAATTATTTATGGTTCTACCTTCAAATATAATTAACATGTGAAATAGGATTTAATCATCTTAGTCTGACTAAGGATCAAAGCTGCAGCTCTTGGATGAGGTTTGGCATGTTATTCATTTTTTAGGCACAGGATGTGGTCTCATTCTGCCTGGAGAGCCTGTTGGTAACAAACCTGGCGACAACCTTTCTGTTGTTTCATTCAACACTTCATTCAGCATTTTATTCCAGCTCAAATAACCACCTCACATTCATTGTTTCTTTACAAGCCTAATCTAAGTAGACTTTGAGGTGGTAGCTGCAAAAAAAAGTGATGAAAAATAATGAGGGAAGAGTAAATTTTCTGTTTTGGAGGCCAAATTTAAATTTTACCAAAAAAAAACAAACAAACCAACCAAAAAAAGTTTCAAAAATTGCTTGGATTCATATTTCTAAACTTTAATACCTCATTCACAAATTTTTAATAAATTTCAGACCTTATGGTGGGGACACGAACATGCCTTTTTAATATGCAACTCATCAAGCTGCAAACCAAAACAGCTCAGGTTTTGTGGTGATATATTTGTGGTTTATTCATTTTAAATTGGTGTATTTTCTTCTAGGCAAGGGTTGCAGCAGGAGGGTTGAATGTCACAGCAGCCTGTAAACATGGAGTATCTGGGGCTGCAAGAGCCCTCACTGGTCCCGCACTTCAGAGAGCCTGTTTCTCTACCAGTATGTACAAAACCAAGGCCATAGAATATACAGCTGAATTTAATAAGTTGGCAAGAGCATTAACAATTTATCAACCCACTAAAAATACAGATTCTTATAATATACAACCTATTAATTCATAACCGGAATATCTTTGGGTTTTCAACTGTTGTTTTGACAAAATAAGCTACATTTTGTAGTGAATCATCTGTTAAAGAGAAAATAATCAGCAAAAATGTTAATGCATGACAGGAATGTGATCAGAGGCACTTCTGGAGGTGGTCTGGCTCACATTTTGCAGCAGCCGAGAGTTCAAATTAAATACATTTTATCTAAGGATGGTTTCCTTCATTTTACGTAGCTCTGATTATGCTGGCATACTTTCAACTGTTCACTTTTCTGATATGGTATGTTTGATTTAAATAATTGAATGCTTCAAAACCAAGGTGTAATATCATGACTACAGCTATTCCTGAACAGAGATTGAGTCAGACAGCTGAATGAGCAGAAAATTGATGATGGCAGCGCCCATTTTAGAGATGTTTTGGCTTAATGATTTGTCCATTCTTTTACATTCATTGGTTATAAATCCCATTTTGATTACAGGTTTAATTGGGATACCTTCCTTGCAGACTGAATGGATAACCAAGATAATTAGGATATGACAGTGAAATAGTTTATTGATCAGTGGTGTAGTTTCAAAGACGTGTTATCAATTTGTATCAATGTTTTTTAATAAAAAAATAGTTTAAAGTTGCACAAACAGAAATGCTCCATAATGTTATCCTAACTTAAGACCTCCACTGAGATTGTATAGAGATGCCTGAGGTCTCCATACTAGACACTAAAACCAAAGTTACCTTGGTTTTACAAAGCAAAAAACAGAAAAGAATAAATTGTGTGACTTTTCTGTATCAGGTACTTCCAGATGGGCCCCTGCTGTTACTCAGCCTGCTCCTGCTTTTAAGGCCACAGCTGTCCACAATTGGGAGTTCAAGGAGATGAGCCTTGCTGATTTCAAGGGCAAATACCTGGTTCTCTTCTTCTACCCATTGGATTTGTGAGTTTTTGAACATGAAAATACAGAGTAAATAGCATGATGGATTTCCATTCCTTTGATTTCAGTGATTTTAAGTACCTCCATTGATGGCCAGTAGAAATTTCCTCCCATCACTGCCCTCATCTCATCTCAACAGTCCTCTGAAGATGCTCTGTGGTAGTTTTGTGATTGGGTCAGTGAACGTTTGATTCAAAGTGCCTTGTATCTCTCTGTGTTTGTCAAATTGCAGCACCTTTGTGTGTCCGACAGAGATTATCTCATTCAGCGACAAGGCCAGTGAGTTCCACGACGTTAACTGTGCGGTTGTTGGTGTGTCTGTGGACTCTCACTTCACCCACCTGGCATGGATCAACACTCCACGCAAGGTACCGTCCCTCACTTAAAGGTTATCTAGTAAATAAGTCACGGTGCAAGGTCCAACTCTGAGTTCTTCCATTCGTCCTTTGATATAGGCCATAAAGTTTCCTTAAGTAAATAACTGACCTGCAAGTACTGTGATGTTTTAACAATGCTTTATTGTGCATACATTATCTTACAGGTTTATTTTTAACTGTATTAGCAGCAGTAATTGTGACAGTGTTAGTCTAACAGATCTAATTTTAATGTGTTTTGTCAGACTGGAGGTCTGGGCAACATCCACATCCCCCTGCTGTCTGACCTCAACAAGCAGATCTCCAGAGACTACGGGGTGCTGCTGGAGGGTCCAGGCATTGCTCTGAGGTGGGTCAATTATGTGCTCTGTTATAAAGGATCTACTCGCAGCTGTTTTATTACAGTAAATATTATAGCCGTTACTGTTACACCATTGCTGCGGTTATTATTTGTCATGTGGTTAACATCACGCTCACTTGAGTCCAGAGGTATGTTTGGTATTTTTCTTCTGCAGAATCATAATGTTGTTGCAGAGCTGTGGGATTTTTAAGGCCCATCCCCCACTGCGACAAATTCAATTTTGCAAACTCAGTCTGTGTCCAATCCAGATGTTCTCTAAATAAAAGAAAAAGATGTTAGCCATATGTTACGTTTGGCTGTTAGAGACAGCATTTGGTGAACTTTCAGAGTGATAGTGTTTTTTTTTTTTTTTAAATGTTTGGTAGAAAACTTCCTGACAACTTAGAGAGATGATTAATAACTTATTTTTATGTTATTGTTGTCTATCAGGGGCCTGTTCATCATTGATCCAAACGGCGTGGTGAGGCACATGAGTGTGAACGACCTGCCAGTGGGCCGTTGTGTAGAAGAGACCCTTCGTCTGGTGAAGGCCTTCCAGTTTGTGGAGACCCACGGGGAGGTGTGTCCGGCCAGCTGGACCCCCGAGTCCCCGACGGTGAGTTCCTTCAAGCTCTCATACCCTCTGTAAATGCTTCACAAACACTGTATCCTTACAGTCAATCAATACAAAAACTTAATTTTTCCTGTTTATTGTTGTTGCAACTTAATGTTTCTTACTGTTTTTTTTTTTAATTTAGTTTATCATTTAATTATTTACTAGGTGTTTGTTTATATTAATTAAAGAAGCTGCAGAGCTTTAAATGTGCATTAGGCTCATTAGCATCTGTTAGACAGCCCAAGTGCAAACCATTTTTTAAGTTAATTTTGCTTTCAGATTAAACCAACTCCAGAGGGATCAAAGGAGTACTTTGAAAAAGTCAACTAAAGAAGACAGAGTTCACGGATCTACACCTAAAACTCTGAATGGTACAAATCTAAAATAAATGTTCTCTTAGTTTACAGTATGTAAATTGTGTTTAATCATACCCATCAATACACACCAAAAATATATTCTTTCTTAAAGACAGCTTTCTGTTTTCATTGATGTATATAAAAGTGTGAGTGTGCTTTAGTATATTGGATTGTTTGATTGTTTTTGACAATGTATGGTATTAGGAATTCTGATATTCACCTGCTGTGCATAAAACACAAATTGAACTGTACCACTGTATAATCCTGTGGCTGTTCTACAAATCCTAAATAACACAATTCAAAAACGTTTACCCTGAAAGGCCAAACCCCTGTACATAAACATGTTTATTTTCTCTTTTTACAGCAAGTTAATATGCAGATTCAAAATGTCTAATCAGACATCGGTACACAATATGAGGTGCCAAAATCAACTTCAGTGGGGGGGAAGAACTGGAAATTAGAAAAAAAAAGGCATTGCCACTTCTCATACAAGTAGGGTAACATACTGTATTTACACAAAATGGGGGGAAAAGCGTTTGAAACACTCCTCAGCACTGTGTGTGGTTATGAAAACATCTAGTTTTTAAGTGTACATAAACTTCACTTTGTACAGTATGTTTACGGAAACAAAGCGACTGCCTCTTTCCTTCTGACATTCACAAAATGATGTTTCAGGTTAGGCTACAGAAAGAACATAAGGGACATGGCTTACCAGAAGATGTAGAGCCTTTTAAAGCTTTAAATAATATAAAAAATCAAAATAAGAAGAGTCTTCATAAGCAGGCCTACCGGTCACCAAAATGTACCTTTTACATTTTGACTCTAAAATTAACAAAAAAAGAAAAAAAAAACAACCTGACAGCGCTGATTTAAGTGGAATTTGATGAGCAGATGGTTTGGTGAAAACTTCATGCAATTTCAGGCAAGATGTAACAGCGCCACCAGCCCCATCCCAAGCACCACACAAAGACAAAAAAAACAAAAACCTTTTTTTTTGTTTGTTTGGAACTGAATGATTCATTTAAAAAAAACACCCTGTAGTAAATCTGTACAACGAAAATACATCTGGGATCTACATCTAAAGGTACATTATTAAGGTTATATACAACCCCCCCATCCATATATTATCTTTACAAGTAGACTTCATTCAAACCCAGACATTAAGAAAACCCCGACCAAACGGGGAAATGGGATCACATCAAACATCCATTTAAAAATCGGTTCTAAGTGTACCTCAACCTTGGATCAGTCCCTCTGTTCTCGTCTGTACAGTAAACTACAGCAGGACTAAAATCTCTCATCAACTGGATGGATTGCTACTGTAACAGGGAATCAACATTTGTCAAAATGGGGGAATGATTCTGGAGTGATGACAGCTTTTTAGATCATCTTTTTTGCTGTGGTTGGAGATCGGAACAGACTACTGTGTGGCAATTATATTTCGAGTGACTTCAAGAATACAAAATAGAAATCAAGTGAGAACACGGGCACAAACCCAACTCTCCAATATTCTGACACAATAGAACAAAGGCTTTCAATACACTCAGGCCTCTTCACTGAAGAGAGCTACACTATTCCATCAATAAGCATTTATGTTCTCTGGTCTCAGGTGGGACTGGGTTGGAAAAGAGAAGCTATGTAAGCCTTGAACATTTGCCCCAACGGTTGTTTGAAAGCAACTGATAAAAACAGAACCTTGTGTTTGATATCTCTTCCGCAGATTTGCTCTTGTTCGCTTTGAGCTTCGGCGTTGAAATTCATTCAGAAAATGGAAAAACTACATTGTACAAAGTGAGATTCTCACAATCTCTTTTGCAAGAAAGAAAAGTAATAAAGAATGACTTGTGCCCCGCCGTCTTTTAGGATACACGTAGGCAAATCCGTTAACATCCCTGTGTTGCTGCTTCGCCTCTTAGTCAATTTTCACATTTGTGTAGATCTTCCTCACAAAGGCACTTGTTCCCATGTATCCAACGGCACCTGGAACAAACAAATGGCTTCTGTGAGTTCCTTTTAGATGGCCTGGCAACAGCAAGTATTACACAGTGCTCTCACTACCCAGGTAAATCCATCACAGCACCAAATGATTAATGGTGAAGGTATCCAATAAAGGTTAGAACAAGGAAAAGGACATCCTACGTCCACAACATAACCAGTCAGACATCCAACAAACCCGGAGGGCACCATGTTGTCGCCAGTGCAGATTAGAGATGGCTCCACAAAGGTGCTTCCAGGTGAACGATTCCAGCCAGGGCTTATTACACTTCAAGCTGAAGAATGAGTTTGGCTTGCAGCTAGTGAGGAACAGTATTTAACTGCACTTAAACTGACGAATTGATGCTGAAAAAAATGTGCAGGCTGCCTTAAAAAAATGTAAGGCTTTGTGCAAGGACTACTTGTACATCTAGATTTTCCTTCAAGTGGCAACTATGAGTGAACTTGTAGTATTTGTTTGTGTTCATTCAGAGACTAGACTATTGAAAGTAAAAAGACAGATGACTTGACAGCTTCTCAAAGTGAGGCCAAAACATCTTCTTCTTCTACCCCTTCTTATTAACATGTTAGCTAAGTTAATACTACTCTCACCTTTTCATCATTGTAATTTTTGTTAATTTACTAAAAGTATGAGGTTTAAGTAACTGTCCAGAGGGGCATCCTACGATGTACCCAAAAATGCAACATCACCCATGACTGTAGGTTCCCTCAACCACCTCCCATCTAAACTGGTGTAGTACCATATTTTCCCCAAATTCACATTAAACCTTTGTTCCTTCATCTCTGTCACAGAACAATGATGCTGTAATATCAAGCAGTTATTTTTTATTACCTCATTTCCAGTTGGGACACTGTGTAAAAACAAACACTTGATTTTTCTAAAAAGAAAATTCCTTATTCAGTATTTGATGCCAGCAAAAGGTTTTTAACAAGTCAGTACAGGGGCAACAAAAGACTGGAAGAGTGTGGAGTGCTCCAAAAACACCTTTTTGGAACATTTTTCAGGTTAACAAGTTTATTTGTAACAGGTGACAGTCTCATGATTGGGTATGAAAGGAGCATTGAAAGGCTTAGTCGTTCACAACGACGAGTCCAGGTTCACCATTACATCGAACATGCATATTAGAACATGGGCCCAGGAGCACTTAGTTTAAAGTTTGCAAATAACTGCACTGTTTGTTTGTTTTTTCACATTTAACACAATGTTCAAACTTGTAACTTTTTAAAATCTGGTTTGGCAAGAGTTTTTGGTTCCAAGTGACAACAAACACTGCGACATTTGTTATGTTTCCATCTGCTAATTTGTGGCAGCAAGACTTGAATCTCTGAGGTGTAACATTCTTTTTACTCTGATAATTTTTTGAATGGAAAAGATGATCAAATCTCAACGAACACGCCACAACTCATAAGCAGATGCTTTGCCTTTTAGAGAATTAGTCAAGCTGCTTGACTGGCAATTATCTTTAACATTAATTCTGTCACTAAAAATGTTACTGATCTAACTGAAGTTGTGGCAATTGACTCCAAGTCTTTTGTACTGCAACAGAAATCTGGACTTTATAAATGCCTAGGTCTGTAAAGATTATTTACAAAAAAGAGATTTTTGAGTTTCTTTAGTTCAGAACAAACCAGCAGTATTCAAACAATTAGATGGAGGACTCACCACACATTATTCCCAGGGCAGTGCTGAACACGGCCATGTAGCCGAAGTAGAAGGATGTCTGGAACAGCCCGTACATCCTGAAAACAACAGGACAACAACAGCATATTAGAAATGGATTTGTTTTCCCTGAAATCATTTATTTTCATTTTAGATTTAATAAATTCTGAAATGTTTTTGCTCACAGTGGGACTTTATTTCACGAGGCTATGTGGTCAAATTAAGTCTGAAACTTACTTAGTTTTAAAGAAGTAGTAGTAAAAGGAGTACATGTAAACATAAACAGCAGTGGATGCAGCAGAGAGGAAACTTGTCCATTGCCTTGAAAACAGAAAACAAGCAGAAACAAACATAAGTAACAGTTGGAGACTTGCAGTAAAGATGCTACTGCTTAAAGATATTATATTCTGCCATAAATATATATAAAAAAAAATCAAGAGTCAGTGCCAAACTGAGGCAAAATATAAAACTCACCATCTGTAGTCTTCAGCATTGAGCAGGAAGTATGTACACACAATGGTGACACACACAGTCACAATGCACAGGATAACCAGGACCAGCATCATGAAACCGTACACATAGTAGATTTTGTAGGCCCAAAAAGATGTGAAGATGAAGTACCTGAAAAAAGGAAGAAAGGGAAGAAAACACGTCACCTGCTGTGAAGATCATCTTAACACCTGCAAACCCTTCAGAACTACAGCAGAGACTTACATTTCAATGAAAATGGACCCAAACGGGAGGATTCCTCCGAGGCAGACGATGACAGCCGGCTCCATGAACCTGAGAGACCACAACACGCAGCGTAAGAATGTGACTGTAAAGGTCCACGTCAGATTCCAGGGCAAGGATACATGACTTATTGTGTTATAAGAAGGAAAACGGAAAATGTAGAAACAGGCAAAGTCGACAGTGCCCCGAAGTCACGTCTACTGTTTACTGTTGGCAGCTGGCCACAGTGCTTGGCAGGAGGTTGTAAATGTTAATACACTCATAGTTTATTGCTTTACTATTTTTCATTACCCAAAGAGTTTGTGCAGACAGCAAAACCATTTTCTTCTTCAGACCTGATGTCCAACACTTGAACACAAGCTCTACAACACTTAGGAATTCTTTTTGTGCAGTAAGTACAATGTCCTCACTGCCCACTGGTCAGTCATTACACTTTCCTCTACAACCATAAATGAACTGCATGTCATGTTGTTTGAATGCTGCAGAGTAACACTGAGATGTGTATTTTTTAAATTTATCTCTGAAAAATCTGCCCAGTTTGCTGTTTCACATCAATATCACTGATATAACAAAAAAAGCTATTTATTTTAGATGTTAGTTGTTTAGATGCTAAGCTATCTGTGATGGAAGTCATTTTTTAACATTTTCCAAACTAAAATAATCTTTTGTCATTTATTAGAAAATGATAACTTGATAGTGACATCATTTGGTTGTCCAAGTACGACTACATGATGTGTATGCATGTACCAACTGTCTCCAATGCAAATTCACAAACATATCCTGTAACGCTCTGCCTGTGTTGGACCACACCTACCATTTCTTCTCGGGGATTGGCCGCGGCACGGCGTTCACCCGGCAGGGAAAGTTTGGCTGGCCAGACAGATTCCTCCCCAGAATCGTCCCCACGAGGTTTAGCGGCAGAATGACAAAGAAGCAAATGCAGCAGACGGCAACCTGCGGGAAAACAAAAATGATTTATATTCAGCCACAGCAAAAGTCCAGAGTATTTTCAGAACCCTCATCATTTGTCTCAATTGTCCTTTAACTGTGTCCCGCCAACGTTTCCCTCCACTCAATGACATTCAATAAAATATTGAACCAGTTTTATGAGGTGCTGGATCTCTTGATTCGCACTTTTCATAATTAATGCTCAAGTCCTGACCCAGAGGTACAAATGCCCAAAAAGAGCCTGTGCACACCTGGTATAAATCACAGGTTCTGGGTGATCTGATCATAACAGCTCCAAGTACAGAAGTGAATGCACCTCAATGTATCCTAAATGCATCTTGAGATTTGATGGCTCAGACCATATTTCCAGGGTGAATGTCCACACTCTATAAGCTGCGTGCATGAGATTGTGTCCATGGCAACATTGATAGACCACCCATTCAACTAATGTGTTCTATTAAAACACACAAAACACTGTCTAATGCTTGTAAATGCATTGTCTGTTTTAACTAATTTCACAAGCATCCCCCGACTTCCTCTAAAATGTATCAGTTCTGGAGTTGTCGAATGAGGAGAAATGTGTTAGACTTTGTCAAAACAACTACAGGTAATTTTCTATTCCTTCACACCTTTTAAATTCATCATGTTCACACCAGGAATGAAGGTCTCCAATATTAATGAAATTAGGAAGATAAATGCATAGAGGCTCAAGGTTTAGATCAGATGACCCTCAGGTTTGGGCAGCAAAAAGTAAAACTGCCACAGATTTTTTCCAGGTCTGTTAAAACAGGTTTGACTAAAGCACTGGCAAACTGGCTTTTATGGGCTGACTTAAAGATGGTTACTCGACACTATAATCTTCATCTAATGTTGCGCTAATGGACACATAGTAACTCTGTGAGTGTTGGGTCAAGTCAATAAACAGCTGTTTATAATGGAGAGTTTTTGTGAAACGCATTCAGGTTTAGTTTGATAATGTCTAAAGGAAGAAATAGACTCAAAAAACCCACTTGAAAAGCTGCAGAGAATTCGAGGAGCCAGTGTTGTGTGGATTGTGTTTTATAAGTCCTGATCTGTTTTTTAATGTTATCCAGATGGTGCCAAACCTTGTGTTCTCGTCTGAACTATAGAAATGTATTTTTAATGACTTGCACAGTGAGAGATGCAGTGACTTTCTACTCTCTTCTCATCATTTCAGGCGTCTATATGCTCTAAAACTGATTACTCTTTATCAAAAAAGCAAAGTCAGACAGATAGCTTAAGCTGTCGACTCCTGGGAACGTGTTGCTGCGTCAGACCTACCATGGTGCCGAATGGGATGGCTCGGGAGGCATGGTAGTAGATAGCGATGAAGTTGATGAAGAATGCAGTCCCGCACACCATGGCTGGGATCATAAAGGCCCCAATGAACATTTGCTTAATCCATCTTCTGCCTGTATTATTCAGACAAATCAATGAGAGTAATATGAGAAAATTACATTTCAGAGGTGGTAAAAGCCAAAAGTCCACATCCCGGACAGACACAATATGATGCAAGAACCTTTTTTTCTATTATTACCTCCTTGTTTTGCATACAAGCTTCCCCCAAAGTAGCCATTGACAGGGGAGGTGGCAGCGTACACAAAAATGGCTGTGCTCAGCATGGATCCCCTCCTGCAGAGAAAAATGATACGAGTTGAGCCCTGTGAAGTCTGAGTGTTTGGGCCTGACTTCAGTTGGAGCTGGTATCTTATATCTATAGTGTTTTCCTACCATTACATCTAAATCATGCATTTTTAAGCGACAATTCAACAGAGAGCTTGAATTTCACCAAAGAGAAACATGTAGATAACTTTACACACACACACACACACACACACACTAAATCCTTCTAGACACTGCAAATCATTTCTTTTTTTGATTAAAGCTATACTTGCTTTCTTTTTCGCTAAAGAACCATTCATTTTGTGTGTGGTAGTGGTGGAGGGTGTTACTTGTTAGTGTAACAGTAAACTTCATTTGCAACTTCTGCAGCTTTTATAAAAATAATCACATGGGATCAGGTTTCAACAGCCTTTATAAAATCTGGATCTGATTATTGGGTTCATCGAGGTTACAAAAAACTCAGAGATCAAAATCAAGTCTTTTTTTTAATGGGTTAGATATTTGTTTTAAGCTAAAATATTTAAACATTACTATTAAGCAAAATTTTATTTGAGAGGAGATAAAAGTATTTGATAAAGGTTCATTTGACCTCAACTTTAACACACCTTGGAAACAGATCATAGAGGAACCTTATATCCAAACCCTAAGCCCTCAAGTACAATAATAAGCTCCTACCAGGCAGTTATCTGCCAATTACTCACTCTGTGTACAGATCCTCCACCATTGCCACAATGATGACGATGAGGGAGACCGAGAAAATCTGGCATCCAGAGCCAATGAGTGAGGAGAAGATCAGGGGGTGGCTCGATGGCCGAAACACATCGCCATGTACCTGCTTCCAACCATACTCATCTCCCAGGTCTCTGTCCTGATGACACAGGGACAAAAGGCAAAATGAGATGGAATTTCAGGAAAGATCTTGCACACCATTAAGGCCTATTGATAGGTGCATAGGATTTAAAACTTAAAAAACATTCTTTGTGTAAACAGTCAAGCACAATGCAGACAAAATGAGAGCAGAAAAACAACTAAATGCACTCAAACTGAAACCACCTTAAACTGCAGCTTTTAATTCAGGAAATAATAATGTGGTCAACAGCAAAATGCTGAGTCTATTAAACGTACCATGTCATCCATTTCTTCCTCTTTGCTGTATCTGGCATAATCCTTTCTTAGTGTTCTCATCAGAATCATGGACACCAAACCCACCAAGAAGATGACCATCATAAAAGAGTTGAAGATGGAGAACCAGTGAATCTAAAAAAAAAAGGGGCAGGAAAAACAGTTATTGTTTCAAGAAGTAACCATATAATAATGCTTGTTACATCACAACAAAACAAATTAATATTAAAATCCTCAATTTAACTACGTTGTGATGTACTAAAGTTTCTTACAAAACCTGCCAAATGCATTAATCAAGATATTTCAAAGGAGTTAAATCCCAAAAAACACTCATTTATAAAATCCCTGCTCTTAGTCTTGGTGGACTCAGCTTCACTATACAAGTCAGGACAGGAAACAAACTTTTTCACCCACAGGCTGTGATAGCTGAGGGAGTCCAAAACTCAGACTCTAAAGTTGATCAAACTTCCTCTTAGAAAGAGCCCAGCTAGATGAGTTCAAGAGTCAGTCAAAAGTTACCACACTGGTCAATTAAATCATACCTGCTATGGCTCAGGGCTTTACTCAAACCCCGTACAACAAGCCCAGTAACCAAGTAGTCAAGCCAATGAGCCTAGTAGTCTGGGCTGCTGGTTAATAATCATAAATAACCATACATATAATATCTAACTCACCCTGTGCTGAAAGAAGGATGGATCGAGGTATTTGTCGAATCTGTCTTCAAACTTCACATCTGACTTCTTCCACTTCACCTGTTGATGACAAACATACATTTACCTTTTTGTATTGACATGTTTCTATGACCTGAGCCCCATGAGATTACAAAAAAATACTAGAAACATAAAATAAGAGTACTGAAAGGACTACTGAGTGGATTGGATCATTCAGTACTCACAGAATAGGACATTGAGATTCTTGTGTTTGGCACAAGTCTGACTTTGCCTTCGCTGGTCAGATTTACATCAACAATTCTGTTGCCATTGAAGCCGATCTCTAGTTTCTTGTATGTCCACAGGTAATGATCTTCTCCGTTTTCATCTGCCTCACCAACAATACCTTACAAAAAAAGGACAAGTATGAATTGGGGATCTGGTTCTTACAGAAGTGGTCCTGAGCCTCCAGTTATGTAGAAGTAATAATAATCAGGGAGTGTAAATGCCAAACAAAGGTCATTTTCTAAACTGCTTGCTAAACTTACAACAGCATCATCTGTATTAGTTTGGTACATTTAGTCTTTGGGCTTCAGCTGTTAACAAAGCTTGTCCCTGCTGGCCACCATACACGATCTCTTACTCTGTGCAAATGAGTTTCATGTAAAATAGTTACCCTAAATCAACTCCAATCTAGCTGCCCGTTATTCTACTGCAGATATGCATATTTATCTTCCTGTTACTCAACTGCAAAATAGGCACACTGGTTTAGCTACCACACTGGTGTACCGGACATGAGGTCAAAGTCTATGTCTGTTTATAGTAATTAAAGAAAGGATATGTAATGTGCGACACAGAGACTGTCTGAGTAAATGCCAGTGCCCCACCCATGATCTACAACATCAGCTAACAGAGTAATGTTTGTGCAACTGTAGGAGTGGTACCACTGAGCATACAACCACATGTGTGTGTGATCCCACCGTTGGCTTGTGAGAGTGACAGGAAGTAATGACAGTGACTCATTAATACGCCTGTGAGCCAAGAAAACCTAATGGTCTTGTTTGGCATTCAAAGCTTTTTCTTTTACCAGAACTTTTTTAATTGTGGGTGTGTAATTATTCAGTAAAAATTAGTTCGTTGTCTGTGGTATCAAGTTAGTGCCATATATCACCACATTTTCAAAAAAGCAGAAATAATGGAAACCCTACAATGTGTTTCATGATTCTAATCAACATTTCAGCTGATAGAAACCCAGACAGCATATAGTTAACCAGCTAAGTTAAAACCCTGCTGACTGACTTGAGTGTCTTTTAGGAAACAGTTTGGATACATTTTGTGTTTATTGTTGGACTCCTGTTAGTTAGCTCACAATGACATGACAGTCCCACCAATGAATAGGAACCGGTTAGACTTCTCCAGTGCTAAGATAAGCACACTGACACACAAGATGCCAGTGTCACTAAAAACCTATGTAACATGCTAATGAGCTAATAAGCACAGAACTAACTGAGATGGAGCAGAAGATTCAAACAGAGCCAAAAAAAAACACTAGAACAATACTCTTAATAACAGGGCAACTTACACCACAAACATATTCAGCATTTTTAATTTCTTAGTGGTGCATCTGGCCTGAAAGGCATTTTTTAAAAAGAAAATAAGGTATCACTTACCCCAAATTGGTAGATCATCTATGTACATTTGGTACCAGTAGTGATTTTTAATGGCGTAGACAAAGGCATCCCGTTTGGCTTTGTCCAGATCAATTTCACAATATGTTGTCTGCATGACTTCTTCTACAGGGATCATAAGTACCATAATGTTTTTGTTAGATGCAACAAAAGGGTATGTGCAAAAGAAAAAAGACACAGGTTTTAGACATGTGATAAATTATTATTACAATGCTCATCTTAGTTCTTACAGTATGTGCTCAACAGGTGAAAGTTGGTGGGACAGTAAAATACCTTTAAACTTTATGTCTAGGCCGCTGAATTCAAGCTCCACTCCTTGCAGAGCCTCTCCAAGTGTTTCATGGTAGTTACTGATTGTCTTTTTGGAGCCCGCACAGAACGGCAAAGAGAAGTACTTGTATGTCTCTTGTCGGTTGTGGTAAGGCCCCACTGTGTTCATCCATAAAACTACCTCCTCCTTATCTGTGTACTGCAAAGGAAAAACAAAGGCTCTTACTTTGAAGTCCCAGGATGCTACGCCAGTACTACTAGCTCTGCTAGTTACATATGCAAGGTATTTAATATTCTAAAGAGAATGACAGTAACTCCTAATAACTTTAGATGTTTTCTTAAATCTCACGTCAGAGCACATCTACAGATAGAATCTATTTTTAAAGTGCATATAGAAAGATAATTAGTTTAATGTGACTTTGCTATTACATTTTCCCTAAAAAAGGGTTAAAAAAGGAGCAGTGTCACGTTTTTATTTATTTGCATCCAAATCCATGCAAACAAATGAAGATGTAACATGCTAATCGTTGCATCAGTGTAAGATTTCTGTAAAAAGTTGTGTGCGCTTATAATAGCAGTGTCTGCCTGCAATGCTGCAACAGTTTCTATAAATTTCACGTTTTAAACACTTAGATTATGTTGCCTAACTAACGATATATGCCTTATTACCTTGTTAAACATTCGTAATAAACTGCTTGGGCATCTGAGAGCAGAAATATCGACAGGCCCTAATGTTAAACCGGTGTTTTCGAATAATGTATTAGCGTTTTTTGATCACAACAGCAGTAGCAGCTAAAGTTAACACTACGGGAAGGTAGTGTTAATAATAACTGCCTCAGGGTAATTGTGCACGGTTATTAGGTAAGCTATTAGTATTTTGTTAGACAACTAAGTAACGCTAGCTAGCCTAACTTAAGCGCAGTTTCCGCCGGTGCTCAAGGAAAGCTTGCTTGTGAGACCAGTGTGGAAGACGTGCTAACAAGTTAGCAGGCAAACGTTAGCCATGAGCAGTCCGGCCGATAAGTGATGACAAGTTAGCTTCCCAGTTCATGCAAATTTGTTAAATAGGTATCCCTGTACAGAGAAATAACACAACAGCAAAGGCCAGGCAACTATGTCGTGTCTGTAATTCTGCTTTCTTGTATGCAGCTAGCCGTCGTTGCTACAGTTAGCAAGTTAACGTTACACAGAGCACAAACGTCCATAAGGCTCCCCCTTTTCAATCGGCCTCTCAAAACGCTGTCTTACCGTGTGTTCATGTTCATCTGCGTCGACAGGTAATAAAGAGCCAACTATTACAAGAAAGGCCGTCGCTGCCACTTTCCACCTGGAAGATCCCATTATTTTCGGCGAAAGTGAGCAGAAGACTGTGGATGTTAGCGTTATGGGGCTATTCCACCTTCTTCCTGGTTGTATGACAGAGGCAATTTTTAGGGATGCTCTCGTACGCATATGGCGTAAGCGCTTCACGACCACGTCCATCGCACGCATATCTAATTGGCTGAAATAAGTCACATGGTTCACAGCCTCCAGTCACTGTGAAAAACGATAGATCACACGGTGAATAAAAAAACTGTGTCGGCGCATCTTCCGCAACCTTCGGCCACGTCATCTGATTGCCAAGACGGGAGCTTCACCTAACCTTTGACAGAGGTGGTGCACGAAACATGATCCACGCGCACAACAAACAGGTCTATTCACTGTCCGATGAGGCCTCCCATAGGACCTAGTTATCTGAACAATATCTCACTTATCTTGAATTTACTTGCAGTTCAAAGCATCCTCAACAACCGCAACATTTTATCTGTTGCTATTGTTTTTTACGCTTATCAAAGGGTAACGCGCATAACTTTAGTTTGTACTGCAATAAAAAAGTTAATTATACTTCTCTAAACAAAACAATAACCGTTTTTGGAAAGTAATGCTCCATCTACAGCAGTACGCTAGTTCAAAAGTACCCGATCTTCATTTCTCTCCTAAGCAGTGGTAGAAGAAGTCTACACTGATTTTTCTCTCGAGTAAATCACAGGGTTAATACCCCATAATAACAGTCCTGCACTCAAACTTTATTCACAACAAGTAAATGTATGTAGGTATCAAAGAAAGAAGAAGCAAAAATTCAACAAATTAAAAAAACAGCTAAATCATTATGCATCAAAATGGTCCGTGTCAGTACTTGACCATATACTGTTGGGAGATTATTGCTGCTGTGGCATGAATAGAATTTTCCAGCTGTCTTATGTTTAAGGTTGTGCTAATTTAGAACTATTTGATAAACTTTAATGTACTACACTGTATCATAATTCCCTTAAATCATCTCGTTTGTGGCGTCGCTGTCCTGTCATGTCCCAGTTCAGTTGTGACAATGTATACTTCAGCATATCCCACGTTTGTAGAGGTTTATAGATTCAACTCAAGAAATGAAAGAATTTTCTCAACTCAAAGAAAAATTTAATCATTAATCAGAAACAATTCCAGCTCAAAACCACTTTATTTGGAGATGCATGGGTTTTTACCAGACAGTAAGGGTATAGAGAAATCCCCTCTGTTACAAGTTACTTGTAACTAGCTCTGTTGGGAAATGTAATTGAGATAAGAGTATAGTATTCGCCTCTGAGATGTCCTGGATCATGAAGACAAAAATGTGAAAAATCCTATTACTCAAAAAAAGGGAAATAGACTTCAAAATTTTAATGAAGGACTAAAGTTCTTAGTTACATTCAACCTTTGTTTTAAGTCATCCCTTTGCAAATGTGAATCAGTTGTGTTCAAATCTTGTCTTCAAAAAGAGAAGATCCAGCTTTCTTGATTTTTTTGTGCTCTTAAGATGAAATGTAATTAAACATACACAAAAATTTGCATGTTCTATATCATTTAGAATTCTGAGTAAAAAATCTATCCAACATGAGTATACAGCATCCAAACATACATATATCAGTGCAAAATAAAGTTAGAAGACTTTCTTGAAAAGGGCCATCCTCTGTTATTCACTGACTTTGATTTGTAGAGAAAAATAGTGTATGGTAGACTACACTATATTCTTTTACAGTAAAAATGCATTAATTGGCTCAATAAAGAATG
Organism: Acanthurus lineatus; assembly: GCA_029814665.1. Lineage (NCBI taxonomy): Eukaryota > Metazoa > Chordata > Actinopteri > Acanthuriformes > Acanthuridae > Acanthurus > Acanthurus lineatus. The sequence continues at coordinate 6,152,540 of JAPZDV010000003.1, forward strand.
AAATATAAAATAAATAAATATATTATATTCAACATACAGTAGCTAGCGGAGATGAGGTACACATGCAAGTGTTATGGACATTGAGAGAAATCAGCCCAAGCAAAACAGGATTATTTTTTTAATTTGACAGAAAGAACAGTTTAATTGACATTTCACATCATCAAGTACATTTTGCACACATTTTTAAGGACAAGGGTGTTTGCGGTGCTAAGCATCAAAGTACTCTTTTTTCATTAGTTTCCTCATTGATTTTATTTGTAAAGTATTAGACTGTAAGAACCGTGGTGGTTGAACAGATTATTCATGGTAGATTTAACTGGTCACATATGTAACTAAATTAATCTCAGACAACTGTAAATTTATGAAATCTTGAAGAGGTGGAACATGAACTCTGCAAAGTTGAAATCTCCTCTAGAGTTTTACAAATTGAAACTAATATGTTAATACCTGTTTTCTTGTATCAAAAAATGCAAGACAGGGACGCAAATGCTCCAGTGTGTATGGAGAAGGCAAAATGTATTGTGATTAGATAACTTATCTTTACTTCATTACTTCTGAATGCATTATATAAACTGTCATTAAACTGAAGGAACTCAGAATTTCCTTTTTTTAAATACAAACCTGTGATAATGTTGAAGAACAGACACTTCCCTGCTGTTTTTCCAGTATTACTCTTAAGTACCACTGACACCTTGAAATCTAAGCTCTGAATAACCAATGTTTTTTTTTAGTATTATACATGGGCATTATCACAACACATCAGTGCCCAGAAGAGGGCACCTACTGCAACAATGGCTCAACTAAATTGCATTTCTGATGGTATTTTTTCTGAAAATTGAGAATACCGCATTATATAGCATAGAGCTTAGCTTATAAAAGAGAAATTACGAATGTAACTGATCTGAGAACTTGTTTGCCTGAACAATGTTGGCATTCACCCTTAAAATATTTTTTTCAACATTAAACAGTTTGGAATCATAGCAATCAGTTATTTAAAGTTAATCACATAATTTATGTATCATGTTTGTGACATTAATTTATGCATCACGTTTGTGACATTTGAAAGTAGTGCATGACCAAATGAAATCAGTGCTTGGTTCCTGGAACCTGGCAGGTTTTTCTGCTTCAGTTGTCTTTCAGACATCACAACGACAGCACAAACTCTCTGCAGAGGAGAAACAGATCATTTAACAGAAAGATCTACAGAGCAAGAATATAATCATTTTTTAGTGTTATCAGTGAAATGTTTTCTCACCTTAAGATGTCAGGCAGATGGGAGTCTCTATATAGACCGTTGTGCAGGTACCCCTTAGAACCGTCGAATGACACCAACTTTACTCGCTCTGCATTCTGAGCACTCACTGCTACCTCATGCATCTGGGAAAGAAAAGCAAGAGACTTTTGTCTACCTCAACTCATTACCCTAAAGAATACACTTGATTATTTATAGCTGAAAGGAAAATACCACTTCAGTTAACAGTGCAGCTCTCTGAACCAGTAATACCTGCTGAACAATGTGAATGGGAACTAAGTGATCATCCTCTGAATGAAGGAAAAGGATTGGACTCTTCATTTTCTTTAGACTGCAGAATAAAAGAAAAAAACAAAACAAAATGAGCAGAACACAAAACATGCATGCATTTCACTGGTAATAGCAATATGGAGAGCTGATCAGTGTTTGACGTTATGCAAAACTGAATATTTCACTGTTGTTAAACCAGTACGTGTTAGTGTTTCATCAACTTACTTTTCTTCAGAGGGAAAGACAACCTTGTTTTTTGCCCATGGCTCTGGAAAAAAGTAGTTAAAGCCTGGAAATTTCCAGTAGTACTTTAAATAGAAGAAAAATCAGACATTGAGAGGTTATGCATTATGTAGCAGCAGCCACATGAAATCAACAAACCAAATATCAGCAGTGGTAATTTTACCCAGGTAAAAGGATGACCTGGTAACTGCTGTCGAGCACTATTGAATGTTCCCTCCAGGATCACGCCATCAAAAACCTCTCCTGAAAAAAAGAGGAGATAATCATTGTACTTGGATGTTAAAATTATTTTCCCTTACTTCAGGCTGCCAAAATTCACTGGTGGCAAATCCTACCTTTCTCAATCAGTTTCACTGCAGTGTTTGTGGTCACTCTGCACAGAGATATGAAGAGCAGCAGCTGTTTGTTTGTTTGTTTGTTTGTTTTTGTATAGTTTACATACATTTACACTTAAAGTTATCATTTTTAACTTCAGCAATTGCGTTTGTGGTAGGTTTGTTGTGGCTGCATGTTAATATCAATTACTTCTGTCATGTATGTAACACTTGTATATTACTGATGGCAGTTGAGTGAAGCTGTACCTAGTTTCTAGACATATCTGTGTTTAATACTGTGAGTTCTGTCTGCAGGTTGCACACAGACAATTGTGCAACTAATCTTTACATCAGAGACCTCTTTGGTTCTCACCAGTCCTTTTTGTTGGGACTCTGTGCTGAATTCAAAGTGCTTTGCACTGCACTGACTCCTCTTTGATACATGTTGTGTTTGTGGAGCTCTCCTCCTCATTTGCTCAGCCACTGCACCAATCTCTGCTCTTTCTAAGTGCTACAGTTTGCTGCTGTTTATGTCACTTAGACATGAATGGTAAAATTAAGGTGTACATGTTGCAAACAATTACTAAATTTGTACTTGAGTAAAGTACTGTAGATTTGGGAGTTTGTCTTGTCTTACCCAGTGCCAAGAGAGTGTCCCCACATGACGACTAGGCTGTTTCCACTGCGTGCTTTGACCCACTTGTACATGTAGAGGGCATCAGTGGTCAGACCGGCCTCAGTTGGCTCCCCGGTTGAATCTCCAAACCCTGCCAGAGTTTCTTAAATCAACTACTATTCATTTAGACCACAGAGTTGCTCTCCACTGCCACCAGGGGGCAGCCACTCAGAGGGAAACCTGCATTAGATACTGACCTAAACTTGAACTGCTGTCATTTGACTGCCTACAACAAACATCATCTCGAGCATAACTGTAATCATATGGATGTATGAGATATTAAATCAATGTGAGAGGGTTGTATATTACAATCAATATGAAGGCAAAGAAGCATAGAGATGGAAAATATGCTTAGACCAAGAGTCATAAATCTTCATTTGCACCAACCTCTGTAGTCAGGCACCAGCACATGGTAACCAAGTGCACTCAATACCTGTTGACACAAAATGCTTATTTGTCATCAGGATGGCTATTGAGACTCTAATAACTTTATCAGATCTTGACAAGATTAATATGTTTGTGATGGTGATCACTCACTTTTGCAACTCCTATCCGATGAGTTTCTGCCCTGTTGGCCGATACATTGGTGTTTAAAAAAAAAAACAAATCAAAACAAAAAAGATGTGTCTAGCTTTGTGAGACTTTAACTCTTTGCTCCCTCAGGAGACAGTAATAATACAAATGAATTATATATCAAACCTTGTGCCTGTGTTCCCATGAAGATATATGAAAACTGGACTTCCATCACTTAAACTGTCCTGGTACCAGGCCAAGCCCTTCCCCTGTGCCTCCATCCACCGACTTTCGGGGACAGTGTGCCTTAAATGGTTCATAACAATACACCACCTTAGAGACACAGCTGATAATTGGATCATTAAAAAAGTCTTAACCTTTTTATATTTATGCTAAAAAAAAGAAAGAAAATGCTGAACTTGGCTTATACTCACCATACGCCAAGAGAGATTCCTTCCTCTGAAGTTAAGTACATGTTGATGGTGTGATTAAGGGAGAAATCAGCAGGTCGGCTGAGGTCAAAAAAGAATGGCAGCCTGACTACAAAACACGAAGGGAAGAGAGGTGGGCCCCGTTTTTTTAAGCCATTTGAGGATTACACATAGACTTGCAAGAGGGAGAAAGAGAATTCACTTACTTCTGTAAGCATAAACAAAGTGCTGGATTAATCCAGGAAGTATTCTAAGCGAGAAAGGCACCAAAATTAAGATAATAAAAAGGGCCAATAAGCCTCTTTTCAGCCACCATTGGGACCTAAGAACAGATAAAGATAAAACTAATGAGACTTCTTACCATCTAACCATTATCTTGCATACCTTATGTCAGTAAAAGCAGATGACCCTCCTGAGATGTCTCCAGATGGTCTCCAACTAACTCAAACGTCTGCTGTATTTATAACAGAGTGAAAAAAGAACAACTTGCGATTGAGTGATCAGCAGTGTTTTAAAGACCATGCATCACCATCTGGTCATTAACAATGGCTGTTATTGATTAGTGGTCAATTTAAATCCACTCTTTAAAGTCAGGTCAGCTTGCACTCCCTGGTCAATGTGTCATACCATCATATTAACGCTATGACTTTAATCGCTTCTTATGGCCATTTTTACATCCAAATTGAACAGCAGGTCTGCTTCATTTCAGCTGCAGAGATTTCTGGATGACTCAGCAAATGTGGGCTGCTTAAGGTGAAAAGCCCATCATATAATTTAGTTCAAACATTTGTTGTCACTCACAATGTGGTATTTTCACATATTATTTTAGTAAAGAACAATACTAACTAAAACAATTACCACAATTCAGGGAACAGCTCAGCAGCCTATTGTTCATAACACAGTAATCAGATTATAATTGTTTCTGTGGCCTCCACTGTGTTTTTGACAAGGAAGTTATGTTATGTGTAACAGGGCTGAGCTGACAGTGCTCCCCTTCGTCACCAGTGAGGGGAGCTGCACTGCTAAAAGCCACAAATTCAGTATGCGATTAAGGTGAATCAGCATAGTCACTTATCTTGAACATTCAGTGATAAAGATCCATTCCTGGATTTACAGAACACCTTTATCAGGTGTATCAAGAGAGGTGAGAGTAGGACGAGGGTGTGAAAAAAGAACCACCTACAACTCCAAGTGGGCAAATAAGACAGGTCTTGGTGAAACTAGAGCAACAGATGTACATGGGAATGTACACTAAGGCCCATTGGCACATACAGAGCTGGTCTGCACATGTCCTGCCAGTCTGTGGTTGCAGCATTAATATGGAAACACTGATATGGGAGAGAAAAACTGAATAATCTCATAAAGCAGACAGGCTGTCACTGGAGTCAGTCTTGACTCAGTAAAGGGAACAGCAGAAAAGAGGCTGAAATTCACACTGTTGTCAGATAAAGGACAATACATCCTACCCCCCATTAACACTCTAATCAGCCAGAAGAGCCCTTTTACATTGATTTCTCTACATCGCTCAAAGAATTATAGGTCATTCATTTCAGCAGCCATCACACTATCACCTAATCTGTCCAGACTTAGTACTTCTACTTTACCTTTGATGACCAAATCTTTTCTAGAAGATTTACAAAACCTCATACTAGATTTTTAATGACAGAATAACTTAAGTGCAATGTTATGCAACCTATTTTATTTGACAACCACTCTACACCACAAATGGCGGTTTATATTTTATTAAATAACTCATTGTTGTCTTAGGTTTACAACCCAAACACTGAATATGAAAAAAATAACTATTTAAGACTTTCACTACAGTTTAAAGATGCTTACATTTTTTAAGAGCATTTCCGGTTCTTGATTTTAAATCTCACAACATTCTTAGTACAGAAACAAGTGTCTTGTGTTGTTCACCTGATGAATGCATTTACATCACACATTTCCTAAATTTTAATGCTTATTAATAAGTATATGATGCATGCTTTGCCCCTCCGTATTTCAGAGTTTCACAGAATAGTCCTGGACAGATATCCCCTGATTTGATTTGATTTTTAATGTTTTGCTTTGATTTGTTAAAATTTAGGTATTCTACTACTATCATATCTTGCTATTTATTGCTATATGGGTCATACTAGTACTCAGATGCTGTCTTGATGCAACGGAATAAAACACTTCCATTTAGCGTCAAACTAAAATCATAAAGCTACCCAAGCTCTATCATAGGAGGGTGTGACCCATACTCTCACCTAGTTACTTTATGGTCACTACAAGCTAAGGTTAACTTACAAACTTCAAATTGTACATGTTGATCACTACGAGCTTATGATACCAGGTGCATAGACTGTTTTCACTCCTCCTCACAGTTCACTCTCATTACACTCTCATCACTTTTAAATCACTGTTAACAGCCATGCACGTCCACAGGTTAACGTTAAGATCACAGCGTTTATTTCGCGCTAGCTAACTCACGATTTCCCCTCCTTCTTTTTCTTGACCCTTGTAGTCCTCTGCACTTCCTTGGCTGCGGAGGATGAAGCGGTCTTTCTAGAGGTCCTCTTTCTCATCATGTAACTTCAGTGAGAAGTGAAATAAGGTACAATATATACTCCAATATCTTAACACCCACGTTATTCCTCTAATACTCGGTCAGAGTTGAAAATAAAGTTCGTTCGAAGTTCACATACACAGCGAGGAAGGGGAGGCAATCAACTTTGTTAAGGTAGCACTACTATACAGACTGTATAGTATATAAAAGCTCACACATTACGCCACCTTAAACAGAGCACACTGTATATCGCATACTGTTAACCAGCCTACGTATCCATATTTTTACAAAACAAACAAACAAAAAATAATAATTTAAATATCTATGCATGAAAAAAAGTGTAACCTGTTTTGAAATTTGTACAAAATAGAACAAGCCAACTTCCATCTCAATTGTTTTAATTACTTTTAAGACAATTAAAGTCCACATTTACAAAATAAATCAATAAACCAAGCATACACATAACATTAAAAAGGTAAAATAGCACTGATTAAAAACAACCACACACTTCTCTTCAACATCATCATTGACAGAGTGCAAGAACTGTTGCACCATGGAGTCAGCCCCTGTTTAGTAGTAGTAGAGATAAATTACATTCAGGATTAAAGGAAGAAAACCAAGTACACGAGGGAATCATAAGTATGAAACAATGTCGATCATTTTTTATGGTGTATAAAAAATACTATCTAAAAGAATATCTTTTGGAAGAATGGTATTCATGCCTCCAGCTCCAGAGTTTGAATGATGTGGAGAATCAATGCCAAAGGAGCACTGAGACTTACACCTCAACAAGGCACTTCACGTAGACACCTTTCCTTTGGTTTGTTATCCCTAAATTAATTAAGTTTAGCTTTTTTTTAGGAATTTTTGCTACCGTTCTCCACCTAATCCAAGCTGTGCATACATTTATAATTTTGATTTCTAAATGTCGGCACATGTATACTGGCAAATGTGCTCCAAACAGTACAAAACACTGGGACACACAACAGTCACCTCATATCTCCCTTTTTTCTGACCACACCAAGGGTGAGCAACATACAGGGGAACTGCCTGACCCTGACAGATTATTTAAGCACACTTGTACTTTACCTACAAGAAAGTCACTCTTGTCAAATCATACTGTTTCTCAGGAAAAATATTTTCTTTTTCTTTTTTTTCTTTTTTTTACATCTAATTATAACTGTCCACAGCATGTTGAAAGAGCATAATATTGCACTTTAAGTATTAGGTTTTTTCTGTTGCAGGGAGCAATATGTTTTATATTTGTGACAGCAGAAGAAGTGGTAGTGTGTTTGGAATACATAGCAATACTATCCTCTGTGGGAATAAACAGAAAGAACTGTCTGGAAGGTTAACATGAGCAGTGATTATTGCATCAAGCCCTACGTGTTTTGGTTGGAATAACAAGAGGACATTTAAATTATATTATCTTGAATACTTCGCATTTTCTTGACTGAGCAGGAGACAAACCTGGAACAGAGAAAATCTAAAAATCTCATTCATTTGACATCATATCAGACTTGAATAGAATGAAATCTGGATGCTCTGGTACATAGAACAAGGCATTTATGAGAACAATCCTAACAGACACACAAACAAAAGAGCAGCATCCAGAGAAACTAACCCCGGTGTTTTACAAGTGATCTTTAAGATATGCAGTCTACCAACAGCACAAGAGAGATGTCACCAGAATGATACAGAAGATCTTAGAGATGACTACATCAGGAACCACATGGCTCTGGCTGAATAGGGGAACCAACAGAGAGGACACTTGCTGTCTTACCCTCTGGCAGTTGCTGGGTCAGATACACACCGAAAGTCACCTGGAAAAGTGTAAAAATAACAACAAAAGTGATTCAATTTTTCATGCACATGCACTTCACCCACCAATTACTGCCACTACACACATAGTATCTAGATAAACAAGCGGTAATTTTTTTTTTGACTGACCTTCCCAGTGCGGTAGGCTGACAGAGAAATTAGTGGCTCCTTTGTTTTGGCCCCAGTGTCTTGGTCTACACCAATCATCTGGCACCTTCCACACTGACCTGCGACCTTTGGGTTAATCACATAGGGAGCACATTCATATTTGAGACATACAATCTCAATGTATTTGAGGGTTTCATCATTTATCTCAAAGTGTCAGCTCACCATGAATCGAGTGTTGCCAATAACCAAGTGTGACCAATTATCCTCCTCAAATGCCTCTATTCCAGCAATGACTAAATTGGCTCGGAAGCGGCTAATGACTTTCTGTGTGTCAAGGAGCTGATCGACCTCAGAATCGTCCTGCCTGAGAAAGAGAATGTGGAAATTGCATGTTATTTTGCCACGCTATGTATATTATCCATTGTTATGTAAATGTAAAGCATCTACACATCCTGATGTTTTTCACTGGAGCGCTGTGAATTCTGAATAACACATCATGTGTTCAAACCTGCTGCTCATTAGTTTCTGAATGAGCTCCACACTGGCACGGTTGATCATGAGATACTGAGCTTCATTCACCAGGGAGAGGGACGTGGAGGTGGTAGCTAGAGGGGAAAGACTTTATATTACCCAAGTGATTTTTTTCTGAATTATTCAATTTGAGGAAAACATTCTGATCTCTGGTCTGAGCAGAGAGCCTGAAAATTGAGGTTGTTCTGCAATACAGAGGTGAAAATGTGTGACTTTAGTAAATCCATTTGATTAATTTGATCAAAATGTGCACTCAATTTAAAATATATGAAACATGGATGGATATGGATAAAATCTTCTATCTAGCAATATCAATCTCGGCCAAGAAGTCCTTGAAATGCTCTGAATATAAATTTGAACTCAAATCGACAATTGAATGACAATGTGGCATATTCCAACTGCTGAGAAAGATTGTATGTGATATGATCAAAAAGTCCAGAACAGCGACTAGGGGAACTTTGTGATGAGATTGTTTTGTCCAGCATCGATATAAAGTATATTGTGATGCAGTAATTATTCTAAAGATTTGATTTAGGAACTGGTTACAGGTGAAGTTAGATCAAGGATAAACTCATCCAGATAATCCAACATAATTCATATTGATGCAAAAAACCTGTGAATTAAATTATGCCATAAAGCAGTGCTGCTCATTGATGTAACATTGCACTCAGAGCCTGATGCAGTTATCAATATTAAAGGGGCACTCTAGTGATTTTACACATGGGGGTGAGTTAACTTGTCATGAGGAGAACTGCTCAGGCTGTGTAACAGTTGTATAATGTCTCCTGTGGCTCTGGAGGGAGCTTTCCAAAGGCAGAGAGAATAACCTTGATTATATTCTCAGGCTAAGCTCAGCTTTGGTTTGGAGACTGTAAATGTTTGGAAAACCCTGTGTTACAAAGGACAAAAGATATGAACAGTCAGGTGGGATCAAATTAAAGATGTATCAGTTGCATTGTGGTTAAGGTAGGATCTTGCGTTTTGTGCCATTTGATTTGGAGCTTAAAGTCACAAGCTCTTGTTTTCTTTTGGCCCTAGTTTAAAATCGAGCTAAAAGCAACTTGAAAATCACTTTCCGCAATGCAATAAAATAAAAATAAGCATCTCTCTCTGATCCTTCACCCTCATCCTTTTAATTTGTCAGCACCACTTACTGACAGAGTCTTCAGTCACAAACTAATGACCCTGATGACATCATCAAAATAATTTTAGGAGAGCTGACAGAGCTCCTTTAGAGCCATTACACATTACATAACTGTTTCGACAGGCTGAATGGTACTGAATATGACATGAATACTGAAATATGAAATAGATGTATATAGCTGATATATAGCTGAATAACAACAGCTAACTTGCAATAAACTGCAAATCAAAATATCTGATGGATTTAGATACTGCATAGGATTTAGCCAGTGCTTTTTAATAACTCAACCATTCATTAATGGTTTCCCACTATTTTAACCATTTAGCCTTGCTAACAGTGTTGCACTCTTACTCACAACAGATGGTGTTCAGATCTTGAAGCTATTCATGTGGGAATATTCTGAATTGTATTTTCTATTTTTCAAACTCAGATGGTTTAATCACAGTCTTTTCACATACCATTATAAATACATAACAACACATGCCATAATACATGGTTACTTTTAAATGGAGTAACTTTCAAAAGCTGTAAAACATGTTATTTCAAAGTGACCAGCTGAAGTGAATGGAATGGAATGGAAAGGTCACAGCCAAAACCGCCAGCTGTAGTATTAGCAGGACTTTGACCTTGCATTGGTCACATACAGTCTGACCGATAAAATCAGGGGAAATAAACAAGAGACTGGCAGAGCAGGTGAAATGCTTCTATAGGTACCTCCACTAGGCCTCTTCTTCATGCCTCGGGTAAAATCAGGACTTTGTCTTATCAGGCGGCATGGCTGTCCGAGGAAGTCTGAAAGCCATGATGCAGCCTCATCCCCACAGTCGACAGTCTCCACCCTGGGGGAAAGAGAAGGATTACTTTCTGGAGGCCCCGAGGGAAATATACAGGGTTTCATGCTGCTATTTGGTGTGACATCTAATCCAAGAATCACTGGCTGCATAGCTTTCTTTTAACTTGTGACTCGTCATGTGAGTATCTGAGGAGATTAATATCATCTCTTGCACCTTGTTTGCTTTTTCATTAAAAATAACAAATATCAGGAATATCATATGAGCTTGAGAGCAGGAGACCTTATAATGCCATCCACCGTAGAAAGGCAGCGTCAAGAACAATGTAGTAAGAGACTGCATTGATAGGAGTAAAAATATGGAACAAATGACATGTGTCACTGTATTTCCTGCAGCTGCTGCTTTCAGATGTGTTGTTGCTCACCTGTCACCACAAACTTTACTCTGACACACTTGATAGCTAGTGTGCATTTGAGTGTTGTTTTCCAGGGGAACTGAAATGGTATCCATTCCTACAGGGCAAATGGATAAAAAAAATAAATCCACTATCAAAGAGAATTCATAGCAGAAAATTTACTCTAATTTCTTTCTGGTCAAGCAGCGTGTGTATATTCAGTGAGTTACTGTTGACACACTGTCTGACCTGATGCCTGCAGGAGCAATTTGTTTGAGGACAGCTGGACTTGTGGGCGAATGAGGCATAAACGCGTCTCTCTCTTCTGACTCAGGCACACGCCGTTTCCATTCACCACCATCCAGCCTCTGTCATACAGTAAACCCAGGGGTCCCACAGGCCAGTCGTGGACCTGCATGTAGAACAGCAAAGAATCAAACCAGGACAGAACAAGGCGAAGAAATAGGACAGACAGAGACAGAAATAAGTGAGAAAAAGAACTGTTTGGGCTATCCTCAAACCTCATGTGCTCCACATGATTTGATGGGATAAATGTAGATGTTGGTCAGTGTGTAAGCCCCCGTGTGGCTCTCTGAGTCTCTGCGTCCAAATCCCCTCAGTGAGACTTCTGTGGGTTTCTCCGTTTCATCTACTTTACATATTCTTCCATTAGTGATTTTAATTGGAGGATCTTCATCTAATACTGATGAAGCTGATTTGAGCTTCTTTAGTCTCGCTTGGTTCACTGTGACCGGTTTCTCCACAAAGCACTCAGCAACAAAGCTCAGGAACTTTTGACAGTCTTCAAATGTCGACATGTAGCCAAAGGACACGCGAACAGATCCGGTTGGCCGGCCGTCCACCATGTCAATGTTGTCTCCACAGACGTGGCCTGCCTTGAAGAGAAAAAGACAATGTTTTATTCTTCCTGCACATGCCCTAAGCAGACTTTTCCTGCATGTCTTGATCTCTTACCCGCAGGTTTCTCTTCATCTGCTGATTAGTGATCCCCAGGAAGGACTGACAGGCCCCAGTGTTGCAGAAGCAACCTGTTCGCACATGAATATTATACAGACTGGCCATTCTGTCCACCTGAGAGAGAAGGAGAAATTGTTCTAAACTCAACAGCAATGAATACACATAAACCTGCAGCAAATAAACAGTTTTGAAAAAAGTGAAAAATAAATCCGATCTATCGAATGCACCTGTGAATACCCAATAATCTGTCCATGAGAATCCATGAGGTTGAAGTTTAAGATTGCACCCTGTGTGCTTGGACTCTCAAACTGGCCTTCAGTGTATATCTGAGCCACTGGTCGCCCGTTGCCATGGCAAAGACTTGACAGCAGCATGTAAGTGTAGCGTGCCAAGCAAAATGTGTGCTGCTGGATGTTGTGCATGCCCCCTGAAGGCAAAAAGGGAAGAACACAGAGATGCTGTTGATGTTAACTTGAAACAGATGATCATTACAAACAACTATTTATATTATTATTTATTAGTATTTTAATGTTTTCCTATGTATCAGCATGTTCTGTTACAGCACCTGTGATTCTGTAAAGAGCCTCAAAACCATGATTTACAGCAATGATGTCCAAGAAAGATATAGTACCATCTTCAAATCTTTATCAGGTACAAAGAAAAGAAAATTTTAGATGAGGGGTGCAGGAGCTTTAGAACAACTGTGGGCTTTCAGAAAATATCTGGGATTTGGCAGCCTTGTACAGTACTTCACCTGTCAGAAAGGTTTGCTGCATGCACATAATAATCTTCTCCAGGAAGGTAAGCTGCTGCTGTGCCTCCTCCAAAATAAGTCTTTTTTAGTATGCCTGCTGCGTCGTTGCGGACAAGAAGGGCCCCCAGACCGGTGGGGAAGCCAAACATCTTGTAGAAAGAGATGGGAATGAAATCAGCGGGGCAGTCCTGTAGGTTTAGAGGGGAACAGCTGACATAAGAGGCTGCATCGAGCAGCACAAACCAGCGGCCTAGGTGGTCACACGCTGGGTAGAGACGTCTCGCCTGGATGCCTTTCACATAGCTAAGGGGATACTTCCTCCCAGAGAAGTTGCTCTGTGCTGGGTAGCAGAAGAGGTGTGGCATCTGGCAAATAACATCTTCACCTTGAGCTGCATCCTTTGCTCTGCTTTCCACTTCCTGTGGGGAAACAGGCAGGGCAACTATCCCTCGGCCAGAAGTCAGTCCTCTTATACCAACTACAGAAGTATGGTTGTCAGTGAGGTAGCAGAAGTGACTCCCCGCTTCACTCCTCGTCTTTGGCCTCCAGGGGAAGCTTTCAGCGACTAATTTGAGAGCGGCTGTACAACCAGAAGTGAAAATCACAGAGTACTCCTCAGGGGTGGTGTTAAAATGCTGCAATACCCTGTAAGAAAATGTGCTGTTTTTCATTTGAGCCAGCAAAGTACCATTCAAAGGAGTCACATGGGCCCATTATAAAGGCTTCTGAGGGCATGAAAAGACTTTACCTGTATCTGACCCCCTCCACTGTGTCATGTGTCAATCTGCTGCTGGGGTTATGGCTGTGAGGGTTTCCTATTGGGACACAGCAACACTTAAATGCTTTGAATTTTATGACTGCATTAACAATAAATAAACCTGATACTTTAACGTGACTTCTCTAACCATAGACATTCTTTGAGATATCCTGGCAGTAGTTCCTGATGAGAGACTCGGGGTACAGAGTAGTTCCTGCATGATCCAGATATGTTATTCCTGTAAATAAAGGGCAGCCATGAAAGCGAGAACTGGGCTGTCACTTTCCAACCCTCTCGACTGAGCACAGTCATTCATGTTACCTTTTGTCCTTGTAAACTCCTGGTCAGTCACGCCTTGTATATTCCCACCGTAACCGTACTGGCTGCAAACCTGCTTAAAAGTTTCAAAAGTGCATAGTTTTTGAAAATCCATCGATCGCTTTTCGTAGGAGGGAGCTGCAGAGCTCAACGCGAGGCCAGTGGTGTTGCAAGCGCTTCATACAACTACTTTTGAGCTCATATCCAAGGGTCGAAGTCCGGTGAGCCGCAGCTGAGCCTTCGTAGTCATCGTAGGTCAACTCTCGTGCATTCAGGCGCGAGACTACTTACTAGTCAGATAATGTGACCTTGTTGACAAACAGAGGGAGCAGTCCTAACTCCAAAAAAGCTGACTCTTAGTCGAAGTGGAGAGCTGAAAAGAAACCGTGGCGTCATTGGTTAGTAAATTCACTTGTGATAACTGCTTTGAAGTCATGTGACACATCAGTTTTTCACTGTCTCCTCCTCCAACAATTATTGAGCTCAACAATTTTTAACACTTAACTCTCATAAACATTAGCTAACTGTAAATTGCCAATCTAGTGGGTTGATGTTAAACTTCCATTCAAAATCTTGATATCTGGCCATTTATAATTATTGAATTCACTTTTTATGTTAACATATGCACATATATTTCTCTAAAATGTATATTCTATACATATTTTTGCACATAAAGCTTCAACTTTTTATAACAGAAATGTTTGTTTTATAAAATAGTATTAGTTTCCAATCTATATATCTACAGTATATGAGTTGCAATATAGACCTTTATTCTACCTAAAAACAATTGATGTGTGCATTGTGATTGTTATATCAAAAAATGGGTTTACATAGATCTTTGCAGTATCAATAGGGAATCATAGACAATACTAAGCTTTATAAAAAAAATACAGAGACAACATAATGCAAACACATTGAAGAAATGTCATTTTTTACCATACTTGTTATTCTATGATTTTATTTTTTCTTACAATAAGGGGAGCCCAGTGGTTGTAAAACTACATTACATTTACACAAAACTGGCATGCAGAAATATAATTAGCAACCTATGCATGCATACATGCCTTTAGGTGTATGCTTTAACTGTTGATGAGAGACAGGCATTGGAACATATTCTATTGGCTGATTTTAGTACCAACATTAATGTTGTTAATCCTGAAAATGTCTTTTTTTTACAGTAAAGACTGGCAATAAAAAAGCAAAAAAGCAAAAACCCGTCTGATTTCAAAGTATTTCCTGAATGGCTTAGTTAAGGACCTCTCATTTTTTTAATCATGAAACAACATGAATATTGTACTCAAATTTGAAGTCGTATTGTGATTTGGCCTGTGGTGTCTCTAGTGTTTTATTAAGGTGCCTGATAAATGTTTAAACATTTCTCAGATATTGTTGAAAGCACCACATACAAATTATGCTAATACAGTATGTAAGAGTTGCAAAAATAACATCTTTGTTTTCATTGTTTTTGTCAGGCTCTTCTTTAAAGACAAAAAGTAAATTCTTTAAAGGCAGTTTTTCATTTGAAATCTTATTAAAATAATATTAATTAGAATGTGTAACAGGCTGATGTAAAATAATCATCGCACTGGAATAATACAGACCGAGTGTTTCTAAAGCTGGGGATAGAAAATGATGAAAAAAAACATGAATAGATTCATCCTTTTGCCATTCTTTCAATTTGTGCAAAATTCGTGCAACTGTGCCCCCCCTTTCTTTTATTCTCAGAGTATTCCGACTTTTAAATCTATCTAGTTTTCAGTAACTGTAACTGCTTACACCAACAAGTCTCAGTAATCACTCAACAGTAATCCCATTACATATAAAGCCAGACTCTTTAATCTCATTGACACACACGGAGAGGAAATTAGTCACAAGTGATTGGCGTGAAGTGCCTGATCATCTCGTGGTCTTTGAAAGGATTGAAATAACTGTCACACATTTTGTCAGATGCCTTGCCCTTGACAACTTTGATGGCTTTGTTGCGGTTCTGTTTCTGATTTGCAGTTTGGAAACAAAAAGCCACACTGTTTTATAAGTTTTATCATACTTTTCTTGTTGACCTTCATTGTTCAACCCCTAATCCTAACCTAACCTTGCTTTAACCCAGATAAAGTCCCTGAAAAGTAGGGAATGGCAAAGTACTTTCATTTTAAAGGATTATCTTTATTGTGGTCCCATAAGGACATTCAGTCCTTTTGATCATAGAAATATCACTTGGAAGTTGTATTGAAATCCTAGCTGAGAAGTGAATGTAATGTGGCCTGTTTAGATGTCTGATAGATGGCCATGAGGCTCACAGCAGCCATCATTGTCCTCGTGCAACGCACTGAATAGTAATTAAATATGCCACTTATGCTTCACTGATTCATTTCCTTCACAATTTTGAAGCTCAGCTGAATACATTTTTCTGTGCAGAAGGGCTGCATTGTATCCAGTATGGCCTCATTACGAGGGCAGAAGGGCTTGGTGTGGGGGAGGGCAGAGGCAGTAAGGGGGGAGAAGCACCCCATGAAGACATTGTGCTTAACATCACTAAATACCTCAAACGCCACATTGTCCTTCCAGCCCTCAATTAGTCGGGTTCCCCGTACAAAGCACCGATTTCGTACAGGGAGATTTATTTTTAGAGAAAATCCGGCCCTGTGCAGGCAGGAAGCTCTCTGAAAATCTAATGAAGAACACAGCAGTCATGCAGAGTTGTTAGCCTCAGAGCAACACTGGTTAACAAAGCTTCTCTTCAGAGTCTCTGTGTGTGTTTCTGATGACTGCAAAACGCTAGACTTTCCCCATTTTTGTGTTTTGGTGACTGCAACTGTAGCGGGCCCTATCTGTGCTGGACGACGTCCAGTCAAAGAGCCTCTTTGCCCTGCCCTCAGGCCTGCGCCGCTTGTGGATCTCTGTGCAGAGGAACGCCTCTTTGGTGGCTGTGACAGGCAGAATTAGGCAAGAGATGCGGCTTCACTTGCCCTGCGTAGGGGCTTATCTTGGGCTAAGCTGAGGGACTAATAGCAAAGCCAGCCTCCGCTCCAGCCGGTCTGAGGGCACAGGGAACCATCTGTCCACTCTGTGGATAACTGACAACAAAGGGGGCAAACATAGAACGCGGACTTCGAACTAAAAGGCCATCATTTAGGAGATACCTGAAATAAAGAAGAGGAGCAAATATTTGGTATGTAAGGTCAGTACTTTATATTAATTGTTCTTGTTGCATTACAGGCCTCTCTCTGAGCCAAAGCTGCAAGGGTCAGATTGATCACAGCGAGGCTTCCACAAGTTATGTTGGGGTGTGAGGGTTCAGCCAGACAGAAAGTTGAAGTTTAGCTTTTAATGCAACCTCCTGTTTTGGTCTGTTCATGAAAAAGAGCTAAATAAAGAGTGTTTTGGTTTTAATGCAATACTCATGACTCCCATTAGAGTTAATTTGAGCTGGCTGTTTTTCTGGTCTCTGCTGCGCTGTAAATGCATTTTGCTTCACTCTTAACTTCAGATATAGTTTGAGCCACAATGAATTATCACATTAGAGGGGAATAACATTCTACCATGCCCCATGTCCGACATGCAGTTGTTTTAAATAGTATGTTACTTCGAAGAAACAACGAATAATTTGTAATGGGTTGGTTGAAATCTTTCATTATGATGAAGATAAATAATTAAACATATTGTTCTAAAATTTATGAAACATTGTTTGAATTATTATCTATTTA
This sequence comes from Acanthurus lineatus, assembly GCA_029814665.1. Lineage (NCBI taxonomy): Eukaryota > Metazoa > Chordata > Actinopteri > Acanthuriformes > Acanthuridae > Acanthurus > Acanthurus lineatus. Next base: position 6,170,090 of record JAPZDV010000003.1, read on the forward strand.
AGAGCTTTGTTTCTGAACTAGAGCGCTATTGTATCTCATTATCTGGAAAAATACATCATTACATCATGACATTTTCCAGAATGTTAAGATTTGCTTTGTTTTAGCCTCAAATTTTGAATGCGTTTTTTTTAATGAAAGTCTTCAAGTAATCCACTTAGACATTGTTCTCCGTTTCCCTCCAGGATTAATGCTCTGTTTTGTTATTGTCTGTAGCACACTCCTGTCTGTCAGTGCTCTGGGAGCTGGGTTCCTGTAGATTATCCGTTTTATCATGTATACTCTGTGGGTGCTGTTGTGCACCAGTGTTTTGTTCGCAAGTCTTGAGTGGGCGCTGATGTGCTAGAGGTGACAGAAATGGGTCAAAAGGGTCTTAGCATTAACTAAACAAATCCCGGCCTATAGGATTAGACAGAGATGTTGCTGTTTATTTGATGTATTCACTGTAACTTTATAATGATACACAGAGGGAAATATAATTGTGACTCTAGTTAGCAGTAACATAGCCTCCACTTATTCATCATATCGTTTGGATTAGGTCCTTTAGGTCTGGAAGGTGCCAGACCAAAACCTCGTAGTAAACTTGTCATAGCTACTGAAAACCATGTTTTATTTGCTTGTTATCCCTCCGTTAATGCAGTTTTTCACCAGACAAATAATAACACTTAGGCTATCATCAGTGTTAGCATGCTTGACTGGAACCCACATTTATTTCTGGTCTTTCTTTTAGGTGTGGAATGGCGACAGAGAGTTCTGTATTTATTGGTTTGTGTGAGTATCTAAGTGCCTACCTGCTGGTTTCTTTGCATATAGACTGGAAACAGGGGAAAACATCCAGCTTGGCTCTGTCATAAGGTAACAAAATACACCCTCCAATCCCTCTAAAGCTCACTAATTAACACATGTATCTTGTTTGTTTAAGTATTAAACTGACAATTTACTATTTTTACAGGCTATGTGGCCTATGTGACTAGGCTATATCTGCCAGGAGCAGTAACTTCCTAGAGTCTCTGCTGTCTGCCTGGCAGCTAATCAGGGCTACCAAATAGTCTGGCACACACTCCATAACGTGTTTCCTTGTACAGATTAACAAAGGAGATATAACATGTTAATCAGTGAGATTTAGAGGTTCTAGTAGGCGGATTCTGTTACCTTTGGACAGAGCCAGGCTAATTTTTTCCCCCTGTCCCCAGTCGTGGCAAAGCTAAGCTAACTGGCTGTTGACTGCAATGTCATATTTACTGTGCAGACATGAGAGTAGTATTGATCCTCTCATCTAACTTATGTCAAGAAGACAAATAAGTCTATGTCCCAAAATGTCCAACCATTATTCCAAAAACTGTCATTGCACATACTGTTAAAATCTTGGAGTAGGCATTAAATAAATACTGGATTAACTGGAAAAACCTCATAAATACTGCTGCCATGTTCCCTGTGATTGGTCACCAAGGTCTCAGAAAGTAAATATACCATCCACATTAACACCAACAGGTTTTGGTTGGAGTTTCACATGTGATTGTTTACTCAGTTGGTTCAAAATCAAATCCCTGTCAAATTACCTGTTTTCATTCAAATTAATTTGTTAGGCAGTTGCAAACTCATCTGAAGGAATTCATTTTCTGTATTTGTGTCAAACCTTGTGTTTGAAAATATATGGTAAAATCACTTCGCAGAACCTCAAAGATCAAACAAACAAGGTGACCTTGGGCCTTTATAGATTTCAAGTCTAGTCTCTGTCACGGTGCAAGAAGCTGCATCGAGACACTCTCGATTTTTTCTGCAAATACACGGAATTGGATACGCGGCCACAAGAGAGCTGACATTGTGTTGTGTCAGTGGGATATTAAGAGACAGTCACACACACATCACTTGATCCTCCACAGTGCAAGTGGCTTTCTTTGTATCTTATCTTATCCAAGGGAGTCACACAACTTGTATTTAGCCGGAACTAAAGACACAGTCTCATGTGAAGATTGCACCTAGTGATAGGCTTATCCCCCCCTACTGACAACTGAACGATCAGAAGACAAACAACAATGGTCCACAACTCCTCAGAGAGCATCAGTCCCCTGGTAATTTTCTAAAAAAGGGATCTTGGCTCTGTTATGCAGCATAAATGTGATTGTTTCAACTTTAGAGCATTTTCTGATTACTTTACATTCCCCAAAGATGAGGTAATGAAAACATTTTCAAATAGAGATGTATTTTTCTGTTCTGCTGCAGACTGATTTAACAATAAAAATGCAGCTTAAATCCAGTTCATAAAGGCTGTTACATTTGCCGTGTCTGGTCTCTTTTTTCCAAGGAAAATCTTGTTGAGCACAGGAAATGATGCATTTCACAGTTCAAGCAGCTGGAGCAGTTTGTCTGTAATAAATAGAAGAAGAATAGTGTGGTTAACAGGAGCTGTGATGATAACCACAAAAGACAAGGGAAATGTAGGAAATTTAAATTCAGTATTACACTCTTCATGCATCCTGACTTTGTGACAAAAATTAATAACAGAAATTTTGATACTGTAGAATACTTCTTTATTTTAACAGATAATCTACTGAACCTCCTGAAATAGAAGAACTCTGGTTTTACACAGAAACTGTCTTAAAGGAATTTCTCTCTTTTTGTAGAGTGAGTACTTAAAGCTTGGAAAACAGAATGTCTGACAGGGAAGAAATGGCCTCAGATGGGAGCCTGAATGTTACACTGACACTAAGGCTGCTGATGCACGGAAAGGTAAAAGACACATGCGGAAAGAGTTAAAATAATTTAGTGTATTTTTGTAGTAATAACCTACTGTTCTGGTAATACCTTGTTAAAATAATTACATCCTGCTCTAAGTATGAGAGGCTGTTAACAGAACATCTTGTGTGTTGCCATTTGCTCAAGCATTGTTTTCTTTTCATTCACAGGAAGTTGGCAGCATAATTGGGAAGGTAGACCTATTTACAATCCATTAGCATTTATGGATTCATACTGTTTTCTTTCTGATTGTCTTGATTTTTTCTACATGCAACTAATCAAGCCTCCTGCTTTATAATTTCCTTCATGATTTCAGAAAGGGGAAACGGTAAAGAAAATGAGGGAGGAGGTGAGTGTTCACATTGACATCCATAGTGTGACAACACATATCATTTTTGTGGCATATTAATTACAAAAAATTGAGGGTGAAAATTAATGGAGTTGTGTTTCCAGAGTGGGGCTCGTATCAACATATCAGAGGGATCGTCTCCGGAGAGAATAGTTACCATCACAGGACCCACCGAGGGCATCTTCAGAGCTTTCTCCATGATCGCCCAGAAGTTTGAGGAGGTACTGCAAAACAAAAAATGCAACAAAGTCCACTATAGATTTTCAAACGTCATCTCTAAAATTCAGTTGTTTACACAAGAATATCAGAGAAACTTTTTAAGGATTTTGTGCAAACTGAAGGACACTGTATGAATGCACCTTTTTGTCAGTTTTGAAAGAAAAGAGACTTGTCAAATAAGGCTGACGTTGTTACACTTGGTGCTGAAAAACATATTTTTAATTCTCCCTCAGGACATTAGCGCAGCAATGACAAACAGCAACGTGACAAGCAAGCCACCTGTGACACTGCGGCTGGTTTTCCCAGGGAGCCAGTGTGGCTCGCTGATTGGCAAAGGAGGCTCAAAAATCAAAGAAATCAGAGAGGTATGAGTGCTTTTCTATTCTACTTAAATTCATTGTTTTTTCTGTAGCCAGCAGAGACAGAAGACAACCTTCCTTGTTCTCAGATACTTGTGTTCTCTTACACAAGTATCAAACACTCCAGTCAAACTTTTCTTGTTTTTCTCTGCCTTAAAATGTATGTATTTTTGGCTGCTGCTCGTGAAAATCCCACTGATTATGCCTGTAAAGATCAGTGAAGGCTGAATACTCATTCTGAATGGACAATATTTGTGTACGCCTCTTCAAATATTGGAGCACACATTGCTATTTGGCTTGCAGCTGCTCCCTGCATGTCGAAATGTGTTCAGGGTAATTTGTGGGTGCTTGAAACAGCATTTCAATTTGTGTGATGGTGTGCTCTTTTCAGCAATAAATAGCCTTTGTTTCTTCTGTTGTCTGGTGATGTTAAGACCACAGGCGCTCAGGTTCAGGTGGCAGGAGACATGCTGCCGGACTCTACAGAGAGGGCTGTCACAATCTCCGGCACTCCACAGGCCATCACACAGTGTGTAAGACACATCTGCTCCGTCATGCTGGAGGTAAGCACTGTCAGACAGCAGATGATCTTCACATTCAACAGCTCTATTTAAGCGTCAAATGTGTCACATTTGTTTAAGAAGGGGTAAAAGGTATTCTGTAGCACATTCTGGATATTTTCAGTCTCAGTGACATTTCACTTCTGCAAGGCTAAAGCTTTGTACTCAGGTTCTAGTGGTTGGTCATCCTCATGTTGTGTGCAACAACATGGGTACTTTTTGTTATGAAGTTCAGTGTATTATTACTTTTTCTGATAATGACGTCTATCAGTAGTTCTTAGTCTTTTTTGCCTGACATGCCCCCAAAGCCCTGTCAGAGGAGTTTAAGAATACTGACACCAAATATGTTCAAAATATGTTGTGGATATTGTCACAATAAGGCTTTTCATACAATTGAATTGTCAGTGTTTGTCAAGTTGCAGAGCTGGACCTTTCAACCATTTCACTTTCAACAGTTTATCTAAGCCAACTATTTCAACTTCACTGTTTGTCTGCTAACTTGTTGTCGCACTCTTAAATGTTAAATGTGACATTAGCATTGGTGGAGAGGGTGAAGTTCTTTATATGCTTTGTGAAAAACTAATTTGTGAAATAACTAGTCACTAAGGCTGTCAGGGAACTGTAACGGAGTAAAAAGTGTGTCACAGGAGATTCAGATAAATAGACAACTAGTGGTGATTGTAAACAAACTAAAGAGCCAACATTACACCTGTTTGCAACTCTTTACAGCTGTTTAATTTCATCAGTAACACAAAGGTGTGTTTATACTTTTCATCAAATCAAAACTCATATTTTTTAGTGAAGCTAATTGTGTTTATTGAGTTTACTAGTTAAGCTCTACAAAAATCCCCTGTAACTGCAGAAGTACCCCCTAGTGTACAAGTGCCACTGTATTGGAATAATTAATATATATTATATTGTTGTTTTTCAATTATTTGTATAAGTTCAGAAACATTGGTAACATTATTCATTTTTAACATCTAATCATCCTCTTTGTATTGACAAAAACAGTAATTCCCTATTTTCAGATCCATTCGCAGTTGTATTATAGGTAACTTGCTAGACTGATGAATGGGGTTTGAGAAGATTCAGCAAGTGATATAAAAATGGAAATAAAATGCATCAGTGCCAGTGAGAGTTCTGTCCTCAGTGGCAGCAGCATATAAATTTTTCTCTCTTTTTGGTTTGCACAACTGTGTTTCTAGTCTCCACCAAAAGGAGCGACTATTCCCTACCGTCCCAAGGCCATACCTGCTGGAGCCCATGCAGTATTAGCACCACAGCACTCTGCACAAGTAAGCAGCCATATGGGACTTATTTAGCTGTGATTGCAGCCACTTTGTGAAAAACATAACAATCGAAAATGCTCCTTATTTTCAAAATGATCATTAAGCATATTTTCACCACAAGAGGCACATATCTGTGATATTATACAGCAATAAGCCTTCCATATTGTAATGTTGTAAGCACCAAGACGAAGTAATAATCATATTACAAAGTACTCAGCCAGGCTGTAATGTGCCATGGATTTGAATAGATGGCATTTACATTAATAATTCTCCTGCAGTGTCAAACCTGAAAGATGTCGTGACTGAAGCTCATGTTTTCCATGAGTTTGCTAGTTGCTGTCCTGAATTTGGTACAGTCTGTTCTGACCTATCAGACATCTGTGTATGTTATTGGATTTCTGGCCATGGTCAAAGAGTGGCAGAAACAGCAGATGACATTTAGATGAAATTCCATCAAATCTATACACATTAGAGCTATGGAAAGAGGAAGGGAATGGATTTTCAGACATGCACTCACTGCACTGACTTTGCTCTCACGTACTGTGACAAATCTGAGTTTCAAGAGACATGTTAGAGTATTTCTGCACCTCTCAGTCCTACAACCACATCTCATATCTTATTGCTTCCAGGCTTTTGCAATTCCAGGGCAGTATGCTTTTGCACATCAAGATGTAAGTATGCTCATTCGAGTGACTGACATCTGCCCCAATGACCTGCTCCTGCCCACTCCTTCCAAGTCACCACTATCTCCTCTTTGTACCCTACTCTGTAAAGATTTAACTACTATAACCCTGATCTGTTGACATTACTAACACTAACAGTAGCAGCATGCATTGATTGAATTAAAAGTAAAGATCCTATGTTATAATGATCAGTTCTAGCTTTGTAGCCAGAGATGTGACTGTATTTTCAGATGACTGCCTGAGAAGTCAGCATGCTTTCTGAAGGAAATGAATCCCTTCACACTGACACCATCTGTGATGTTTGTGAACTTCAGATTGGCTCTGTATTGTAGTTGTCAGCTCCTCTGAAATAATCCAGTTTGATTGGATAGCTCTAACTTCCTTCCTACCCTGCAGTTGACCAAGCTTCACCAGTTGGCTATGCAGCATATCCCCCTCCCTTCCCTTGGGCAGAGCAACCCTACCTTCCCTGGTACGTACCCACGGCTCCCCGGGGAAGTCCATCTATCCCTCTGTCTTCACTCCTCTTCGAATCACATCGCCAAAACGCCCCTGTCACTTCAGAGAGGATCAAGGATGTCTCCACTCTCTCAGAGTTTACAGACTCTCTCACAGGTTTTTTGTAGATGGTGGCTATAGAGAGATGTACCCACAATGCACTAGTATTTTTCTTTTTTTTTCGTACCACACAAAATAGGGTGAAGACAAAAGAATAGTGGATATAGCTGTTGAGTATTAAGGTTAAGCCACCAAACTTGTTTATCATCAAAAATCTTAAAAGTTAGTCACTGAAATATTTATAATCCAAAAAAGAGTGTGTGACAGATTGAAGCAGACAGAATGAAGCAGAAAAGGAAAAAAACAGCAGAGTTCTGTGAGAGGGAAATGTGAAAAATGACAGAAATATTTACAGTTCCGTAAATATTTAACCATTTCTCACCATTTCTCATATCCTCTCAAATTCTCAGATCCATTCGCCCAATTTCCCCCTCCAAATACAAATCCTAATCTGTGAATCCCATCCTCCATCTCTGAAACATTTCTCCTCCTAATCTAACATTGTCTTGGCCGGACCATCCCTGACCTCAACCAACCCCACAAACTCATATACTCTGCCAAAACTAACTGATTACAAAAAAATACAACATTTTGATTATAAAGGCAGGACTGATTTGAATGAAAATGATGAAACATACCCATTTTAATGAAAATCCAGCTTATCTTACTTTACTAATGTAAAATATGTGCATTGAATGTGTGCTCAGTATGTATGATACAGTATATGTGTCTGTCTATAATGATTTTCATGCTATTTTCATGCTTCTAATTTAGCAGTGTAACAGTGATAAACTAGACAAAGTAGGCCAACTTGTCATACCATGAAAGTGAAAGCCATTAGTGCCATCCTGTTGTTAGCATTCCTTGTCCTACTTTGCAGGATTGGATGCATCTGCCCCCACAAGTTCACAAGAGCTGGCAATACCTAATGATGTAAGTGTCACATTGTTTGTGTTCTTCCAGCACTAAAACTCGCTCCGTTAATCCTCATGCTCCTTACTTCATTAACACTTTCTAGGAGGACAGCTATAATGAGGAATTTTTGGACGGGAGTGTTTCACCTTCTTAGCTGCAGAAAATAATTTATCCTTTTTTTTGGCAAACTTAAAATACTTCATTACCAAATAGCAACCATTATTATAAAAGTTTTAGCTTGTTGTGGCTTGAATATTACAATGACAATAAAAATATATTAGTGTATCAACAGCAGTATACAGTTTTTATGTCTCTATTGGCTATATATGTTTTTATATATGATCACAATCATAAATGATCTCAGAAATATATGAGACCACAAGTTAGGGAAATAGAAAATGAGTTTTCTTTTTCTAGATATTTATGCACAATTATACCTTACCTTTGGAGTGGGTCAATGAGAAATATTTTTATTTCCTAACAAAAAAATTAGGTAAGAAAATTGATACCAGTCTAATGTCTGTATGTAAATCTAAACCTTGATTCAACATTCTGTTAGTTTAGTATATATCCAAAACAGGGAAATAGATAGTCTGGTTATTATTATCTGGTTACTCTGCCTTTTATACCTGATATGTTTGTTTATTCTGGACAAAAAATGTAATATAGAAATTATATAAATTATGCTATGATCATATAAACAAGATATAAAGTGTCAAATGCTGGTTTGCGGTCCGACAAAGTCAGACTAACTGTTTTTCCCTGGTTCAAGTCTTTGTTCTAAGCTAAGATAACTGGTTGTGGTAATGTCATATTCACCGTACAAACACGAAGGTGGTATCGATCCTCTCATCAATCTGGTGTATCTCTGGAACGATCAAACTCTTCTTTGAATATCATTGAGCAGCAAGGCACGTGCTCCACTAACAACATTCACAGTATCATCAACTAGTATTTTAAGTGAACTTGTAGTCACAGTGTGTTGTAGTAAAATATACTAGTACAAAGCATAATGGCGATGTTTTCTGCCGTCAGAATAGCACAGCTGGTGGTGTATTTTCTTCTGCTGAAAACTACATATAGACTGGGGTGCTGCTGTCACCATGGCAGTTGCTTTCACATGCTGGCTTAAAATCTAATTCCTGAAAAGCATGGACACATGAGTTGATTTGCTATTTACATGTTTTCACTCTCTCCCCTTCTAGTTTATTGGCTGCATAATTGGAAGACAAGGCAGCAAGATCAATGAGATTCGCCAGGTCTCTGGAGCTCACATCAAAATTGCCAGCGCCACTGATGGCTCAGCTGTGCGCCAAGTCACGATCACCGGCTCGCCGGCCAGCATCAGCGTGGCACAGTACCTCATCAATGCCAGGTAAGACATTACACAGGGCAACTGCGTCCAGCAGGGCTTCGCGCCGCAGCCTGGTGATAAGACAGCCAAACACCATGCTATTGTATGAGTGCAGACTTATTGTACTCAGGGTGAGGCTGGATTTGTTCCATCTCACTGCTCCGTTGTCTTGACTGAATTAAAGTCCTTATTGTCTCTGCTTTTTAACACATTCCTTCTTTGACTCTTATGTTTTCTCCTCTCTCTCATCTCCCTTCTCCTTTGTTTCACTCATTCTCCCCCCTTTCATTTTTCACTGTCTCCTCCTAACCCTTCACCATCTCAACTCCTCCCGCCCAAAACATCACGACCTGCAGCTTAGAGATGGCTAAATACACCATGCAGGCCGCTTCCTCTGCGACCCCAGTTGACCTCAACATGAGCTTCTCTCAGTCTGCACCCACTGCCTCCACTGCTGCTACCTCTATGGCCGTCCTGGCGGCCACCACCCCAGCTCCCACCACCATTAATGTCCACTCTCCCTCCACCTTACCAACCATCCAAAACCCACACTACGCCATCCCCGTTTCCAGCCTGCTTGGCATGAAAAGTCTCCCTGTCCTGGCTGTCCATCCAGCAGCCGCTTCCAGCCTAACACAAGGTTTATCCCCCTACACCCCAAAAATGCCAACGTCTGGTATCAAAAAATCTGAGCGGCAGAAGTTTGCCCCTTATTGATGTCTGCTTTTTAAGTCTAGTCAGTGAAGCTGACTGGTGCGTCATTATTAAATGATGAGAAGTCATTTAAAATTGGGTAGGTAGGCCCAAAAAGAGCTTACACCAGTGTGTGTAAGTTTTGCCAGTGTAGCACTTGTTTTTCATAAATCAGGAGCATATTAGAAACAGACTGAAAGGATGTTAGTATCAAAACATGTCCTCATTAATTAAAACAGGCGGCAGAGGTGCATATTAACTCTGTATTATCTTAAGGACATGCATAACAATTAATGTGGGTAACTCAGGCTTGTATTAGTATCCTAGAAAGAGATATTTTTCAAATGGATTCAATTTACAGAGCTTTATATGAAGACTTACTCCAGGAGAGACATTTTCCATGATGCAAATATTGACTTAGTTTTTTATCTGTGTAACTAGATTACAGATAGGTTTTTTTTAGATAGTGCAAACTAGAATCATAAGATGTGGTGCTTTGTTGGCAGCAGGCTGTTAAAATGTTTGTTTTGTACAATAGAAATCAGTGTGTTAAGTATTTTTAACAAGGATTGCTTCACTCTGCTATAGGCTCTCAGCAGTGCTAACAGGCTGGGTGTCCTGTAGTAGCATTGCACTGTAGCAGTTCTGATGGGATTATCCTAAAGCCACTTTGGATCCTAGTGGATTTCACTCTGCACAGTAATCCTGTGAGGCTGGAAAGGCCTAACTAACTCATTTATTTTTTTTCCTGTACACTAGCTTGTTTCTTGTTTATTCTCCAAACTAAATGAGTGGAATGCTTCGGCTTTCAGCGTCTGGAATAAAGAAAAAAAGGACGTTAAGCAATTATTGTAATAAATGTTTTATTCATGTGTTTCTGGTGGGAGTTTACCCCCCAAAATAATGCATATTTGTAATATTTGTTGATGAAATTACTTTGAAATAAATGGGAATTTTTATGAATATAGATTTGTTGTTTTGTTCTTATTCTATTGATGTAGAAAATATTTAAAATTTCTTGTTGATCACTGTGATTCTTTAATACAAACATCTGCTGTGAGGATTTATGCAATGTTTACTCTTAAATGACTTTGAGCTTTAACTGTATATAATTCAGGACAACAGATTTTCACTCAGATGTAATTAAGGATGATTATTCCATCGGCATTAAAGTTTTTTTCAATTAAATTTAATGTCTTGGGGAGCAATCTCTTTGTAGTTAAAATATATTTTTGTAATGAACAAAGCATCCTTATAAAATGAATTTCTTAGACCTTGTTCACAAGCATTGAATAAGGAATTTAACTACCTACCATGATATGATGTAATATTTGTTGAATTTGACATTTATTTGATGCAAATCCTAAACATACAAGCAAACTTACATATTAAGTAATATTTCGCTCATGTTTTTGAATAACAAACAAAAAAACTAAACAAAAACTGAATAGCCAGAATAGTTTGACTCAGGCAAACTGATACTTCTCCATCTTCTTCCAAAGAGAAGCTGTTTGTCCACAGACTGCAGATGTAAAACATTAAACAGCAGCGACACTGAAGTTTAGAAAACAATGGAGAGCAGTAACAGCAGCCATTAGCAGTTTGCAACACAGAGACATTTAGAGATTTTGGCAGGTACACAAAGACAACTCTGCACAGTTTGTTGATGGCAGAGGGCACACAGCTCTTGCCCAACTTTTTCATCCGAAAAACAGAAGCGGACTTGGACTAACCTCACAGTAAATATTCAACACATGTTGTGGCAAAAATTCTCACGGGTCCTGAAAAGGAACAACTTAACCTCCAATTGTCCGTTCAAGCATACTGCTAATGGGCAGGTTGGGCATGGTGTAGTCAGTGCTTGTTCCTGCTCTGTCCCTCTTTGCCCCTGAATCTGACTTCCCCTTCTTTTTTAGTCCAAAAACCAGGAGGTGGGCACTTCTGTTCTGCCTGATTCGAGGATATGGGTAGTGAGCCATGTGGGCCATTTCCACAGCTGGGCTCAAAATGCTGAAGTGGAGATAATCAATAGTTAATGGGGGCAGAAATGTAATGACATTTGAAGGATGACATCTGAACCTCAGGGAAGGTGTAGCAGCAGAGTACAGTACTGCATGTATGCTGATGTGTGCCCACGGCGGTTATGGCTTCACAGCCAGCTTCTAATGCTATATTAATGATTTCCTTTTTCAGCCTAACACAGGCAGAAGTAAGGGTCCCATTTTTGAAACTTGCTGCCATCATGCAGTTTTGAAAAAGCAATTTAGAGGTAAATAAGTAAATGAATTTTTTTTTTAGGTGTATAACCATTTTTAAGTTTGTGGCAAATTGGAAGCAGCACTGTCACTCAATCCCTGATGAAAAATCATTGCAGTACTCTAAAAATATTCCCAGCATGTCTGTGGTGCCTAATTGTTTTTCTTCACTTTGTCTGTGCTATTTCTTCAGTAGTTTTCCACAGTAAATAGGCCAATGTTGTTTTCCTAAAGTGTATACTCTTATAACACTTCCTAAAATATAAACAGTAGCTAAAGAATGTGTTAATCTACTATTATGGGCTGCTTCTACAATATTTCACAGATATATTAATGTGGTAGTCAGACATGATTGTTATAATTAACTTGTTGTGGTTTATAGTTTCTCAATCTCCTGTAACAATGCCAGGATCTTATTAAAGAAACTTTTAGTGTGTTTTATAACAAAGTGAATGGCTATGGATATTTTACATTTAGTTTTTTATCGCTTGCATTTGCATAATATTCTAATGGTATAGGCTTATATTTCTTTGAAAGCAGTTACATTCTCAAAGGAATAAAATGGAACATTTCTCACTAAAATGCCCCCAAAAAGACTGAACTTTTGCTATATGTATTGTTGTGTTGTGTGCTAACATGATCACAAATGTTTCCAACAACATTGCAGCCTAGAAAAAATCATTGTAATTCTATTTAAGGTATTGGTTCATTTCATTTGGTCTCCTGTCACAATGATACATCAAAGGGTTTTCAGTAAAAGTAACTGAATATAATTTTAATACGTAACCTTGTCCAGGAACATGATTTCTGCCTGAGTCCGGTCAGATAGATTTTCATCAGCTTTGGTTGATAACAATAAACACATTTCCTGTTACCCAAACGTATAACTGGTGTTCTGAATATATGTAATTTTTTTCAATCATTTCATTTCATTTATACAGTTTTTAATAGGATGGATATATGATGAAACAGGTAAAAGTGGCAACACATAACATGCAATGTAATATATAGGCCCCATCCATCATCATCATCAGCCTAACACCTGCACTGAGAATTCTGAAGAATAAACATGGCAAAAACTACACCATATTTAGACTAGAAGTTTAGGGGGGAAAAATCTTTTTGATTTTGGGTCAAAATTATTGTGGGTGGGTCACCTGTGTTGGGGGGCCTCCCTGTGGGGCTCAAAACCTAAGTGTTTCCACAATCCTTTCTACGGCCCTGCGTAACTCCTGATGTGCAGTACAGCATTTAAACAGGCTATTACAGCGCCAATTTATCTATATTTTAATTCCCGCCTTGTATAACTGGCTTAATTCTTTTTCTCATCCGGCAACAAATTACCCGGTGACCAAACTGTGTCACGGAAACGACTTCCTAATTCGAGATAATTAAGTAAAGTCGTTAATCACAGCAGTGTGTGAACCTCATGAACCGACCTGTGGACATCTATTTGACTCGCTAATTGACTGCCTGTTGTTCCACACTCATTTGAAACTGCTCCATCTAGTGGCGGCTTGGCTGAAAGTGACCCAAACGCTTTTGCTTTTTATAAAATTATTTATTTATTTTTTTTGTCACCGTGAGAAATAAAGTGCCAGTGTGGAGCAGGGACATCAGTGGCTGCGCGGCACTTGCAGCGGCGGATCGCCGGAGACGGAGCGCGCTCACTCACTGTGGCGATTAAAGTTGAGCGCGACACGCTGATGACCTGCGAGCATCCTCCGGGGAAACTGTGCATTTGACGGGCTTAACGAGCGTCAGTTTCCATCTCCTCACTACTGATCAGTTGTTGCTGTCGTGGCTCCGCTGTCCAGCAGTCCGAAGGCTGTGTTTCAAGCCAGCGCACTGACGGATCCAGACAGACTCCGAGGATCACAGGTGAATTATAGCAACGCTGCTGTGTCAGGATGCAGCTTTTTATTTATGCATGTTTGTCTCATTTGCTTGAATGCTCAGGATTCACATCAACTTAGTTTACTGGGAATGAACTGGCTGGTGCTTTCTGCTGAATTTTTGTAGGGCTTTTTTGTGTGTGTGCATTTCATGATTTCACTCTCTCAGGTTTCTAATAAAGCCACCATTCCCATCTGGAAATTAAATTGCATCTTTCCCCAAAAGCCTTTATATGCAAATAAGCTTAATGAGGAACTCTAATGCAGATTGTTGAAAGCAGTGCAAAAGGCTGTTGCACCTGTGGAGGCTACATAGGTATTAGTGCATGGGGACTGTGTTTGTATTTTGACAGAAATAGGCAAAAGGTTGTATTAAGAAAATCAGAGGGATTTCTGTTGCTGCACAAAGACTCTGCCTGCTTCCACACTCTGAGATGCAACATCCAGGCAACACAGCCTCTATCAGTGGACTAGGCATCCAGGACACATAATACAATGTATTCAGTATGTACTAAATTGATAGTTTTCAGGAAAGTAGGTGGCTGTATTATGATAAGGTCTCGAAAACCTCGGAAAAAGAAATTGAGGGCTGATATTTTTGATTTTTTTTTGGGGGGGGGTTACTTGCAGCATATTTGCAGTACTGATCACTATAGTAAGATTTATACACATTTTAAATTAAGTGTCACTACATCAAGATGTGACACATCTCTCTTCATTCCCCCTGAGTAACATAAAAAAGCTTATTTACGCACTTAATACAATATCCTGCCACAGACTTTGTGTATGAGCAAATTCTCACCTTGTTTCATGCACATAATCTTAAGATTATATGACAGTTTTGTAATAGCTGTTGGTTTTGCATTGCATGTTTGGGCGAACTTTCCTCTGATTTGGGTCACTCATAAGATTTACAGTCAGAGGATATAATTCAATTAGGCAGCCCTGCAGCAATCTTTACTCACTGGCAGATGGCTTAATACTCTTGGATCCTGTCTTAGTGTCCCTTATTGCTCTAATTGGATTTCATCAGTTCACACTGTTTATCTGTTTAAAAATGAGTTTTAAAATCAGGCATCATTAATTCAATAGTTTCTCAGCCCTGTCAGATCTGAGCCCACTAGCCACCACTGTCTAAACATTTCACATCTCGTCCCCCGTGATCTGCTTTGTCACAAATTGAAATAGACCTCAAAGTAAATGGTCCTATTCCCCGTGTGCCATCAACGGCATGTTGGGATGTTGTTCCAGTGTATGTAGGAGATTCTTTAATGTGCAATAAATGAAGTGCACACACGACCAGGGCATATTGTCTGTCTGAGTTAATTCCGACCCCGAGGAGACGGTTTTCCTCTCAATGACATCCACTTTGATTTTACAGAGGGACATCGCAGGAGTTTTTTTTTTTTTTTTGCTCTCCAAGACAATGTGAATGAGATGCTTGCTTGTTTTAGAGGCTCACTGTCAGACTTACACAGTTTATGATGCCGGCACTAAATACAAATCAAAGCAAGAAGATGCTGTGAGCCTCTCACTCATTGCTCTCTTTGTCAGTGTCTTTTTTTGTCACCATGAAGTTTTTCAGCCAGATTGGATTTGAAAAATATTCTTTTAAATGCTGCTAACATTTATTAAGACCAAACAGTAATTAAAAATGAACAAAAACATCTCAGCTCGTGTGTAGAAAATTCCTGGAGATGAGAGCATTTCCTCAGTACATTTGGCCCTATTTATAGCATTATTGTGTGAGTGAAACTGCTATCAACCTCGCTAGAAAAATCCTTTTTGAGTGACATCAGAGAAGAATGCAAGAGGCAGGTCACCCTTAACACAACTTAACCGCCACGCTTATGTTATTGAAGCTTTGCCAATTCAATCTATATGAAAAATAGTATCTTATTCATCAAGGGAGAGCTAAAATTTCACTCTCAGGGCAGGTTATTGTGTCAAGACTTATTCGCTCTGCTGGGTAATGAAAACGACAATAATTTATGAGTCATAAATCAATGTGATGGTGGGCATCACTGAACTGTGAACTAACAGCCAGGTTGAAGTCCTGCTTGATTAATCGTTGTTGCTGCACCTCACCGGTCAACAGGCTGCGTTCAATACCCTGGGATGTAAACAGAACTTTGGCCTTTGACTGGGTTGATTTACATCTGCAGTGACAATAAAAGCTGAACCCACTCTTGCAGGCAAACACTGAGGCTAATGTTGAGTTCATTCTCTCTAGTACAGGAAACCACTTCAACATTTAAATGTCAGTGAATCTACAAACACTTTCAGTCCTTCAAAGTAAAAGCACAGTGCACAGCAGCAGTTAAATATACAATATAAACATGTGAAGACAATAACAAAATGCAACTTCCTTTTATAAAAAATAGCCTTTTCTTTATATAATTATAATTTTCTCCTGCTGCATTGTAATTCCAAGGTAACATTTACTGTATATGTGATGAATGCAGTTTTACTGAGTACAGAAAAAGCAAGCTGTAGAGATTTGTACCAAGAGAACTGGGGTATTTGAGGAAAAGGGAAACATCTTTAATATATTAAAAAGTCAGGTCTTATTCTTATGAGGGTCTGGTCACTATGGGTCTCGACAGCTGATGTGATTACCTCTGCTACAACACTGGAGCTGGATTTTATGCCAGCTTTCAGTTCCTTTAAATTTGACCTCATTTTATACAGAAAAAAAGTGTTTTCCCCAGAAATATGAATCTCCATTAAACCCAGACTGAACATTTTTTTGGGAGGGAGGAATTGCTGCTTTTGAAGGCAGCAAATACACAGTGGCAAAAAATAAGCATGAAATTTAATTGCAGGTTTTACATACTGCTTATGTAGCTCCAGACAGAGAGAATGCCCAACATTATATCTGAAATGGAAACACTGTGTGGCAAACAGCTCATATTTGCAATATTAACCCAGATTTTTAATTGACACTGGCTTAACTTTGGTGTCATTTAGGGTGTGAAAATAAAGTGAAAGTTGAAAGTTTCTCTGCGCTCAGTAAAGATCTGATATCCAAAGGCGGACCTATGAGCAGGATTTGTGACATCATAAATAGTTAGGAAGTTTGTCCTTGTGTCATTTGCAACTTACACAAGTGTGATGTGGAAACTTGTAGCAGTGCACATACACTGAAAATGGACATCAAAGTAAAGTAGGAGACAGGAAAACTTTAGGAATAAACATAACTCATAGATTTATAGCTTAAGGAATTATTAATGAAGTGGGAGGAACAAGACACCTTTTTAAGGATATAAATGTGGACATTGTTATTTGTTATCTGTGGAAAAAACATAGCAGACACACAGTATTGTTTTGAGCAAACTATTTGTACAGCTGTCCTAATACATGTCTGGATCTTAGAATATTTTTAAATACTATGAATATTTTTTAAGAAAAACTAAAACGAAACAATTTGCAAACGTGCATGTACTAGTGGTCAGAAAAATACATGTAATTCTGTACTGAAGATGATAAAAATATGTTATTTCAAATAGTTACTTATCAAACTTACTGCTTGCACCTGCTACAAGCAAATTACTATGCAGCGCTCCGTTTTCAGGCGACAGAAAACAGTTTTGGAAATTGTTTGATTGCAGCTCTTATTTTGCAGGCAGGATTTATGACCCACTGAGATTGAGATGTTTTGGCTTCACTTTTGAAGAGCTGTCATATCATCTTTTTACAGTCAACGGTTAGACTCCTTTGAAGAAAAAAAGAGTTTTAATGTTTTTGGAAGGTTGAAAAAGTGCGTCAGTCACAGATATTAAGTAATAAATTTTAAAAAATCCATTATGTTTAATCATTTTTTACAGCAGCTCTTTAAACAGAGTCACTTTCTGTAGAAGATCTTTGGAACATGGTCACAATAATGTTTATAAGTATTTCCCCCCATATTCATTTTGAGTGATAAAGCAATCAAACAATCTAAAATATGTGTTTTCTAGGTTGCCAAAGCTCTGGAGATCCAAAGCAAAAGGGACTTTACTGCATAATGCATATATACTGTACTGTAGACAGCACATCCGTAATTCTCACACAGGTTTTGCTTTACTCACTTTTCCTTGGGGAAGGTGAGCTCTAATGATGTAATCTGCTGGAAAAAAGCCTTCTCTCCTGTTGTATCTCCAGCTGAGGTCTTCCTGCTGTTCGACCTGTCAAGCCTGAAGTTTGAACTGTCAACTTTCACATCACATCCTAATGCTGCCTGACCGTAGCTGGCTAGCTCAGCTGTGGAGGATTAGAAACTCAGTTCATTTAAACTCTTTTACCACTCAATCATTAAACTTTGATGATATGCACAGAGATGTTTTAGTGATATGTATATTTAAGGCCTGTGTTTTACTCCAGGGGTCTGTAGTCTGTTTGCCAGCTTTCACACACACACGCACACACACGCATGCACACACACACACTACATCACTTCTCACAGCTTCTGATTGCATCATCATTTATCATTCAGAAATCAATTAAAGAAACAGCATCGGATTAAAGTGTAGCACAGCAGCAAAACTAAATGAACGTCACAGTTTTATTGGAGTTATTTAATGTGTGTTTAACCATGAGAGAATCTCTGCCTGCCTCCCAAACTGTTTTGGTCTGAACCTTATATACCATTTCAGCCCTTATTGTCACTTGGTAATTGCTTGGACCACTTCATTTGGAACGAAGCAGAGTCTTGTCAGTTGCCGAACAAATGTGAAAAAACAGGAAATTCACATGATCAAAAAGCTCTGTGCAGTGAAAAAAATAAAAGATGATGGTTTTTCAAGCCAGAAATATACAGCTAATTTACAGCATTAATAAGTGTTTGTTTTGCAGAGATAATTATTTAAAGCTGACAAGTGAAAATTGTTTTTCCACTTACAGAGCTGAGGCTTTGCTCTGTAGTGGGTGTTCAAATGTGCCAGAAGTGTGAATGAACTCAGTGATGTTGGCTTATATAAAAACCTGGTATACTGCTGATTGATGGGTGCAACCTGTAGTATAAGGCTTTACTGAGCATGAGCGCACATGTGTGCTGAGTCTGACTGCAGCATTGCTGTGACCCTGGCACTGTTGGCAAATTGAGAGAGTTGCTTCATCAGGTTCTGATCCTGAAGCGCCCTTATATAACTGTGGATGTT
Organism: Acanthurus lineatus; assembly: GCA_029814665.1. Lineage (NCBI taxonomy): Eukaryota > Metazoa > Chordata > Actinopteri > Acanthuriformes > Acanthuridae > Acanthurus > Acanthurus lineatus. The sequence goes on from JAPZDV010000003.1 coordinate 6,189,090, forward strand.
GTTTATTGCCTATTATGTGCACATTACACTCAATTTAATACTTATAATTTATTTGAGTAATATAGTCCCCAAGGCTCTGCCCTATGCTGCAGAGATGTAAAGACACAGTGCTATTTATGCCACTTTGTAGTTGTTTTTTTTGCAACAAGAATACCTTTGCATTTATTTAAGATAAAGCAGTGAAGCAAAAAACACAAAATCTCTGCAGTGCTGTAGGGCAAAGATACAGTAAATCCAGGACCTTTTACCAAATGGCTTATGTGCAGCACTATAAAACCACTTGCCATCACTTGAACCTGAGCAGTGCTTAAGAAAAAACATCCACGGAGGCATATTTGAAATGTAGTGAGACACGTTACACTGTGTGCTAAGCATTAATTTGACATTTACAGGAGATGAAATCTTTATAATGGCAAGATAACAGTAGGATGTATTAAATTATATACATAAATTGTTGGTCTGATGGGAGATTCAAATCATCATTGAAGGTTCACTGCAGTGCCTTGTGTGCAAATGCACAGAGCCTCTGCCCTAATTGGGAGACGCCTCCCTCTATTTATTTTACATACCCACAAATGACTGGCTATTAATCATGAAGGTAATTTTAATTTAAATACATGTTTAAGCAGCATATTAATAATGCACTAGAACTTCATTTTTTTGTATGTTACCCATAAGAATAACCCATATCTTTTAAAATGGGCATGTGTTTTGTAAATACGCACACACACACAAATGCAAACATGTTTGATGATTTGATTTAAAATGATTTTAGAGGCACCTGCTATATTTTCCTAACACCATTGATACAATATTTAATATTTTAATGTCTCGGTTATTATGAATACCGGTGTACTGTGGCACATTAAGTTGCTTGAAATCTTTTTAACACAGCAGGCAATAATCATTTTCAGCAAGTTATTCAAAGAGAAGTGAGCAGTGTGTACTGCAGCCTGTCTGCCACTTCTCTTTGAGTCTGCCACTACTTTCAGTCACAGAAACACCTCTGGTGCTGAAGTGAGAAGGCCCTACTTTCAGCTAGAGAACAGTGTAGGTGTATAACTCAATCTAACTGAGGACAGCAAACATCACTGTGACTGATTTCACTGGAATATTGGCACAGAGGCATGAGTTCATTTGTTGTTTATTCATGTCTGAATTAAAAAAGTATGCAGACTATGGTCAGTAATACAGTTTGCTCAGCATGTTTGGCTCAGTGGAAACCAAAACACAAAAAAAGAGAAAGGTTATGTTAGCTAGTTCACAGCTAGCTTTCTTGTTGCGTCAGGTTGTATGTCATTGGTAAAAATATCACATCCTTTTGTAGCAGCATTTCAATTAGTAACAATTCTTCCATGATCATATGTGATAATAAGAGTTTGCTACATTTGTGCTACATCATCTAACATGTCATGAACTGGCAGAATTACACAGCAGCTAGCGGCTTTGACATACTGAGAGATGGAGTCTCCAAGTCACTTGACCACTGCTGAATGTCACATATGGCAAATGCTGTGACATATGTAGTGACAAAATAAACCACATTGCTCTTGTCATCACAGTAAAGGAACAGCCAGTTTATGCTCCTATCGTTGTGTTTTTTGACTGTTTTTAACAATGGAGCTCTGTGGCACAGATGTTGGTCCTTTTAATGGGATTTGTTGACAATAAGAAACACCTATTGCTACTCGTACTCTGTGAGATACTGTGCTGCTGTGGCTACTTTGTGCCCAGTTGACAACAAGCCTGGGGGCCAATGCTGAGTCCTCCTGACGGAGCACACAGCAACAGCAGCAGCAGTAACTGTGTGACAGCTAGTAACAGCTGTTAAGGTGGAGAGGTGAGGCTAAGAAAAGCCAAATGAGGTCCTTTTACTAATGAGGCTTGGGCGCGTCTCTCTCTCTTCCTCTCTGTCTGTCTCAGCTGCAGCAGCGTTATCGGTATGCACCTCGTTCTGCTTCCTCTCATTTCCACAGCAGCTCCAAGGATTCTGCCTCAAACATTGCGCAGCAATTCAGCTAAAACACCATTCAAATGCCGCTGCCATGCCAGCAGTCAATTTCAGAGTTTTACCCTCGGAACACATCAGAATTCATGAATATAGAAAACACATGACTTAAAACGTATAGGGAGACTTTGGCTTCATAGTTGAGGTTAGATAGAATGAGCGTGGCTGCTTGTCTCAGCATTACCTCTGCCTTTTCTATGTGTTACCACATACGTAAATGGATTTAATTACAGCTTATGCTCAGTTTTTTTTTCACCTATTGTTTAGAGCCATTAATCACCTTGTTAGAAATTATCTGTGTTCATTGAGATTGACGAATTAATCAATATTCTGAACTGTTCTTAAAGAAGCGCAGGGAGGACTTTGCACTTAATTGTTGTGTGAGTCAATAAGGAGCAGTTCCACCTTCTTTCACAATGCCTAAATGTCAACACGGCTGCAGCCCGTTAAACTGAGCTCAGCAGTGACACCGAACATTTGGTGAGGAAATGAATGGAAGTAGGCCACTGAACGCAGCAAAGCATCATAGCAGGCATTTGAATTTCAAGACGCTGCAGTAAATCGAGTTAAGCAAGAGACAAAAACAAAAAACATTGACTACAGCTTTTCAAAAATTCTGCAGTCTCTGCAACGTCTGCAGCTGATGCGGTTATATCACTCGAATTCAGCTGTTGTGTATGGATCTCTCAAAGTGCTGAAAACTGTAAAGAAAGTGATGCGCTTTTTCCTTTTTTATTAAAACAAAACAGTGAGATGTTCAGTGAGCTCTTTTCAGGGAACGTTTTTATGGCCTGGCTTTATGAACTGGCTTTATTTTGAAATTGATATGGCTACTTTTGTCAGCTATAGTAAATTCATCTTTCAAGACTGGAATTATGTTCTATTTTCAAATCAATTTCTCCTTTTGTAAAGTTGACTGTGATTCATTTAAAAGAAAAAGCAGAAATTGATCCCAAATCCTTTGTTCCATAGGAGGAGCAGGAGCTTAAGAGTGTTAAATTCAAGGCCTTCTTTGGCTATTTTCCTCTTACTCCGTCACTGCTGGGCCCGATTGATGCAGGGAGGTGTTACAGTATGAAGCAGTATCGATTTCCTAACACAGCTCTATGAATACTCCCTGTCCTGATGATCCAATTCACTGATCCTTCAGACTTGCGTCACACTCAGCAGGATGTTTGACATGATGGAGCAGCGATCTAGAGGCTCCTGAATTTCTTACACTGTTGTAGATGTGAATGAGACAAACTCCACACCTGGGATAAAAAGTGACAAAATGCCGAGCACATAACCCCAGTTTAATTTTCTCTTTCCAGATGGACTGGCTCACACCTGAGATGTGAAGTGTGTTATGTGAGCCAAGGTGTTTTCCCACCTCACTGGTGGTGGGGAGAGATGCTGCACTCCGTTGCCATGACAGCAGAAGTTCTCTTTGTTCTTGCGGTCCTGATGAGCGGTGCTCAGTGTAATCCTATTGCGACCTTACCAGTGAGCCGAGAACGCCTGGAAAGGGTGTTGACCCAGGCCAGGGAGGACAAACATCAGGACAAGCAGGCCCCAGAGGAGCCGCTGGGGTATGGCGCTCAGCAGCAGCCGGAGGAAATCAATGCCCTGGGCCCCAACAGGACTACTGTGAGCCGCACCAGGCCGAACCCCAGCTCCCAGACGCTTGGATCTAAGGGTGCGAAGTCCCAGGAGGTGTGGAGCGAACAAAACAGCCTGAATCAAATAGACGAGGGCCCCACCAGCGACGTAACCCTCTCCCTGGATGCCATCGACGAGTACGCCTACCCAGACTACAGGGGGAAAGGCTGCATGGATGAGAGCGGCTTTGTGTTTGCCATTGGTGAGCAGTTCACCCCGGGCCCTTCAACGTGCCCTTGCCTCTGCACAGACGAGGGTCCTCTGTGCACCAAGCCAGAATGTCCTAAGGTTCACCCTCGCTGCATTAAAGTGGACACTAGCCAATGCTGCCCGCAGTGCAAGGAGAAAAAGAACTACTGCGAGTTTCGCGGCAAGATATACGCCTCTCTAGAAGAGTTTAAGGTGAGCCCATTACCTGCATTCACTCAATTCTGACATGATCTAACAAAGAAGTGCTGACAGAACTTTCCCTGCTGTTCAATGGAGTACATCACAGACACTACACAGAAACTAGTTACTCTGCCTTGCAGCATGCGAGTGAGCAGGCAGGCAGATTTATAATGGCAAAGGTCAGCACTTGTCTTTTTTCTCACACATTGCCTGAGTATTACCGGAGGCTGAATTTTAGCAGTGCAGCTTCAGCACAGTTTCCATATTCAGTTTGTTGATGCACATGATAGGGTTACAGTTTTAGTAGTGTTACAACTCTGCAGAGCACACTGCCTCATGTAGGTATTAGTGAAGAGACACGCCATCAAAATTTTTTTAGGTTTTATCTTCTGACATATCTTTGGAAAGCTAGACTCAGGATTGCACTACAGTGTCAGTGTTATTTCTCTTATATGATGCTACATTTTACAGTTCCTAATCCGTCGCTTCATGTCTGTGAGTGTCTCAGCAGGAGGTTAAGGCTAATATGGGATTTTCTACCTCTAGCTCAAGGTGTTACAGACAGCTCTATGTCAAGTCTGTGCTGAGGGAAATCTACAGAAAGCTCCACTTTCACAAGTGGCATACGTCAGCCTTTGTGCTGTGTGGTATGGAGGGAGGTGCTTTGAAACTTAGCAACAGGAAGGGTTTTATGCTTGATTGCTTAGTTCTGGGGCATTGTACTAAGTGCTGCCTCGCTCCATTTTTCACAGTGGAGTGCCATGCGGAGGCGCAAGCATCTGCATTCTACAGCAATGCTGGTAGAATTAACCTTTGGTCTCTTGTTAAGTCTAAAGGTGTATGACTTTATACAAGCAGCTGTTAAATGAAGCCTTTTACTGGAAATGTAGGAGCTGGATGTAATTCCAGTTCTATGTCATCAGTCATAGCCTTGTCCCACATTTGTTCTATTTGGAAACATATGGAAACGCTTGGATAGCTCAGTCATTTTGAACGTTCTTGTTCACACACCAAGAAAATTGGAAGTATCTTTCTTTTGTTTCCCACTGCTATTGATTTTTCCATATCCCCTGATTGGATAGAAAAGTTCAATTCTCGACTTGGCTCTCTCTAAAATGAGGCATTCATTGGCAATGAAGTCAAGACGGATGAGACTTCCGTATAGATGTAGCTTTGTGACATTGAATGCGCACTGCCTTGAACAAACCAGACAGGCAGGAGTGTTTTTGTGCATGCTTGTGTGTATGTGTGTGTGTGTGTGTGTGTGTGTGTGTTAAAGACAAAGATAGCTGAAGAGAGACAACGCAGTGAAAAAGGAGAGGAGCAAGAAATTAATTAAGAGGAGATGACTCTTTGTTGTCTGCGTGGCTGTGTATGTGTTTATGAACTGTTTATCAGGGTGTTAATTACCATTTCTCTCCTGCCACCCAGGTTTCTCCATGTGAGAAGTGCCGTTGTGAGCCAAGTGGAGAGGTGCTGTGTTCTGTGGCAGCGTGCCCGCAGACAGAGTGTGTGGACCCGGAGTATGAACCGGATCAGTGCTGCCCAATCTGCAAGAGTGGTGAGTCAAGACAATTTTAACAACATCAGACTGAATACTTTACTCTAGTACAATGAGTACGAGTGTTCCAGTGCTGGCTGCTGCTGGGTTGCTCCACTAGAGCACACTAGGGTCAAGGGATTTTGCTCAAGGGCACCTCAACAGGAGTTATGAGGGCAAGGTAGCGCAACACTTATTTTGCTGACGCAGAGCACACAGCATGCTGCACTGACACTGCAGCGTTTGCAATCTCTTGCCTTATCAGAATGCATATTTGAATTAATGAGATCAATTTCCATGAAGTTACATTAAAAATGTGGCCAATCAGTTATGAGTGTGTGGCCTGTTTCTGCTTTCTCATGTGTACCTTTTGTCCTTAATTCATTCCATTAATCAATTCATCTAATGGAGGCTGTAGTGTATGTTGTGAGTCCCCCTCCACTGTCTTACACAGAGATTTGACGTCTGCTTGCATTATTCGCAGCTACGCGATGTAAGTTTATGATCCTATTGGTTTGAGAGCTTTGGTTCGTCTGAGAGGAAGGAATTCTGTGGCTCAGAGTCGATTATCTGAAGTTGTTTCGGATGATTCCAGACAGCATGTCCTAGATTATGTCCCCTTGTTTTCTTGGTGTGACTCTAATGCAACATGGCAATGTCAGCAACATTGCTTCCTTCAGCAAAAAGAATGATGACTTGCGATATGTATCTCTGACTTGGAATCTTAAAGTGGCGCAGGCTGTCTGCTAGAAACAAGAGCAAGCAATCTACATAAAGGATACATGGGATGGAGACAGGATGCACAGTACCCTGCACATAAAAATACTTGGTCTGTATGAGCCACCTATTACACAACATCTGTAAAAGTTTTTGAGTAAAACTGCAAGCAAAACATTTTAGTTTTAATTCTGTTGAAACTGATCATTTACATATGAAACGCAAGAGAGTTAAAAATAAACTGTGGGAGAGTGAAATTAAAATAAACAATCGTCTTACATGGGCAGCATGGTGGTGCGCAGCAGGAACATTTTGTGTTTAGACCCCGTTTTTCTATGTGAAGTTTTCATTTTCTCATTGTTTCTGCATGAGTTTCCTTCCACTTCTCACTCCAAAGACAGGTTAGGTTAAAAATGCCTGTAAGTCAACTACAAATGTGAATGGTTTATTGTGACTGTGTGTTAGCCCTGCAATGAACTGGTGACCTATCAGGGATGTAACATGCCGCTGGCCAAAGATTGGCTGGTATCCACTCCAGTCCCCTGCTACCGTGCAAAGGATAAGTGGTTACACATAATGGATGGATGTATTGTGTTGCGTAAAGATTTATCCTCAAAAGAGAAATGTAAAACTCTGATACCAGTTAGACAAAATTACTGGATAAAATAGGAAAAGAAGTCCATAATACTCCTTATGAAACACATGGCTGCTATACATGCTACCTTGCATTATGATTAAATCCAGAATGCCACATTAGTGCAATATTGGCCTTATGAAGGAATATTAACATAAGCTTTTGCATGTAATGAATGTTCATGACTAGGTATCAATCAGAGTTTGTTCCAATCAAATTAAAAGCCTCTCCCTCAATCTTCAGAGATAACAGGTTCAAAACATTGGTAGTCAGCGAGCGTTACTCACTCTATTAATATTTGCTTGCTGTAATCTTAGGAAATACATGTCGGTCCTTTGTTCCCATTTTCTTTTTTGCTGTTCACCCACTTTTTATTTATGCACATATTGATCATGCTGAGAGTGCTTTGTGCAGAGTTTGGGCAGTGCTCCATATTTTCTCCTGTGAAATGCCCAGTGGATTTGCTGGGTTGCATTCACAGACACATCACTCTCAGAGACACATGTAGACACAGTGCAGTATGTGCAGGGATGTGGCAGACGGTAGAGAACGCGCATCTGTATTCAAAATTCCCACCAAATCCACAGGCTCATTCAGCCGATGAGGATTTTCAGTTTTAAGATGGCATCGGTCCTGATTACCATAAGATTACCACACATTACCATTCAATAAACAGAGCTTACTATGTCTAAGATGCCAAGTTACCAAACCACAACGAACACTGTCTCAGTTTGATTTAGAAAGACTTACATTACAATGAATTTTACTGTTACTGTGGTTAAACCAACCCTACACAGAGTTTACATCACTTTACTCATGTGGAGGAAAACCACTCAGCTTTGCTCTGGAGGAGCTTTCTAAACCTGTGCTGGGGGTGTGAAGTTTGAAATATGTAGGATTTATACCAGGCAGAGAGCCGCTGTGAAGAGAGGGTAGTCACTGGTTCTGGAAATATTGTAAACCCACTCTAAATTTCCATTTCAAATGTTTCTTGTAGTTAAATCTTCATGTTACATGAAAATAAGAATTAAACAGTGCACATAGTTTATGTTATGTTGGAATAGTTTTATCTCTGTTTCTGAGAGATAATGTTTCATGTGTCAGTTTGGCATGGCCAACAATTGTAAATACTTCAATTCCCATGAGTCTTGGCTGCTGTTGCTGTGGAGAAAAAAACTAAAATGAAGAAATCAGTGTTATTCAGAGGCTTTGCTGTTGAATTTTCTGAATCATTTAAAAAATGATCCCAAAATGCAAAAGTAAATTGCTTGAAGTTCCAGATTGTTTTCTCAGGATTTTTTAAAACTAATCTTCATTTTGCTGAAATGCACCAAGAGAGTTGTACTTAATGTCTGTGTACACAAGTTTTACCTTTGATATCAGAGCCAGACATTTCTTACAGTTGTTCATCTTTTGTACTGATGATGCATCCAAGAGATTTTAGGTCCGCCTGAGCCACCTTTCACTCAGCAAACCAGGTCTCATTTATGCAAAACCAGGAGAGTCCAAAAGATACTCAAACTTTGCAACTCTGTTAAAAACACTGTTAAGTGGCATTATGGGAATTGTGGGCTGTGTTGTTTTTGGAGCTTGACCTATATAGTGACTGGATGGTTAGATTCTCCGAATATCTGCTACTTTGAGTATGACTGTTTTATTTAAAAAAAGTGAGCCCCTAAATTTGATTAAAAAACAAAATACTACATGTCTAAACTGCCCCTCTTACCCATTCATATTCTTTTCTTTAACACATGGACCTGTGCAGCTCTTTGCTAAAATTAGGATTCTTTTGCCAAAACGTCATGCAGCCTCTGTCAACTCGGTCCTGCATTCTTTCAGAGTAATCTACAGGAGCAGAGTGGTATTTATGAAGATGCAGAAATAGCCTTTGGCAGTATTTACGCCTCATTTGTGCAGCAGTCAGGCTACCGTGTTTTTTTTAAAGCTGCAGCAGGTGAGATTTTTTTATGCTAAAAATAAATATTTTAGGTTGGTGCCAATCTCTTCTGAGACTTTCTTTCTCATTTCTGTGCCTCCTGCTGGTGTTTTCACATATTTAGGATAGCTGTGGATATCAGAGCTCCGACTGTTAATTAAGCAGAGTTGAGTGTCTTTGTTGCTTGTCTATGGGTTTCACAACCTTTTATTTAACAGGGAATATTTCTAGCTCTATTCTGATAAAAAGGACTGTAAATATGAGCTGTAAACACTCTCTGCAACCACCAACATGTTTGTGGGTGTCACGCACTGCACACTCCGGTCACCTTCCACCTACTGAAAATAATGGAGGTCTCTGTGAGGGAAGAGTCTATCAATAACATGTGTCTTTAATTGTCACTTAACATGATTTCGTTTGCAATTATGGTTAATTTCATGCTAGACTTCACACTTTGAACTATACATAATAGAGAACATTTTAAAAAATAAATTATAGGGGACATCTTCATAAATAACTGAAAGGTGCTTTAATGGGATGTAAACAGAAGTAAATGAGACATCTTTCTGTATGACACCACTGGGTCTCCTTCAGCTCATATCAATATCAAAATGATTAGACATTGGTTTTCACTTTGTCTTTTATTCATGATGCTCCTTTGCCAGGTACCTCAGGCGCTGTGATTTAAATGATGAGGAATATTGATTGTCAACTTCTATCTCGCCGCTGTTGATCATGCAGTGCTCAATATGAGACGGCGCCGCTGTGATAGCTCCAAGATGAACTACTGATGATGTAAAATAAAGTTACTGGAGGCTGTCAGAGTTCCCACTCAGGTGGTGTTGTTTGTCTTGTCTGCAGATGTTGCTTGAGGTGTAGACAGATGTTAAGACCTCACAGGGGCCGTGAAACATCTGAAGTGTCACATCAAAGCTCAGCTCATTAATGGGAAAGAATTAAATACCCATCCAGATGTGTAATGCTATCATAGAGGGGAGAGAACTGTCCTAGAGTTCAAGAGTTAGACCGTAGAAGTATTAAAACAAGAGACAGAGGAACAAATGAGGTGAAAGATTGAAACTTCAGATCTGTTGAGAGAAAAAAACCCTCAAATTTGATTTCTAATGCAACAAGTCATCCCAGCTGCCTTTTAGCCTTATTTCTCATCTAACAGCCCATCTTTTTACCATTTCCATCATTGATATAATCACAATGAAGTATTTCAATGTTTGATAAGTTCATCAAATATGCACAGACATTATCGTGGCCTTTTCAGGCATGCAAAATCAATGCTTATGGCAGAGCACCCTGTCTCCGATGTGTTATTCAGCCTGTATGCGAGGAGACACTTGGGGAAGAGCCAAGGGAGGAAGATGAAAGTGAGAGGTATCGCTAACATCCACCCCAGACAGTTGTTCATGAATATCAAAGAACAGCTGTGAATGGAGGCAGGTTCTCATCATTTTTTACTCATTATCTCAAAGCACTGAAACACATGGCAATTAAATTGTTTCATAACCTGTAAAGGGAAAACAGCTATAGCTTGGTAGTTTTTTTTCCTGTTTGAAGTGTTATTTTTCCACAACATGTGCTATAGGTGTAAAAGACATACAGTGTTTGTTGTCAGTTCGTAGCCAAGTATATTTTTCTCAGCATATGCTTTTGAAGAATGCTTAGGGAAAAAAAAAATCAATGCAGCAGAAGTCTCTTTTCCTTGGTACCTCGGCTGTGGCTCCCTCCCTCTTGTCCTTTGCTCTTGCAGGGTATCGCCTTGGCAACGCGTGAGGAAACAAGTGGTGCTCTTCAAGACTCAGACATTAGGGTCAACACTAATCTGGGGGGGATGTGATAAACAGTCTGAACCCGAGCCAAAATCACTTCAAATAGAGCAGTACGGGACATGTTAGCATGGTTGCCAAGAGGGATAGAGACTCATTTAAATTAAGAGAGGCATGATTCATGGAGGGCCTTTTAAGATGTGGCAGGTTTTTTAAAGGAATACATAAAAAAACACTCAACTGAAAGGGAAGTTGTTTATATTCATGGGCGCCTGGTTATGTTTTAAAATGGGGAAGAAAACTAGGAAAGAAACAAAATCGGTGGGGGGTCTGGGGGGTTTTAAACAAATTTCCTGCATTCCTACACCAGCTAACCTCATGGATTACGACAAAAACCAGCCATCCGCGCCACTCAGTGCATGCTTAAATAAAGGTTTAAGAGACACTGTTCTTGGTAAGTCTTCTGTTTTGTAGGGTGAAGGAGAGAGCGAGGCAACATTAGCTTTTCACGACACGTTCCTCCAAATCTTTCACAGTAAAGCCTTGTTAAGAAATGAAGGGTTTTTGTTCACACTAGAGGCCTTTTAATCTGAAATGGAATGGTCAGGACATATTGAGTTTGGATTAACACTGTAACTTTGACAGGGCTAACAGGAGCTGCTCAAAACAAGGCTTCAAACTGAAATATGACTTAAATATATTTATCAACCACAACAATGGGAATTAGACATAAAGACCTAAATAAATAGTCCTGTTACAATTAAATAAACTTACCTTTGGATTAGGCTCTTTCATAGACAAACCATCTTCAAAAGAAATCTTGTCTGATTAGCAACTAGTTAGAAGCATTGGTTGACAAAGTTAGCTAAAGCTAATTTATGGCTAAATTAAAGTTTGGCTAGAGTCAGTGAGCTAATCAGGTTAATTTTAACAAGTTCATTCATTCGTAAAATAGCCTATCTTTTACTACGTTATATTCTCAGTCAATATTGTAGGAGATCCCCTCCATTGGGTGCTGCAAGGTGACTGAAATGAAACCCTTTTGGGCAATTTTGACTGTATTTATACTTTCCCTAAAAGTGCTTGTTTTTGCCACTCACAGACTGACATAGTTTTTTCATGTGTCTGACAACAGTTTTGGAAAGACCTCTACGGACTTAAACCTTTTCGTTAAGGGTTACGATTCTTTAGAAACAGCTGTTGTGCTCATTAAGTCCACTAAACTCTATTTAAGGGAAAAGTCTATTCATCATTGGGCAACACTCTTAATTTAAATGACTACAACAAAATAAAACTTATCCAAGCCACCTTCTCTTATCTCTCCACTTTTCCAAAAATCTCAAACTCTGGTTTTAATGAAATGAACTCTTAATTCACCGAATGAGACATTAAAATATCAAAGTGGAGTAAATGATAGGTTGGACACCAGTTCAGTAGCGAGGTAAAACTGCATGAAGAGCTAGAATATTGTAGCAACCCACCCTTTCCTGACCACAGTCCCTATATTAATTAAAAAAAAAAAAAAAGAACAAAAAAACCCAACAATAATAACTATACATCGGGACACCCCATTGATTTTGTGATGCACATACAAATTAAACAAATTATCTCTGAACAGGAAAATGAAAGCCTCCTGTCTAGAGGCCAATCTATTTTCAGAATTATAACCAACTTACTGCAGGGTCACACTCTGACTGTCCGGCTGGCTGGTGTCGAAACCCCCACAGGCACTAGCTTACCATTGTGCTAATTTGTTGATCATCTTAACAGGAACAAAAACATGAACTTCCATGGCTAAGTCACTCTTTTCCCAGGCCTGTCCAGTTGATAGTGGCAGTAAGCATTGTAGCCTTGAAGAGGGTGAAGTAAATCAGAGGCAGAGCAGGACTGAGGGTTCCATTAAATCATTTTGGTAAACCTGGGCACAACACCACCTGGATTCATTGGTTCCGCTCTTATTAGTTCTGCTCTTCTCTGTCCTCATAAATTAAGGCTTCTTCCACAAACAAATGTGAAAGCAATTTGGTTGGGGACTTAGTCTCAACACTGAAATGCTTTGCTTTTTATGTAAAACATTTCACTCAGAACAGAAATCCAACAGTAATGAAAATGTAAGAATTTCTAAGGTAAGTAAGGACTGTTGTCAATGTGTGTATTTTAGGCAGCTTCACACAGGTGAGTACAGTATTTTGGCTGGTTGTAACTACATTCACAATGGCATGAAACTTGGCCAGGTGATGGTAGTCTCAAAATTTAGCCAGGTCATTTAAGATTACGTAGATTGCCTGAGAGGGCTTTGGTGTTTAGGACAAGGTCCTGGCACATTCTTCTCTTGGTGAGTTTTTGAGGTATCTCTTGGTCATTGTTAGGCTAAGGCCCATTCATGTCATGTTTATTCTTACTGTGAATTCCCTGTTCTCTGTTATGACATTTTCCTTTTCTTGTTTAGGTTCAGCATGGATTGTCTCTCTCTGGTGTTTTTTTTCACTCTGTCAGGTTTGTTTTGTAACTCAAAGGAAAGACTTTGATTTAGGTTAATCCCAACTCCTGGGGATTCAAGGAGTCACAACTTTCCACTTTCTATCATAAGATCATTTTCTCTTGGAGCTTGATTGTTGGCTGTTTGCACTTGGTATTCAATATGCTCCAATCATTTTTCTGGCTTTGGCCTTTGCACTTTGTGCTGTTGTATGCATTTATAGAATAGGGCAGGACGTCTTCAGATTTTCTTTCTATTCTTGGGTCTAGAGATTGCATTTGGAGTAATATGGAGAGGATCTGGAGTTTTAACAGTATGTTTTCAAACTTCTGGTCCTGATCGCGTTGCAGTTTGCTTGGGATCTGGGGATTAAATCATTGAAAAGTCGATCAGCAGCTATCTTGCCAGCTCTGTTTCTGCTGGGATGTATGTGTGTGAATGTGGTGCAGTGGTTTTGAGTTCAAGGGGCAAGTTTATTGTTTTTTTTACACTGTCCATGGGTGCTCATTCATGTGAGGTTGCTTAATGCAAGAGCACTTAATTGCTACGCACCTATGTAATTTCTCTTTTTATTAAAGGTCAGAAGAATCAAGATTATCCAGGGCCCATGTTGTTGAGTTAATAGGTGAGAGCTATGTGTTGGCAGGTGGCAGGAAGGACCAGTTGTCCTTGGCCTGGGGTGTTTCTGTAGCATAAACCATTCTCTATGTGCAACCTGTGCTATTCTCTTAAGAGCCTGCATGTGCATTTTTCAACTTTGCCTCTGTTGTCCTCAGTTTCTGTTGTGTTTTTTTTCTTTAACTCTGTAACCTCTCCAGTCGCAGGGCCTGCTCTATGCTCTCTCACTGATTCATTGTGACTAATTGATGGCAGAGGCTGCATGTGAGGTTGCCCTTGGAATGCTAAATTGAGGGCTGCCACATAGGCAATGTCACCCTGCTGGCACTCCACCATTCTTACCATATTTCCATCCTTGTTTGGTATGGCACCAAGACCTTTTTGAGAAGCCCCTGTATGTAGTGCAAAATAATGAGTGAGATCTGTGCGCCCCAGAAAACTGGGTTTTGGAAGCATGACTACCCAATGTTCTGCTAATTTAACTCTCCTGGGGTTGGGAGGACTGCTGTGGATATCTGGAGCTGGTCACACAGGGTCTTGACCATGCGTGACAAGTCTTGCACATCCTGTATGTTTTAATAATAACTCAGGAATACAAGTGACTGCTTGACCTCCTCAACTGCCTGTGGTGTCATTTTTATTGGACCTCTTTGGAATAAAAATCACACCTCTCTGGCTTCAGTCTCACCCCTTGTAGAGCTATGAGAACTCTGCACAGCACTTGTGCATGCTCATCAGAGCATCTGGAAAGCAAAGCAGGTTATCAAGGTAGAGGATGGCTCTGACATCTCTTTGTGTGTTGAGTATCTCCTCTATGCGCCTTTAAAATGCTGCTGATGTATTCAATAAACCGAATGGTATTCTGACCTACTCTTACAGCCCACAAGGAGTTGTGAACACTGTCATGTACCTTGATCCTTGGCAATAACACCTTAGGGATATGCTTTGCCCTGCATCAAAAAACAGCAGTATCCTTTCAGTGAGCTGGGTGATGTTTTGTTATTTAGGAGTCAGTAATCAATACACCGGTGCAAGAGCCACTGTTCCTCTTCTCACATACAACAAGAGCAGCATTGGTACTTCAGACTTAACGATCCATCCTGATTGTACTGTTTTACCTCCCTGTAAAGTGGTTTTGGGATTGATGCATTATGCACTGCTGTGTCACATGCAGAGGAAGAATACATCCATTGTCACCACCTTTCACAAAAAAAAATGCCCCCGGCTCAGGTTTTCCTCCTTACCCTGTTACTTAGAATTCAAATGACTTATATTGGGTAGCCGTGGGTGTGGGTGTGGGTGTGGGTGTGTGTGGGGGTATGCTCTAGAAAAGGCATAGTTGTTTATATCTGCTGTTGTTACTATTATTAGTTTGAGATCTGCATCTGTTTTAACGACCATGTTGACATGTTAGATGGTACCTAGCATGTCAAAACAGAACCTGGCTGCCTCCTTGGCAGGTTGAACTCATGCCTGAGTGGTTGGTGGTTGGGGATAGGAAACTTGACATGAGGTGATTGATATTAGTAGTTTCCAGTGGCCAGGACTTCCTCTCTTATCATCACAAATATGCTGCACTAATACGTCATCACCAGAGGATTCTTGACTTTCAACAATCTCTTTAAGTATTGGCTCCTAGTAAAAGCTAGTTAGTGACAGCTGGCTGACCAGGAAGAGCAGTTGTATGGTAAGCTAAGGGTGTTTGGTCTCTTGAAGAATGACAGTTGGCACCAACCACATGCAAGAGCATGTGTCTGTTGTTGAATGCCCTTGGATTGTTTTGGTAGTCTCTCAGGAATGGGGCCTACCTGCTATGATGAGGCTTTGCACTGGTCTCAGGCTGTACCTCAGCAAAGACAAGATGCTGATTTCATGAAACCTGGTCCACTTTTAACATCCTGTTGATTAGAGGCTGTTGTATATTTTTGTAATTTTAATTGTCTGCAGCTGCCCCCCATTTTTTCATTACTCTGCCAGTCTCCTGTTTCCATATCTGGACTCTGAGCGTCTTTTGACAGGAGAGTTGGCTAAGTCTGCACTGATGCTTCTTCTCATCACTCATAGTTTTCATTACTTGGCTGATGATTTCCACAGCTGTGTCTTGGTTGCTCTAGACCAGGGGTTTATTTTATTTTATTTTATTTTGTTTATTTTTTAAATGTAATTCTGAATTTGAAGATTATGGTGCTCTTGTAACATTAAAATAAAATGTGTTGCTTTTCTGTTTTTCTTTTCTTTTTTTTTCGCTCAAAATATGCATCACAACCACGACATGTGCAACAACGCAATTCATTGAGCTTTTCAACCCCCGGTAGGCCAACCATGAATAATTCCAAGAAAGGAAAAGTTTCTGAAGAAACCAGAACATTTACCAGACAGCAAATTAAAGACATCAATTCAGCTGTGGCATACTCAATCGCCAGCGTCTTTTTTTCAGAGTTCAAAATGTTCAAAATGTTTTTGTTGCATTCAGAAAAAAATCGTTTTCTCCGTACCAGTTCATTGATTTCATGAATGCAACACACATTAGTTTTTCTATACATAGAATAAAGGTAGAAAAAAAGAGATATATGCAGTGTTATCTTCATTTTAGATGTCAAAAGGGTTTTGCAACTCTTGGTGTTTTCTTTTCTGTGGGAAATGGGTCCAAATGGCTCTTTCAGTATCTAGGGTTGCCGACCCCTGCTCTAGACGAGCAGTCTCAGCCTTTGTCCGAAATCAGCATGTTTAACTCCAAGGTCCTGGTACATATGTGGGTAGAAATCTATTGAATAGTCTACATATCACAAGAAATTTTTCTTAAAGGACAGCCTTGACCGGTAGAAGATCCTATTCCATTTGGATTGTGGGACTGTGAACCTGCATCAGTGGTTGCATGTGGTTGTTGCTGGATTAGCTGTAGTGTCACATCATCATGGGGCATGTGTGACATAGCAATATTCCAGATTACTCAGACTTTTTTGTGCAGCTGCTCTTGGCGCTTCTAGTCAACTTCTTCACTGCCTCTTCATTCAGGACAACCAATCACATGTTAGATGGGACGGGGCTTGTCACCCTTTCCCAAAAAAAAGGGAAAACCAAAAACATCATAACAGAGATAGAAAAGCTTGTTCATTGAGGCAGATTAGCCTGACACTGAGTGTTGCTAGTGAGTATTGTGTTTTATCACTCTGTTTTAAGCTTGAAGCTGTGAATTCAACCCAGCTGTTAACATAGTGTTAACTTGGCTACCCAGCTATTATGAATCATTTGTCATTGTTACCATACCCATGAGCAACATAGTTTTCTCTCACCGCAAAAACACTTCACCCCAGCACCTGCCAAAGATCTTTTGCAAAAAAAAAAAAAAAAGATATGCATACATACTCTAAGAGACCCTCTGATTTCTTCATACACTTCTCTCAGCTCTTCTACTGACCTTGGGGTTGTGTTAGAGTGGGGATGTGCTTGCATAAGTATGCTGTTGGAACAAGGTTATGATATATGATCTGGGATCATAGTGGATGGGATTGGTGTAACATGTCACATCATCTACTGATGCATAGACTACAATCAACAGAACTTCAAGTAAATATAAAACCTACAAATCTAATAATTCAGTGTCAATTGATTTGCACCTTTATCCTCAAGTTCTAGCATGGTGCCAGACTGCAGACAGGAAACAACACAGTCAATGCAGCTTTCCTCCTCACTTGGGTTCAACTTGACTGTAAAGTGTACACTGATTTCACTTTTTCGATGTACTGGAAAGGGAAAGTAGGACATTCTGCCTCATCTAACAAAGTCACAAAAGATAAAAAAAAGTCTTCCCTTTTTTCACTTTCTGCCTTAACTCTTTTATCATGCAGCTGTTATTCATTATCTAAAGGCCATTTTTCATTACTAGACTTTAGAGTTCTAATTACGATATATGGAGAGAAAGGTCATTGAGATGAAGGTAATGATTAGTCACATTAGGTCTTTACAATTAGAGACGAGCAAAATCCCTGAGTCGTCTGCTTGTTATGTGTTATTTTCTATATTATCTTGTGAAAAAAGTCAATTTTGATGTGACTTGCGAATACATTTTAACAATACAGTAATGGAAGGGAACCAAACTGAACAAAAAGCTTTAAATATACTGTTTATGAGGTTGGTTTCCAAGGAAAGTCTGTCATCTGGACACCGCTGTGATGGCTGGCAAGGTTTTGTGGCTCGTCCCTGTGAAGGACATTGGTCGTGACAGTCGTGCTACTTGTGTGCAGCTGGGTTGTTCAGCCACAAAGATTATCAGTTGGCACAGTAGCTGGAGACAATATATGCAAACAAAAATGCAATATGAGGTGGTGCTTTTATAACTCTCACTGCCTGCTGCTTTAATCTGAGACCGTTCATATTTAAGAGTCCAAATCCATTTCATGCAGCATCTCTGAGAGAAATTATTGATATTGTTATTAAATCATCATCTTTTCCCGAGAAGTTATACCACTTCCTGTCTTTACAAAGCAAGGTCATTTTTATTCTGCATTTATAATGCAAATGTACTCAAGAAATGCATTAAGATGAGTGATCTCTGCTATTTTCCTCTTTCCATTACCTTATAATGGAGCTCTGCAAGTTTTTAACATTTTAGAATTAAGCGGTGTGATGACTGGGATGTGTCCTCGTTTCCCCATCCATTATCTGGGTCTGCTTTAGAGCCAAAAGCCACAGGTGCTAATGGCTATCTCTTTTACACGCAGCCCATGCCAGCTTCCAACATGCTGTAGTGACAGTTTGGGTCCAACTGTTCATGCACATGCACGGTCCATTTGTCTCTGCATGTTCGGGAGTGTTGAAAAGCTCTTGTGAAGCCTGATGTGCCTATAAAAATCTCTTTCTACCACAGAGAGCGAGAGGCAGGGGAAGACTGAGTGATGGAGAGATGGGGGTATGTTATATTAATAAAGCAGAGACAAAAAGGTGGGTGTTATATGAATAGCAGAATGATAGGGTGACAGGAATGAGTAAGCACAGTGCTGCAGAGTCCATGCATTAATTAACACAAATGAGTGTCATGCAACTGTGAATGGCTGCTTGACAGGTTGTGATTCAATAACAGCTCAAAGAAGATGTACCTCTGTGTTACTGTATTATTATTTTGAAAAATGCAGGATTATTTATTCTATTGTTATCTCCAAGGATATCCTTGACATATGCGTCTATTATTTGAGACGCTCTGTTCTAAATGCTGCTAATGATGATGAATCAGTAGCGACAGCAGTCTGGGCCACAGGATGAGTTGTTATTCAGATTGGGTGTGTGCGTGTTCATCTGAGGACTTATAAATGTGTTAGGGTTGACATTTTGACAGGCCTCGGCAAACTGTTCACATTGATTGATGTGCCAGCGCGCTCCTCCTGGGTCCTGACGTCCAATGAAATGTGGTGGCTGCAGCTGAAAGACTTCCCATTTATCAGCATCTTAATTATACAAAAGACTGGCTCAAGACCTTGTTAGTCTAAGGGAAATTGCCATTGTTATGCTATACCTGATGTTGTGGAAGCAATTCCCGCAGTGTTTATATTTTGCCGTGCAGCGTGCGAGATAATGGATGATTTATGAGCTTTTTTTTTTCAAGCAACTGGTGGAGGACAGAGGCACTTTCACTAGACAAAAGCTTCCCCATCACAATGAGTACCGAAGAAGTAAATGCTGTAGATGATACAAGCAGGACATTTATGCCTAGTATTGCGAGCTTGGGAAGTACATTTTTTGTAAATGCAATGTTGGATTAATGGAAAGGGGTTCCAAAATAAGCCAAACCCTAGTGACAGTTCATTTTTTGCACATCTCTGGGCCACTTAAAGGACTCCGTTCTAAACATATACTGTCGTCAACATTAAAAATTTCCATTAGGGAGATTCAATTTCCTGCTAAATAATAAAAAAGTCCCCTGGGGGACACTTCAGTACTAAATTAAAGCACTGCGTAACAGTGCTTAATTTGTTTTTATGGACAATTCCCACTCTGTGCACTCCTTACCTTGGAATGACGACATATGGAGTAAGGAAACATTCAACAAGATTTATGCTTTACCTTTAGCTTAGTCAGCCTCAAAATTAAATCAAATTTGCAATATTTAAATGAAAAAAATAGTGTTACATTTCTGAAACCCAAGTCAAGAAAGTCCACGCAGGGGATAAATTCTGTATCAGGTCCTTAGGACTCAATGTAATCACTGTAGTTCCAGGATGCATCTCCTTCATGATTGGAGTCCTGTCTTTCAGTTTGAAAATGCTGCTCTACATCAACCATAAGTGGTCACTCAGCGACCTGAAGAGCAAACTATTTCTAGCAGATTCAAAGCCAATCCATGATTGGTAGCACATAGAGAAGAAATATCAGAAACTGAAAATCCCACCTTCAAAGGGACCCCAGTGAAAACTTATATTTAATGTGTAAATGTGATCAGCATTGGTTTCATCTTCAATTAAAGTCTGGCAGAAATGGCTATTGACACCGGCAGAAGCGTGGTCATAAATCTTGATGCGAGTGTATCCATTATTTTTTCCATGCGTGTGTGTTCTCCTGTAAAGCTACTTTGGGAAACAGTCAATGGAAACCTAGATATGAAAACCCATATTCCACTGAGAGAAGAAATGAAGGGCAGCACATTTGGTCTCTTGTGTTCATTCCCCTCTTTTGACTGACTGCATTCAAGTTTGCTGGGATGTCATGAAACTATAAAAGACAAGATGACTGTCTGTGCTAAGCTCCATATGGAAATGTGGTCATTGAAACAGATTTGGAACCTAAAAGTACTAAAACAACAAAACTCTTGTCCTACTTTAAAAACTAGCTACCATCCCATTGGCCTTTATTTCATAATATAGATTACCATAGAGGATTTTCTTTCATCAGTATGTGTGCAAGACAGAAATATGTGGCTGGGAAATATTCTGCTCATTCTCTCATAAGAATATATATAAACATATATATAAATGAGTATAAGTATATGATTAATTAATAAAATGTTGAGTACTTTTTAAGAGCATTGCCCTACTTTATCTTGGGTCTTACATTGAAACTGGAGTATTATCAAAATGCAGTCATGTAATCATAAAATAACATTATAAATAGTAAAAAATAGTACTAATAAAATGATGTGTACACATCTTTTATTAGCAGGAGCAGTAATGTTATTTAGCTTGTAATAGCACAAGCAACGTATTTCTGCTTCTTGAAACAGCAACTTGAACTCTGAATTGAAGATAACATGAACTGTTGGAAACTTTAATGCAGAGTGCTTCTAACCAGCTAAAGCAAATATTTAGATCATTTAGCAAACAAGCCATGTGATATGTGTTTTTTTTCAACACAAGTCAGTAGCAATGGCTCTAGTCTTTTTTATCTAGTAACCTTAGTCGGTACTTTTTTAGCTTTCTTTAATCAACCGCAGCACAACAGCACTCACTTTCATGATTTTACCTATACAGCATGACCGCAAACTCTTATTGTAGTTGTTAGCTAACATAAGCCACAGGAACTTGCTGGTCATATAGAACAAGTAGCTTTTAGAGCCCTGGAGTAAGCCTATAATTGGGCTACAAAATGTTTTTTTGTTCAAGAACTCAACATTTTTATGTGCAAGAGAAAGAAGATATTCTCCCTTTTTTAATATTAACGTTACTGCAGAATTTACAGGTTCATAGTTTACCTGTGTCCAGACTGACAAGGATGTCTGTGAATTCATGGAATTTAAAACTGATTGGGATCCTTTGAGCAACACAAAGGAATGTCACTTCGAATTGTGTGTTCAGTCCTCTCCTTTTAACGCATTGGAAAGTGTCCTTGGCGGGTCTAGTTGCACAGACTTTGCGACCTCAGAGTATTTTTTGTCTGTAAAAATACTCCTACATCACATAAGGAGGATTTTTTCATAGTCTGTGTTTCTGTACAGAGTGCAGAATAAGAGCAAACAAACATTGCAAGACCTGTCATTAAGTTCCTGTTCATTTAATTCAAACAGAGCAATCTTCCAGCTGCATGTTGGAGCAAAGCAAATCATGCATTTTCAATGTTCAGGGTCTGACCTCGATAATGTGACATGGTGCTGACAACACAAAAGAAGCGCATTAAAAATATGTAAGGTCAATTTGAAAATCAATTTTGAAACACTTTGGTCTGTTTTCCATTCTGCTCTACTTTTCCTGTTTTTTCTCGTACCACCCACAGGGCCAAATTGCTACGCCGACACAGCGGTGATACCAGCTGGCCGAGAGGTGAAGATTGATGAGTGTACAATCTGCTACTGCACATATGAGGAGGGCACATGGCAGATTGAGCGTCAGGCCACCTGCAGTAAGAACGAGTGCCAGCGAAGCTAGAGACTGACATGGTGAGAGGGGACACTGGCACACAATACCAGCGCCAAGCCGCATGTAAACTCTGGCCTTTCACCCAGTCTACCGGACATCAGGGTCGGACAGCAACCCTCGAGCATTTTGGCATTTATTGTCACTCCTGTATTACTGAAAATGCTTTTATGAAAGTTTATAATCTACACACAGAATATCTATTTATCTATGTATTGAATTATTTATGAATATATACAAGAATAAGTCATTAATGCTGAACTAGTGAGAAAGTATTTTTTATAGCCTCTGTATTTTAATAAGCAATGTATTAGACCAGAGGTCAATAAAAAACCAGAATGTATAGAATACACACAGCTGTCTTTGGGGGTGAAAACCTCAATGTTTCGACATGCGCTGTCATCTGACACCAGTCCCTCTACCACCAAAGTGCAGACTAGATCATTTCAGAGTAATGGGTGAAGATTTGCTGTGTAGGGTGATCAAGTGCAGAGCTGAAACTATGAAAATACAGAAAGAAATTCAAGAGGACATGACTGTTTCCTGATTTCTTTGATCTTTTTTGGATGTTCAAATGTGTTTTGATTTGGAAGTGCTTTTTTGTATTTCTCTTGGTACTGTGTGTTAATGTTTCAAATAAATGCCGATCTGTGCTCTATAAATGCTCTACTGGTGCTTGTCAGCTGTAGGTTCTAAGTTTAGCCTTTACTGGGAGAAAGGGGTTTTACATTTACAGACTTCTCTTGAATAAAATGTTTAGTTATATCAACAGATGACTGAAATGGAATAATCAGCCTTTTTTCTTTCCGCTTTGCATTTCAGATGTGACCTTTGAATGTGACACGCATGAACAAAGGCACCCCTTAGATGTAAATATTTTTCTGGTTTTATTTTCCAGAATGTTAGCTATTTGTGCCGAAGCTATGGGTAAATATTTAATGAGTTGTCAAGAGGATATTAAGTTATTTAGTAAAGCTCTGGGTCCGTTTCACTACAAGCATCACTATAAAAACTAAAGAGGTTGTAAGAGAGAATACAGAATCTTCATAGTTTCCTGTGGATTTTTACTCTATAATAATGGCCAGACTGGACGCTTCAATATCATAACACCCAGTTTGCTTCCAAAATTTAGAAAATAAAGGGTCATATGCGTTTTAGCATGTTTTTCTGTCTTTTTCTTTAATTATGAGGACCAAGGCATTCAAAATACATTTATCTGGCAGTGTCATTGGGCTCATCAACCAGCAGATCAAAATAAGGATTAATAATTCAAGTCCAGGTTACAGTGCAAAAACTGAAGAGCGAGCTGTCATAAATGGATGCGGATGTTGTGTTTCTCTAGTGTCCCTGTTGTCTTTTGCAGCACATCTCTCCCTCTGTGTCATCCTTTGCAATGTGCCGACCACACTGCAAAACCCCTTTGATCAAGGGGTTGCCAGACATCGACGTCGCATCTCCAGCAGTGAGACGTGCCTATCAGCCAGCCGGACAGATCGAGGTAAATAAGCCTAAATGCATGTACATGCTATGGGACAGGCTTCTCTCAGAACAGCAGGGGAGCAGTGGCAAAGATCTATTAGGGTTTTCTGGCCAAGCTTAACTCTTCTGCTTCTATGACTGTAAGGGTCCTCTCAACCCACATTCATTCAAAGAAAACAGGACATGTGCCTGTGCATCCAAGTGGTGAATAATTGAGGGATTTTTCTTTACTGTCCACCACGACTCATTTGTAATATGAGGAATTCATTTTAATGTGCCTTTTTCTCCCCCTTCAGCTTCCTTCTATTTACTGCTGCTCCCTCTTTATTCTTTAATTTTAACGAGATAATACCCCCATACATCTAATTTCCCAAGCAGCTTTCCAGCTGTGAATCAGCCAGCGTAGTAATGACTCTGACCAGGGATTTATCTGGCGCCTCTATCTGCTCTGTCCAGGTCATTAACACTCACAATTGGCTTGAGATCAGTTCATATTCCAGCAGTTATTCAAGATCAGTTCTGAGTATGATTGGACAGAGGAAAGTTGTGATTAAGACTGCCTAAAAAGTCAATCAGCAGAAACGAGGCTGTGTCTTTTACTTCGAAATGCAATTCCCCAAGCATTACGTGTCTGAACTCATTCAAAGACAGGGCATTAATTGGACACATCTGTTGGAGAAACCCATAAGAGATTAGCCTGGTCTCCCCAATGCTGTAACTAAGTAATTAGGCTTCTGCCCTGTTCTGTATAATGCACACAGCTGCACTGAGATGAGATGTGTTCATATTACAGTAGGTGATGAAATTCATTATTCATTTATAGCAATCGGCCAGCTTTGTAATTTGAAATTAAAGCATCATCAGTTTGCAGAAAACCAAAACTCTGGTCATCAGAGGCAAGTTGAAAGCTTCATCATCATGCAGTTCAAATGACCTCTAGAATGATTTGCTCCTGATAAGAGATCATTAAATGCTGTAACCTGAATGTTAAACTCTCCAGCAAAGCTCCAGCTTTAAGTGTTTGTCAAGAAAAATGCTTCAGAATAAAAATGTGTCAGAATAAAATAGTTACCAAGTCAAAGCTTAAGAGTCAAATGTAGGAAGGGTCTTTGTAAAATTCTGTTAACCACTGAATGCATATTTAATGAGTTCAACCCTGACATCCCTTTGAATGCTCAAACTGTTTTATTATTTTACTGTTTAACCACAACAGTGGTAAAGCTGGCCTCTCGCTCATTCAGTCAGGAGGTCCCACTGCATAAAATATCTCAAAAGCTATGGGATCTATTGTACGGTCAATAGAGGATGAATGGTGATCGCCTGAATTATCTTTAGCACCACCAAGGGTTTTGACTTATCCTGTGAAATATTTCAGTGTCTACAGGATGTAGCCTAAGCACAAAATTTTGCACAGAAATTTGGTTTCCAAATAGCGTACATGCAAAACCAATGACATCCAATCTGTTGTTCCTTAAATGGTCACGTGAGGCTGACCTCAAAAACAGCTCAGTCCCTACAGAAACTTGTATTAAAATGCCAACATTTATAACAGAGATAAGCGCTTTTCGAGTCAGGTACAAAAAGCGATATAGCTCCTGCTAATTATCCTGTTCATGACAACTGTAGGGGAATGCATTTTTATATGACTCACTAATAAAGATTTCATAAAGCCTTTAAGTTCTGCATAAATAGGGGTGTGTTTGAGCAACACCGTCTTCTAGTTGTCTACTAGATGTCACACAGTTGTTGGTAGCAACACTTACCCTTCTCAACTTCACTATTTCATCCAGATAGGAGCATTTGTAGCTCAAAAATGAAACAATATCGCGACAGCAATGATGCCAAACTCAGTGCTTCAAAACTCTACTCTATAACCCAATGGTTGATGTCGCTGTGGCTCTGTCTTCTATATAATAGACTGGGTTATTTTCTCTAAAACTCAATGCAAAGCGCTTACAGGGTGGTTGGAAATAATTATAAGGACATCGCAGACTGGGCTCTGTAATAGCAATGGACACTCTGGAGCCAAAAGTTGTTGTTTGGTTTCTAGGTTCGTATGTCTGTATTACTGTGTTTCTGTCTGTTAGATGATTGAAAACATGTTCTACTCCCTTCTCAGAAAAGTAATAATTCACACTGAACTGACAAAAACATGAAAAGGTCAAGTAGTTCTTCCCACAGCAACAGCCCAGAAATCCACTTAAAATTACAAGGACATTACCATGGATAGAAATTAAGTAGGGGAGGTAATGTTGCTGTAATTATTACTGTTGAGGTAAAAATATATGCTATGTGTAGGATTACAATCACTGACCAGCATATGTGATGTAAAAATCAACCCACCAACCCTACAGAAATGAATCCAGACATATAATCTCTTTTGTTTTTCATGCTATGTAAATTATAATGTGTTTCCCTGTCTGACCTTACTTTGTGCTGCTCTATAACAAATCAACACAGACAAAATCACATGTCCTCATTTTAGAGGGTTTTGGTGACTGTGAATTGAAGATGTGACATAAGCAAGTGATGATGAGCAGTAATGATGATGATGAGCACTATATTCTTGGGCCAAGTGATCAAGTATGAGGAAAAAAACAAACATAGTAATATTAAAAATGTGTTTTTGAGTGAATGTGACTTTATGACTAATTTTATAACTGTTTTGAAAGTTTGAAAGGTAAAAAAACATCAAAGTTTATGTTGGTGTCCAATCAGTGCTGATAGCAAATGTACCAACTGAAGCACTAAATTCCTCAGTGAATGCTGTGTTGACTGAGAAAGCAATTCTCCTGCTGTAAAATCTTTTCTTCCTCTGACACCAGTGATGTCATTGGTGTTCAGTAAGAAACAGGTACAGTTTCAATAGCCAGGTAATGTGCTGCTTCTCAATAACTAAACTTGTTCACTTGGTTTTTGCTTTGCTCAGTGGGAGTCTAAAATCTCCCACAATGCAGCCTGGTCATCTTCAAGAGTTTTATTCATGTTACGTTTCCTGACATCCTTCCTGACTCTTTAATGGATGTTAGCAACAGGCAACAAAAAGAAATGCACTGTCACCTTAAATAAAATCACAGATTTCTCTGAGTTTGAACATTGTTGAAAACGATGCAGGTACAAAATTCAACAAAACATATAAAAAAGAAAGAGTGATTTTAATATTTTATTGTAGAAATGTTACACATATATGATAACGGGTTTAACTAAATAAAACTCTTAAAGTAGCTATCGTATTAATTTTTAGCCTCAACACTTGAAGTCTCAAGCTGTAAGATAATCTTACATTTGCATGTAGATGAGGACTGAATAAAAACAGATTTTCGTCCATGGCTGATGTATTTGTATCAATATCTATCCTTTTGGACTACTGACACATTCCCCCTCTTGACATCTTTGATATATTTCTCAGCCAGTCACTCTTTGAAAGTGATATAATTAGTTTAATGCACACTCTTGAGGCAGAGACTGAGAATTCATATGTCAATGTTCTCCAAAGGCTTGTTGATAAAGCCTTTTAATGCACTGAGTGAAATTTGCAAAGTCTTGTTAAGTCTTTTGAAATGATTAATAAGTCCCCTCTGATTGTTTTGTTAAATTATCATTGCAATTGAAAAAACAAGTTGTGTGGTTTCATGAACAGGCCGTGCCCTAATATGAATGATTCGCAGTTTGCTTTGTCTTGAGACTTCAGAATAAAGATGCCTTTTGATTGAAGTTTTAGATCAAACCACTTCAGTGCCAACTTCAATCAAAAGTTTTGAAGACATAGATTTACTTTCATGATTTCCCACACACAAGCGTAATCCTGTAAGTGAATGGCCCTATCTGTCTGCAATCTTATGAAATGCATTAAAAGCTTTGTGAGACAATGATTTGACGGAGGTGAAAATGTTCCCTGAGTGCATAAGAGAGGAAAATAAGCAAATGGTCAAAGTGCAGTAAACCTGCCTGCATTTATACCAGGCAGTGTTCAGGAGCTTTGAAAAATAATATATATCCAAAGAGCAGCTTATGCAGCTCTTAATATCTAATGTAATACTGCTACTTGAAAAAAAAAAAACACTTTCTCATAATACTATAATGATCCACCTTCATGGACTCTCACTTATTAGATGTGAATAATTATGTCGGATTTAGTTTTTTGTTGCACATTTATCTTCAAACAGGAAGAGCGAGATGACAGTCAAAGGTTATGAATATTTAATGTCACATTTGCAGCATTTATTTCAATTTCTGAGGGAGTTCTGAGTTTTAAACCAGAATCACTTTAAATAAAAGAAAGCATGTTATCTGCAAGTGCATTTAGGCTTTATGCTTAATATGACTGTTATCCAAAGAGCGGTTCATTTGCAGATTTCTGATTGTTCTGTTAGAGAGCTGGGCCCTTTGAATTTCTGCTGTGAGAATACTGAATAAAATCCAGCCCTCTGTTTTTCTGACTGTGACTTTATTCCTGCAAATTCCACTGTTCTGAACATTAATTTCACTGGACAGCTGCTAAATGCTGGCAAAATGCTTTGAGGATTCTATTTGCACCTTCTGAAATGATTTCCATGCACATCTCCTCCAATCCATTAAATCCAGCTTTGAATCTCTTGACAGTTCTGCGAGCCATCCTTGGAGCCACATGTAACATTCCCATGTGATTACAACGCTCCTTGATCAATCCGAGTGAATCACTTCATGATTGAGCGCCCGAGTCTCAGGAGTTTTGGGCCTGAAATTGTCCTTTATAGATTTGGTATTATATCTCAAGCACTCCTCCTCTGCCATTAGCCAGACACTCACATTTTCAATTTTACCCGTCTGCCTTGTCTCGCCTCTAGATGAGGATGACACTCACCACTGCAGTGTTGTATTGTCTTTGCATTCATACATCTGCAGACCACATCTCTCACAGTGACAGACATGCCTCGGTAATTTACAACTGGGTCTTAGAAGGAAAGGAAATGAGCAGTAAATGCCTAACCTACCTTGTGTTAAGAATTATTTCAACCCTGGGATAAAGCAGATTACCTATTTTCTCTAAATAACGTAGGTTGGATAGGTGACTGCAGGTTCAATTTGGCGCCATCCATCACAGGCTGTTATAGGCCGGCAAGGTGAGTGATAAGGCTTAGAGCATCTTGGAGGATGGCATTTCAGCATTTCATCCACAACAGGCAGCCTACGCCAATGTGACCTGCTTGCTGAACACTTTTCAAGTGGAGCTCAATTCAGCAGAACGCTGCTGAGCCGCGCGCATCTGCATAAGTTGCTGTCAGACTGGAGATAGTATTGTGGATTGTTGGGTTATCATAAAGGGAACATCTTTTGTTGAATACTAAGTGTTTGTATTTTTAACAGCACTCATCTTGGGGTTTTTTTTTCTTATTTTCTATAGCTGTTGTTTGGTAATTCATCATCCAGGTCTCGATACATTCTGTGAGAATGAATGTGTTAGCCACTGGCTCACATGCTGCTGTGGATTCCCTTGGGATATTTTGTGTATGAAAAATATAAGGACTTCACATCTCAGTGCACCCTGTAGAATTTATTTCTCTCCTTTTGTGCCCCCCTGAAGAAACATAAGGCAGAGAGGAAATGGAGTTTCATACTGTGGGCGACCACTCTGTGGCTTCTTCACTATGCTTAAGCTTCAAAAGCAGGTAATTTCACTTTGGTCAGATGAAACAGAAACAGCTCTGTTGGGCAATGTGCTTGAGGTTTAATAATGGAAACCAAGGTCTCCAGGGACAAGTCCATCTTCTTGAGCAACAGAAAAAGTCCATTACCCTCTGTATTTCTTTGCCTAATGTATCGTCTTATTCGTAATTGAAAATCAGAGGTGTGTTATACAGGCACAGATCAAAAGCCCAAATGTGGAGTCATGTCCTGTATGCCACCTTGAAACACCCTGAGATAGAGCATTAAAATATTCCTAAAAGGTGAAATGATCTAAAGCGGGGGCTACCTTCCCTCTGAGACATGCCCCCACATCTTTGCCAGATGAGCTTAAGTACCTCTTCACCTCCCTTCAGGAGGCGGATGTTAAGTAACACATTAAAGTGGATATTACCTTTTTTTTCATGGAATTGAATTTTCTATTCTTGGGTTGTTTTTCTGAAAGTTTACTCTTCTACAACAAACACTCTATCCTTTGCTTTAGCTAACTCCCCCAGTTTACTCTTAGCTATATTACGCCTGTCCATTCATTAAATGTAGGTAATTATTCAAAGCTGTCTAGTCATTAATTGCAGCTTAATTTTTCAGTAATGTATCCATCATCTTTATCTTTCTCTTTTAATTCTCTGCTATATTTTAACTAGTTTTGATGTATTTTTCTTTTGGTGCAACAAAAAGTGTTCCAGCTGATCTATTAGTGTTAAGTGTATACTGTGCAATCAATTTGTAAAAGCTACTTATGTAAATGTTTGTTTTAACATATTCACAATTTATGTTTTTCTTAGTAGAGTCAATCCGCAATCAGAGCATTTTTCGGACTATAATCCTGTGTTGGCTTTGTGTTTTATGCAAGTTAAATGGTTTTATAATTGTTTATTTGAAATAGTGACAAACATGCTAAGCCTTTGTCATCCATCTGATTACTATCTTTGGATCCTTTTGAACTTCACTCGTACTCATTTGCATTTGTCTTTGGATCATTATGCCTCCCTTTCATACTTAATAGTCTGGAAGCTCATGGGTGTGCTTCCTTGTAAACTAATTAATTACTATAATGATGTTAGACCTGAATAGGTGACTCAGTACAGTACGAGTTTTTTTTTTCACACCAGTTATTTCCTGCATGTCCCCTGTCTTCTTTGTAGGGAGGATAGACACTGTTACCCCAGCTTACTTCTGAATTACAGCTGCTTGTGTATCCGCTCTAGTCAACATATTCATTGCTGAGAGTGAGTGACATTGCATTATGCTGACTCTCCCCTGGGGAATGTTAACATTAAACATCATGCTCATGCAGCATCATGATAGCCCACAGGGTGCTTTGCGGGGGAACAGTGTGTGTGAAAACTTCCATATTAAAAGCATTATAAAGAGCAGATTTTTCACTCCCACCACCCTCATGAAAAATGTACAGCGGCATATTCATTACTTCACTGAGCTAAGTGAGTGTGACAAGCGGAGAGCTGCAGCAACTGAGGGCAGGGAGGCAGCGCTACAATAAAGCCTTCGGCCGCTCTCTGAGGACATGGCTACCCCTGCTGCGCATGGGAGCTTCATGTCTGCACTCCGTTTGGATTTTACCAAATGGCTGAGGGTATCGCACACAGCATGAGACAGAGTTCACTCCAGCCAATTTGCCCTCTAATCTAATGCATGCATGGTCATTGGGCGCTAATCAATTCACTGCCTTTACAGCGTGATGGATTTGACCCACAAGCTCGACTTAGGGCCCTTGTGCTAAAAATATGGTTATGTATTTTCATCAGTTTACAAGACATACAGGCATAATCCCAAAAGTGGATGCATTGAATGTCAGAAATAAATGGGGCTCTGTCTGAAATGTCCTGTATGTCATGCATACAAAGACTTTATATGGATATGACTTTCATAAGCTATAGCCCTACAGGCATCTGCAGGCACATCATGCATCACAGGTTTATATAGAACTAACATTGAACATTAATATCTGTCAGTCATCTGTTCCCATTTGTCCGTTTAATTTCTTGAAGTGCTGATCCCTAGCACAGTCTGTGATGAATGATGCTGTCCGTCCATATTTTGGAGCGTCCTCTCCACTCTTGGATGATCCATTGCCTGCACCGAGTAGCCATATCTCCTCCTGGCCCTGTCTGTCTAATCCTGAGGTGTCTGGGTCACCCACAGCTCTGTTGTCTGATTAACAAAAATAATACCCTGCCCAGAGCAGCAACAGCCCATATTGTTTTTTGCCACAACACTACTATTGTGACTTTGCTTTGATGACCCTCTGCAGCAGTAGCAGCAGCAGCAACAATGCCACTTAATCCAGAGCAACAGTTACCCTCAGATGAATGCAGCCCATGCAAATTAATAGCTGCTGTACTGTATTGGGACTAGCACCATGGGCAAAATGTGAGATTTAAATAATTTCTGAGGCTGCGGAGGAGTCTAGAGAATGGCAGACAAGCTGACTAATAACACAGGATTCAGTAACAAGGGCTGCTCCAATGGTAATGACTCCCGAGTCTAGAAATATCTGATTCCCTGGAAAAAAATATAGTCATCTTAGACTGAGCTTGGTATTTAAATTCTGAAACAAAACAAAAAACCCAGAATTAATTGGGATAGCATCGGGGGAATAAAATATACGGAGGAAATATTGATATAGAAATAATTAATGGACTCCAAATGCAATAAATCACATAGACTTCTGGACCTATATAACCACATTCATTAAAAATGAAAATGAATATACAATAAGTACAGCTCTCAAGAGACACAAGGCTTTTTTCACCCTTTTTCATTTCTGAGGTATTCAATAACCAGCACCAATGGATAAACATAAAAACATAACAGTACACTAAGTATCCTAATATTCCTCATTCTTTCATTCCCATAGTCCCAGTGAACAAACGAAAAAAAACAAATTAAAAAAAACAAAATAAAGCAAAGAAAACAGAAATTTGTACACAAGTATATTTTATGAAACTGCACTTTAGACTTAAATATACTTTGCATATATTAAGGCGTTACGTTAAAGCTGTGTTAAAGTGATACAGCTCAAATTGTACCTAATATATTCAATGTAATACTCAAGATGTGCTTACATATAATGCAGTTATACTTTTAATGTAATATTGGACAATTTCACTCATCAAACTAGCTGAGACTTAAGACTAACGCAACAAATGATTTCAAAGAGGTGCCACATCAGATCTCACAAGTGTCATTTCATGCTCTCCTTTTGCGGAGGAACACTGTGTGGGAGTCGGGCATATTCACCACTCAGTTATCAGAATAACTCTAATTAGGCTATTTTTAACACATCCCTTTCAACAGCTCTTGGGTGTTTACATTTGCTAATGACAGCCTGAGTAAAAAATCATCTATCAGCAAGCATCATCATCATCGCCAGTGACACATTAACATGGATCCTTTCCTAAGAAAAATGCCACCTAGCCAGGGTGCTTTCATTATTTAAATAAAGCTTGCATATGCAGCTCCAGAACATGTGCTTACACATTTATGCAGCTTATTTACATGGGCACATTACATCGCAAACAACCCAAGCAAACTAATTAATAAGCACTGAGGCACATAGTATTGGTGTTTTTTTGCTTCAGTGATTATAAGACAGCTCTTTTAAGCTAAGCTCCTTTATTCACCAGATTACACCCTTTGTAAAAACATTTTTTTTTTACATCCCTGAGATTTACATAATTTTCATTTAGTTTACTGTCAAGTTTAAAAACACAGCATATATTTAACGTTTTTTTGTTTGTTTTTGCGAACGCACACCACTTCTGGTTGAGAAAATATATATTGTGTTGCCTGCAGAGAAAAATCGTTTTGAAATTTCCTTTGGGACTTAAAGTGTGTCTGAGGTATTTAGTATTGGGTGTATGGTCACCTTGTTGTTCTATTATTGTGTTTTAAATGTCATAATGTATCATCATAATATGGCGATTGGGACTTGCATTTTTCGCTGTGATATTTGTGGGCTGTCATTTTATTCATAAGGGACAAGACAGCATACACAGGCCTGTTTCTGGTGTTACCATCTGAAAATACAGGCTCTACTACTCCATCTAGTGGTCACTTGGAGGAAAGAGAAAACCACTGTCTTTCATTGAGAGAAAAATTGTTTTTTGGAGAAAATAAATAATTCCTAACCCATCACAAGAAGTAATGTAGAATTCTCTTGGGATGGTCAGTTCTGTAAACCCTGAGGCAGGGCCAAGCCTTCCCTTCATTTTTGCGACTGAAACACATTTGTGCAGAGTAATTTTCCAGGAACAATAGCTGCCTCTGACAACTGAGAAAACATTTTATTTGGTAACAGTGATAAATCAGTAGTTGTTGTTTGCCAAAATACAGGAGCTTGTGCTTGTGAACACTTCCTAAAGGTAAATTACTGGTGTGTAGCAACCCAAAAAAAGATATAGGGGATGTTTATTATATATTTGTTTTCCATTATTATAAAAAATCTTCAAACAATGGTCACATGCAAATGTTGTGGTATGTGGTGGATATACACCTTGAAAGCCTGCAGATCATGTTGCCTCTCTGCACATCTGCAATTTGATCCAAGAGGTAAACAAAGACTGTCCCTGGGCAACCATCGCTCACTGCATCATTACAGCGGATCTATGACCTGCTCTGCCAACACCACAGACAAGCACACACACACATACACAAGAACACAGGCAAACATACACTGTGTGGGTTTCTTTTCTAGCAGTAATGACTGCAGTTTCGGATCCTTTCAGGTCGTTTTCTGCAGAGCTACATGTCATCAGACGGCTGAACTCCAGCCTGTACAGAGCAGGTGGTAGACAAGGTAGAAATGGACTTGAACCAAAATGTGCAAACTCTCCTTTTGCTGGTTTTAAAACCCCCATTAAGCATGCTACCCTAGCTCCTTTACGAGACGACGTCCCTCTGCTGGACCCTTGCTGCGGTCAGCTGAGCACTGGAGCGGAGGTGGACCTAGGGCTTAAAGGTCGACAGAAATTTATAGATTTCCATCATGTGGCATCTGCTATGTGGGTCCCTCCAGGTGTCAGAGAGAGACAAAAAACAGCCTCAAGCTCCTCTGGTATCCGTGTACCTCTGAATGAAGACAAGGCCTTGAACTCCAAAAGGATCCCTGATGCAGTCTTCAGAGCAAGGCTCAATGGTAAAATAACAGAAGATTGTTTTTACCTTTTTAATACTCTCATCTATATATCTATATCCATTGCCTATCACAATGTATATAAGATGCTGTGCTGGTCAGAGTTATTAAGTAAGATAATGTAATCCAGAGAGGTTGCAGCTGGCTCACCCACAAGGCAAGTGTCACAGGGCCATCTAACACCAAGTAAACTGAAACAAGACAAAAGTTAATATGATTGGTCATTAACAAATTTGTTTATCAAAAGAAATTAACTGGATTCTACTTCTCTAAATAATTCAAGCTTTTATTTGTCTTTAATATAACAATAAACTGAATACCTCTGTGGTTTGGACCCTGTTTTTTTTTTTTAGAAGAACTTAGTAACAAGTTTGATATGATCACCTAATAAAAGCCCAAAGTAAAACCATTAATGCCTTGATAGGAGCCATCCTGCATTGTATAAAGAGGGGCCCTGTGTCATAAACTAGTTTTATTACCATTATTAATTTGCTCTCTGCCCGAGATTTTGACACTGCAGTGCCCCCTACTGGCCAGTGGAAAGAAATTGTATTATTAAGCGTCGTAGAGAGCAGGAAGTTCTGCTTCAGCTAAAATACATATTTTTTTTGTGATCGTTGGACAGTGTTTGCTACCTCGTAAGTTTCTTTTTTTTAAAAAAATCTAATATTATACTATGGCTGTTGCATTATTTTTATAGAGAGTAAATTAAGCTAATTGATAGTTTAAGCTAATTAATAGTTAGCACAGCTGTAAGCTAGCCCTACTAATTAGCTAACCATGTAACATTAACCCAGTATTTACTTTTTTAAGCAGTCGGAGTCTTAGCCACACGGTTTTAATATAATTTGTATTACTTACTTTTTCATGGGTGATTACTCGGTGAGAATTTATGCTTGCCATTTGTCATTTTACTGTTACAGCTGTTTTTTTCTATTAAAATAGTTTGGCCTTCTGCTAGACCTGGTTAGTTGACTCACGTTAACTAGCTTTGATAACAATACTCATTGCAAGGACAATCTTTATTCTACATCACATATGTTACACTTCTGTTTGATCAAATTTTACCAAACTGACACATAATGAACGCAGGTATTGATCAGGGACAGTTGCTAGTAGGTTGTTTTTAGGAAAAAACTCAGTTATTAAGCTGAAGTTTGTAGTCTACTACGTGCTCTGTACCTTAATGGGCTCTTAAAACAACAGGATTCATACACAATTCACAGAGAGTGGGATGGGAAAAGGGGTACGATAAGACCATGGATGAGTTTTGCCCTAGGGCCCCCTCACAGGATAGTCTGACCTTGAGAGCAGTGACTACTGCTACTGTGCATAGTTATAGTTATCTTTCACAATTCGTCTGCATCCCAGAGACTTTACTGTTGTTGTGTCACTCTTAGGTTCAACCAATCCTGTGAAAATTCAGCCAGGCTCACTGAGGACATCAACTGAAGCAACTTCACACAGCAGTTTCCCTCACAAACACGCTGGACCTCAGGTGGGCAATGACTGAATTGGCTTTCCTGCTGAGGTGCTCCGTAAAACCGACCTTATTTACTGAATAGGGGTCACATTCTCTCTTTTTACACTGCATGAAGTCCAGCAGGTTTTAGTTTTCATTTTGTTTCATTTTTCCTGTTTAACTCTAAGCACATTTCAGTCATTGATTTATACATTCAATTTACTGCTGCACGGACAGTAAAAACATTTGGCTGAACTAATACTGGCTTGGTTTCTCGGCAAATTGGTCATTATTACATTTCATCACATCACTGGTGGATTAAGCGCTTCACTTCCGTAACACAAACACATTAAATATGAAAGAGTAATCCATTAACACACACCTCCCTTTGGGCCTCACCACACATTTAAAGCATCACATTAGCCTACTGTAGTGGGCAGGTGTTAACTTTGAGAATGTAATCATACTTTATAAATAATGCTGTTATTTTCTTTATGAGTCTGATGATTAAAGTAATTATAATTACCTTGACATGGATTATTATAGTTTAGGAGGCTTTACAGTACTCAGTTGTAGTTAAGACTTTGAAGTGTTATAGTGGATGGACGCTTGATTGGTGCTTGTGTTAAGCAGTTTGAGATGTGGGAGGAGAGATGTCATCCCAGTTCTGTGTTTTGGTGCTTAGACACATCAAACGGTTTGGTTGGCATGTTCAGGTTCATTTAATAGAATATATCTTTACTTTTTCTTCACTCCTGCTTTTCTTCTATAATTAACAAAACATCCTGAAATTTTCTTAGGCACTCCAGCAGTTTTGCTCAAAGGGACTGAATATGAATAAATTATGACTAAATAATGAAATTCCATACAGATATTTATAGAGTCCTGTATCTTCCATTTTATTTTGTTTTTCAAGTGCTGTTTTCTGTTTTTTTTTCTGGATTCTGTTTTAAGAATTGATCACATTCTGTCCTCAGATGGAGTGCCTTATCATTTTGTGTGTGAAAAAATGCTAACAATTTGTCAAGAAAATATTAAAATTGAATGAATATTATTCAAATCAATGTTTACATAACATTGCATTATTTATTTATCAGATAGTACTTATAAAACAAAAATTTCCATTATTTTGTAAAATAAAGTGCTTCACATTAGAGTTTTACATAATAAAGTCATTTGAATATTTTTCTGCTCCAAATTTAGCTTGTACCCATAATGACATCAAAATATATCGTTTTAATTTTTTTCCTGTTAAATTGACTTGGAGGCTGTGACAAAGTATAATGGTGAAAAAGCATGAATTTTAATAATTTGCCTAATAGTTGTGAAATTCTGCAATATGCCAGGATTAATGGACTAAGATGTTTATTTTTTATTATTTAATCTCAGAGGATGTCCCTGTTTTCAAGCTAAAAATCATAAGGATTAATATTTATGGTGCCTTAATATTTATGGTCAAAAAATGACTTTTTCTGGTTTATGGGTTGTCAGTCGAATCAGACCCAACTTCCTCTTGCTTTCGTGCTGATGATGTGTGACTGTCAGCATGCTAAAAATTCTAAACTAAGATGTTGGACATGGTAAACATTATAAACCTGCTAAACCAGCATGTTAAGATTGTCACTGTGAATGTGCAGATATTAGCATTCAGCTCAAAGCACTGCTGCTCATAAGTGCATCCTCACAAATCAGCCAGAACTGCTGTTGACTCTTGGTCTAGTTAAATTCTATGTTCTGGCATCTGTTAGATATTTGCACTTTTCTCTCTTTATTCCATTATCTATTTATAGTTGCTGCAGGGATATCAGAGACCATTTGTAAGAGCAGTGTGCTGGTGTTAGGGGCTTGAAACAGTTTGTAATAAAAAACAATGATCTATGCTAGTAAGAAGTGATGTTTTAATCTCTATGGGTTAATAATATGGAGCTGTTAAAGGAAAATATACATACAAATCCTTATTATGAATAATAAAATATTTACTAAAGAAAAAAAAAACTTTCAACACTTATTAGTGACTGAGAATTGATATCTTTCTTACATCCTCATTTGTTATTCTTTGCAGTTGTTTCTCCTTAATTGAACACAAAAGAAAAAAACTAATAATATATAATAAGTAATATTAATGAAACTGTTCATGTTGTTTCTTAAGGATGGCTTCTCCTCTGATCAGAGAGTGTGGACGGACAACCCATTTGCAGTTCAGCGCTACAGATACACCTCTGCAACACAGAGGTCAGAACACAGTTACCATTAATCGTCTCATTTCAATCATAATAAAGCTCAATAAAACTCACCTCCCTCATAATTCCTTATGTACAGTCCACACACATTGTCATTTTGCTCTGAGGGTTATTAAGAGTGACTAGGTTTGATTTTGTGCTCCAGTGGTGTCATCAGGAACACTGTGTCCTCTTGTTGTGTTAATTGCTGCTCAGGGAAGTGGTGTAAATGAACTGTAGCTTAAAGCCTTGGGAAAGAATTAGCTCCCCAGTTAATAAGCTGTCTAGAATGCTTCATGCAATGAAGAGCGCTTTCTAGGAAATCAAATTAAAGCAAATAACTTTTGGGAATCAACTTAATCAATTACACTCAGGGCACATTGTTCATGTTTAACGGCTTCAAATTCGAATCCGTGTGCAGGAGTCATGAGGAAGTTGGTTTGGATACACAATTATTGCAGCGCTTGAATGCACCAGAAACAACCCTGAAGAAAATGGCTGACCCAGTGAGTGAGAGTCTTTCATCGAAGCGCTATGCTAGTCGACCTCAACTGTGGCAGGTGAGCCGTGGTGAACGAACAGTGACAAACAATGCTTTGGCTGGAGCTCAGTTATTTTCTTTTTCTGTAGCTGTGGGCTCCAAGAGGTTTACACTGATTCCCACAGTTGACATAAAGAAATGAAAGTGCTGTGTTGAAATGATTCATCAATGGTGGCTTTCAAGGCAATAATTTACTATCAAGACAAATCAATCTAATTGGGTAAAAATAAAAGACAAACTGATTGACAGTGAAAACACTTTTTCCTGGGCACGCACAGAAAGTATTTGTTTTGTTGTTGTTTTTAGTGAAAGGGATAAATGTGTTGCAGGTAATGTTTTTGTCATTCCTCTCCAGTAAGAAGCTCTGCAGTTCCACTATGTAAAATAATTCAACAATACAAAATGCAGCATAGAGACTGAAAGGGGCTGATGGAGGATATGTCTGATTACTCTGCATTCTTCTTCTTGTCATCAAATACCATGAAAAGACCAAAACCAACAGTTTATTGATCCAGTATTATATTGAGCAAGTAATATCTGTATATTTGAAGCCTGGTGGGGTGTGGGAGCAAAATAAAAATGAATTCATCAAACTTTGCTGAAAACAGAGCTGAAAAACATATTGTTAATCAAACCTGGATCATTTCATCCGTCGTCTTCTGCCTAACACAACGCTACTTGGCTACTCTGTTATGCAGGACCTGCTCTCTCACTGTTATTGTCCCACATCCTGCTGCTATTACTCACCAGAGCTAAAAATGAATATGAATCTGTAACTGAAAACCATCTCTGGCAAAGTGACCTGTTTATAGTTCTTAAGTAATGTCTGGGACATTGTTTCCCCACTGGTGGGCAGTAGAGGTATTGAAAACCACAGTCTGGGCAATAAAAATTCTATCATGTAGAATTTCATCAATGTGTAAATATACTCTTTGTTCTTGGGAACTCTCTCTCTCTCTCTCTCTCTCTCTCTCACTCACTCTCTCTCTCTCTCTCTCTCCCCCTCCCTGTTTAAATCTAAGTATTTAAAACATCTAAGATAGTTTTAAATATTCGGTTATGGCCTCCAAGTGTTTACTTGTTAGGCTTTGAAGATTTAGGTTAGATAAGTTTATTTGTATAGCTCATTTCAACAATAAGGGAATTTAAAGTGCTTATTATAAAGCATAGAAGGCATGAAGACAGAATAAAAGGAGTTTAGTCCAGCTATGGATGTTTCTCCATGTTAAGTGTTTGCTATGGGGACAGAAAACACAACTGTTCCAGATGACCTGAGAGGTCTTTAAGGCTCATCACATAACAAAGCAGCAGATCAGAAATGTTTAGCATTTTTTGAAGGGAGTTAAGCCTTGAGTGTTTGGGAAAATCTAATGAAGACATAAATAAAAATGTAAAGAATATTTTCTTTTTCACCAATAAGAATGAGCTTATGGCTGAGAACCAATAACAGGCCAACAGGAAATTTGAAAGACAGATATAAGTGTATTGTGCAATTGTGTAATTTTTTTTAGCAATGTTGAAGTTCAGGTCAGACTGCAAATATTAACAATATCACATTGGGTCTATTTCTGTGTATGTTGATGTAGTGAAGTTATAAAAAATGAGTTTCTTTAGGTGCCTGATAAATTTAATAACAAATTTTGCTAAAAGAGCTGTCGTTACTGACCTTTCCAAGTCTATTGGAGATGAGTGGAACAGACAGCAGCTTCGATCGAGGAATGATGCCAAGAAACCCATTTCATTGTAAGTTTCTAACCCACAGCCACATCCATCTTTGGAGCAGTTACATTAATAAGGACCACCAGCTTTAAATCAGCATCTTCTCTGTGCCCTTTGCAGCTGCAGTCCATGCCGGCGGTCAGGTCAAATTCCTCTGTACACGTGAGTACCGTATTCATTTAGAGGTGACCACAAACGTCCTTTCATCAACTACCCTTGAGAAATACGAAATTACCTTCCATAAAAGCTTGATGTGGTTTAGTCAGATGGCTAAGGGAATTCCTCCATATTTTCAAAAGTCTT
This sequence comes from Acanthurus lineatus, assembly GCA_029814665.1. Taxonomy (NCBI): domain Eukaryota; kingdom Metazoa; phylum Chordata; class Actinopteri; order Acanthuriformes; family Acanthuridae; genus Acanthurus; species Acanthurus lineatus. The sequence goes on from JAPZDV010000003.1 coordinate 6,229,709, forward strand.
TCATGCTTTTTAGGTTGTAGAAAGTTCCAACAAAACGTTTTTCAAAACTTTAACCAGACTGACAGCTGAAACAGCAGAAAGAGACAAAGATACATTTAAGCAGCAGTTGAACAGGAAAAGACCAGTCATTGGTGAAGTAAACATCAGCACCTGAGCAGATTTAAATAGAAACAGCTTCTTGTTTCTGTGTCCAGTGTACAATAACGCCTATAACAAGCTGGAATCCACAGGCATGTTGCCTGACATAGCTTTTCTTAAAACTTTAAAAAAGAAATAGAAGATTAGTCTAAAGTTAGAAGAGACCATGAACTGTCAAGTCACAGTTAAATCATATTCCGCTAAACATTGAGAAGATTGTGTCCAAAAGAAAACAGGTTTTCAAACTATTTAGAGCTCAGTTACTCCGTCATGGTTTAATAATGATCGAGGGCCACTTGGTCTTTTCTGGACAAAAAAAATACCGAAAGCTTAAAATTAAAAGGGTATATAGGGTAAAAGTACTTACAGCAGTACTCACTTCCATCATACAACACCTAAGAGACTTTGAATTATTAGTAGTTTAAGCATTAAATTTTTCTTTTATGGCCAAAGCTTTTTTTGATGGGTAAATAATACATCTGATGTCTGAATTTCTACATTATAAAAGCTACTACCCTGAGGTCTTGAATCCAGCATAGCATGTCTTGCTTGTGGCTGACCTCGTTTTGTGTGTGAATTCTCTTGTATTTGCAGTGGTACAATTGGCTCTGAGAACATGGATAACATCGACAACCCGAATGAAGATTTTCACCCGTTGACCCTAAAGAGAAGCGTTGTGCCTCCGAGCACCCCTACAGCACGGTAAGACACACCTTCACCACACACACACAGACACACACATTCTCTGTGGATATTAAGAGCTTTGATTTTAGGTGTATTTATTTTGCACTTTTTTTTCAATTTAATTTGATGATTCTGCTAAGTTTGCATTGTGATCTTCCTTTGATAAATTGATAAATATTGTGTAAACTTTGGATTTGTGACAGCCGAACCACCATCCCTGGATATACGGGCAAGGCTCTCTATGCCAACTCTGCTGCTGATGCTGCAGTGTCTGTCCCAGCTGTCTGCAGCCCTGCATACTCCTCTGAGTGAGTCTTCACAATAACTTCTACAAATCCACTATTTATAAAATTCATGATAAGTCATCACTATCGATCTAATAAATCTGCCATCTTCTTTCTTTTTAAATAATTTTGATATTTCAATGAATCTGTTGTTGCGTTATAAGACTTTATCTTACACCGCTCTTCAATTCACATTGTTTTTAAATTGGTTTAAGACATTAAACAGAGAATATTATAAAGGTCCACTGGAGGGCGCTCTAATGCACTCCACTGACATCATGCCTCAGGTTATAATCTGACTTCATCATACAGATGTGCTCATAGTGTGTTTTAATGGCTTTCCCCTTGAAAATTTAATACAACTCATAGTAATATTCAGTGGATTGAACCTTAAAAAATTAAAAAATTAAAAATGTTTAAGTCATTTTCCAGCCTCTATATAATTTTACATGCATATTAGGCTGTTCACTCTATTTGAAAAAGTAATTGACCTTCATGAACATCACTGTTCAAGGTGAGGCAGATGTCTGATGTCAGATCAACAGGCTTTAAATCCTACTTCTTTGAATATTGATCAAATATTCATTTGGAATTGGTCTTCATCAAGAAAAACATGTTTAAATCTATGTAAATTATTTTGTTGCATGTCAATATACTAAGGATGGAGTTACACAGTGGTATTCCTGCTTAATTTAGGCCTAACAGAAGGTACAACAACAAAACTGTTTCTGTCATATCACAAAAATACTGTTTCCTTTTTTTGAGAGAGAAATCAAAGAGAATACAATTACAGTGAGGACTAATGTGTGTGTAGAGGAAGACAGAGCAAGAAAAAAAGAACTAGAATTCTGGCTGGTATTACAATACAATTCCCCAAAAGTCTGACTTTGTTTCGGTAGCAAAAAAATGTGGTCAAATCATTTGATTTAGTCTTAATTTGTTGGTCACTACATAAAGGTCAGTGATAACGTATAGGTCTCGTATAGCTGTGGGAACTCGTGGTTTTTACCCAGGGGATGTTTTCTAGTCAGCATTCATACACCCATACACTTGAGTGTCCATACCAGGGTTTGTATTGGATATGAATCTGTAAATACAGTACAGTAAGGTACTAAATCAAACACAATTTAAGAATTATACTGCTCATTTAATTGGTTCTAAAATGTTACACTGATAGCTTTCTGTCTTTTTCTTGTGCCTGTGTGTAATTTAGTGGCATCATTTTAAGCGTTGAGTCTTTGCATCAGCTAAATGTACATCTTATCTTTTTTTGGATGAGTGGACTGGTGACATACAAGTTAATGGTCAGTTGGTAAAAACTACAGTAATTGGACATGGTAAGACAGAAATTAAATAGCAGTGGATGTCATTCCTGAAGACAGACAGGAGGGAAATTGGAAGTCTTGGAAAACTGGGGAGAAAATGACAAGAGGGTTAATTTGAGGGCAAAATAACATTCTTGCATAGAAGAGATTTAACAGCAGATTTCAGATTTTCTTAAATGGCATCAAACGCAAAGGAATTGTTTCATTTCAGGGTTTAACAGTCAGCTTTACTGTGATATTGCCAGCCTACATGAGTGACAATGAAAAGGGCTTTGAAACATCTCACTGTGTAGAGCAAACATCCCTCCGCTCTGGGAGTGTTGGCTGTCTGTTAAGGAGGTGGAAACCTGTTTCCTAGTTGGGCCCCAGTTAAGCGAACTTTACCGGCTTTTGGAGCAGGCATCTCCAGATGGCTGAATCCAGAGCAGCTCGTGGTAATCGTGGTTTTTCACAACCTAGATCCATTTTCCTGGTGCCCGACCCCCCTGCAAGATCTGTTTCCTCTGCTGATTAGGCCGGCCTCCCATATTTTTTCCTCAAAACAGAAGAAAGACAAGCACTAGGATTGATTAACTGTCTGCTGCAACGGTCATACGTCCTCAGGTTTTTTGCTTGCCAAAGCTCAATCATTACACAAGTGCCTGTGGGTGTTTATTAAGCAGCAGTCTGCGGCAGTCTTAGATAATTAGTTTTTCATTATGAAGTACGATAGAATTTTTAGATTTTTACTTAATCAAAAATATTTTAGAATCCACTCACTTAAAATCACTTTTTTTTTGTTATTACAGGAAAATCAAAGAATTACAGGGTCCTACTTTTGGCCGTGCAGCACCCTTGTCTCGAACAGTGACCACCACGACCCCCTGCAACCCCTTCATGAGACCTAAACTTCCTGCCTCTCACACAAACACATGAGGAAAGTTTTGAAGGTGTCAACCTTCTTTTCATGCCATCCAATCTGTTTATATGAATATGTCTATAATGATGTGATGTCAGTGACTGATTCGGAGTGAGTTGGAGAATAATGAGATGCCCCATTATCATAATTTCCCTGATTTAGATGAGTGGTTTTCTAACTCTGGGTAGTGAGCTCTTGCATTGTCCTTTTAAACATTCGCTCCCTCACTGACTTGCTCACTCTGTATGTGTGTGCTAGTATGTGTGTGTGTGTGTGTGTGTTTCAGCCCGCACTCTCTGTGTTTCTGTCATGAAGGGCAAAAAAGGACTAAAACTATCAGCTAAAAATATAACTAGAAGAAAATGTTTAGGGAAGTCAGGGTTTTCTTCATTAATGTTACATACATAACAATATAAAAACTACTGCAGGTTCATTATATCCTCTTTGTGTAACTATGTGGTATTAACCTAAACTAATTTGCTTAGGAGTTACATGTTAAATGTAATCTGCAGTCTATGCTACACACATCAGTAAGAGTTGGTTTTTGTAGATGTGACTGCAATGCAAATTGACATTATTAAGTGTCTGCCAGCTATAGCTATAGTTCTGTGGTTTGTGCAGCTACACGCTTAGACAGGAAATAGGGATGAGCTGGTTTTCCTGTTTCTCTTCATCTATATTTTGTTTAGATTTACATTTCACAGGGATTTTTACTAGAACACAATGCTAATTCTCAAAGAGTTGCGGTTGTGTGATCACTAATGATATGACATTATGGTACCTATTGTCATTAAAGAGGCACTTCAACGATTAAGCACTGAGCTTATAGGTGGGGGGTCCACAAGAGACAGATTTGAGGAAGAATGATGAAATTTGAGGCTGCAAAGGCCAAGATATCCAGATTTTTAGTGTCTAAAAGCATTTTGTCATGTATAGTAGCATCACACAATTCCCATAATTCATCTCAAGAGCATTTCCTTACAAAATGCAACGCACACCTGTTTTAAAAAGCAGAGTAGTAGGATACTTCTGTGATAAATTCCTTGTTACATATTATGCACTGAAAAAGGAATTATATCATTATACATGTCACTCAAAGGCAAAATTAGATGTAGTAGTTGTTTCGTTCTTTAGAGTAATTGTGCAAAAGATGCCTTTAAACAGCTTCAAATAACAGGACTTCAAAAAGCAGTCTGCCCATGTTTCAGACATATCAGCAGCTAGCTATGATTAAAAGGAACTGCATGACTTGGTAACATTAGCAAGACAGCTGAGAACACACATATAAATACAGCAACTGGAGTTACTAGGAGTTACATGTCTTTTCTTTTGATACAGTAGCTGCTAACTGCAAGCTAAAATGTCTTGGACCAGTCGCTCCACTGAAAACAGAAAACTGATAATAACACTGTACCCGGCTCCAAGTGAGACACAGCATGTCTTCTGGACTGTCGATGAACATCACTGGGTGTAATGAGCGTCATGTGATTACTGTGCCGCAGATTGCAAACCCATTTCCTCTAATCTTTCTTAATAAATTACTACCCATCGTAGGTGACAAGTAAATTCATGTCTTAAAGACTTGGAATTCCCCCTTTAAAAGTTAAGTTATTAAAAATGCTAACATGACTGTAGATTTAATTATTCATACTTCCTTCCATCCTGCCTTGTATTGAATCTAGCAAGTCCACAGTGTTGATTTAAGCCAAAATTCAGATAGAAAGCATTCCATAAAAAACACATTATCAAACGGTAGAGGGACTGTTATTACTAGTTGCTAATAATAACTAAACCATTTCATACTAATTAATGATTTTCGTTTCCCCTCTGTAGGATGTTTGGAGAAGTTTCAGACTCAGATATAGTCTGGTATTCTGGAAAATATGCTTATTTGCTTTTTTTGCTGAGAGTTAGATGCGAGGATTGATGACACTCCTACTTGAACGCTAAATATGAAACTACAGCAAAGAAATGGTTGACTAAACTCTATGTAAGTATTACCAAATTTTGTTAGCTTTATCTCTGAAGTTCACAAATCAACACTTTTGATTTTTTGTGGTATCTTGTTATAAACCTCATCGTCTCTTAGCAAAAAAGTGATGTATGTCCCAAAATGTCGAACAGATTTAAAATTTATATTGTCCATGTTTGTATGTTTCTGTTGTGTTTAAAAGCAATAAAACTGCGTAAACCTTCCCACAGCATCATAACTTTATTTGCTAAAGAAGCGCCTCCTCCCCCTCTTCCTGCGCAGATTTTCCAGCCTGTGGTCTGAATCTCATCACCGGCTCCTTTTCAAAACAGGCTCACAAACATCATGATTGATTCAGCCACTATCCTCCAGGATCTCTCAATGCCTGCCTGGGCTGGAGATTAATTTCCTTTTCCTCATCTTAATTTTTACTCATCGCCTCTCCATAAAAAGGCTAAATGTCAAGCATGCCTGACTCCTTCTAGTGACACGTCTATTCCAGCAGATAATTACCATAAGGAAATAGATGCTTTAGTGTGCAGAGTGGAATTTAATTTACTCTGACATCCTCTCAGCATAATGCATTCCTAAAGAAAGAGTTTTTCAGTTTGCAATTGACTTTTTAGATAAATTGGACTATTTAATGTGATTATCAGCCTTGAACGTCTTTGACTTATTAAGGTGTTGAAACCAATTAAGGGTTACATGCTGCTCGTGCTTCCAAATGTGAAACTGTGAATACTGCTTAAAGATCCATGAAATAAGAACCAGCCAGAGTCTTTTGTTCGGTAGTCGACCGGCTACATTGTCTGATGATGTTTTGAGACTTGCCAGGTAATGATATTAATTACAGCAACATGGCTTCCTTCAGGTTGTGGATAACCCAGAGGAACAGTGGGTTATGTTTAGTTTGATTTGCAGCCATGGATTACAGCCTGTACATGTGGTATAATCTTAAATGTTACAGACTTAAGTAATCTTATAAAACACCAAATCCCTCTATGGTTATCTGCTTTAATTTGTAGTCATTTTCACATAACTAGTGATAATTTACTCCTGTTTTGTAGAACTCAGATGTTGGGTTGATGAGCAACTGAGCTAGTGGTTAGACATGATCCCGTCTCTGCAGTAACTTCTCAAAAACCTTGGCTAATCATTGCCCTAACCATATTTTGTCTCTCAGACCTACAGAGAGTTAAGCTGCTGTGTCATTAGGATGGGACAGTATCTGGGTCATGGAGGACTACAGTCATGATTGGACCCTCCTGCGTTCACTGATAGTGCTGAGTCACATTGAGGTCCCAGCATTCCATCTGTATGGGCTCAGGAGTCACACATCCTGCAGGTCTTTCACACTTGCTTGTATCCAGAAGCTGCTGTCTCTGACCTCACAGACAAAGCTGAGCCCGCAGTGAGCCTTTGAGGAAGTCAGCGAGCGTTGCTGCAATCCGTATGATGATCATGAAGACACGGCAGAGCACAGTTCTCCTGCTCAAAGTTCCTCCTTTTGCAACCAACTGCCTGAATGTTGTGCTTCTAAGGAGATAAGGGCAGCCTCCCACGAAAGGTGACTCAGCAAGCCAGCACACACAGCCTCTCCTGAGATAAGAGCAGTTCTGCAGGGCCTGAGGACTGTGGGATACTGGGAAAAACAGTCACAAGCAGAGAAAACAGTGAAAGGTAAATTCAATGTAAACACCACTTATTCAGGAAAAATGAGTATAAACTTCTTGAACTTAATCAGCAATGAACACGTAGATTTCTGGATGACAAGGCTCAACTCTAATAGTATAAGCTCTGAGTACAACGAAGATCAACTCTGGTAGATATTCAATGAGATAATAAAAACAGGACATATCTGAAAATGAGATGTGAATTATGTTATCCAAACCAGATATGTAACTCATTATTCATTCATAATTTCCATCAATATTAATCCACAATTTATTTTTCTTAAAATGGTTTCAGACAGTTCACGGGCACCCATCACTCTGTGGCTTTAACTGTGAAACTGACATTCGATTGGCATTTTAACATAATAAGAGAGTCGATATTAGCATCTTAAATCGGTCTGTATGAAATGTGCTGCAAGCGAGTGCATTGTTGTTATATGTAATGTTGATACTATCAGCATGAATGATAACAGAAAGAGGGGAGAGATGATGTTGCACCTTATCCAGTTTTATGTGCTATAAACAACAGGCTGTTAGTGGTGACGGTTTACTAATTTACATTTAATGCTCAGTTTCAAGTCACTTCCAAACAGTTTTGAATTTAAATGACTTTGCTTTGGCATAGCTGCACAGGCTCACAGAACTCATACTGATGGAAGCATGTGAAACTAAAATATCTGTGATGGGTTTGGACCCAGAGTTAGTGGCACTGTGTTGGTTTGTACTCCTGCGCACAAAACCAAAGGGAAAACCACATTTCAGTTAACATAATGCATATCTTCATGATGAGATTCTGCAGCAGTGAGCCATTAGCTCTGCGTCCTCACAGCTTAAAACAGAAAGTAAAAAAGAGTCAAATGTTGAAAAAAAAAGCAAGAAACGATTTGCTCACGTTCAAAAATAATCTGGAATTTTGGACATTAGCTGATGTGATGAGGGGGGACAGGAGGCTTTGACACTAAAGAGGCAATCACAAGTCAAATGAATGGAACATCAAAGGGGGGAAAAACTCATTATATAGGAAAGAAAACAGTTGTGTTAATTTCATGGACTGCTTCAGCGTGCCAGAACAGGTGACAGAAGGGGAGCTGTCCAATATGCAAGTAAGGAGTCCCCCCCGTCAGCTTCTTCGGTGAGAATAAAATAAATAAACAATGAATGGTCCACTCGCCTCGCGCGCCTCATCCCATCTCATGCATGGCTGCCAGTAATGGTCTACTGGGTGTCAGCTTTTATTGGCACGGCACAAAGCAAGTGCCAAGGGCTCGGTGGCTCAACTCCTCGCAGCAGACTCGGCCTGTGGATAAAAGCAAGCAAAATGCCCCAGTCGAGCTCACAGAAGTAGTCATGTTGGGCTGGAACGAGGAAGTGCAGTGGAGAGGGGAGGGACTCAGGGCGCAGCTCCATGGGGCCGCCGCGGCGCTGCGACCTTCTGCACATGGAGCCGGGGAGAGTTGGAAGAACTTCATACTGCAAACTCAAGGAATAGCAGGTAAAGTGGCTTCCACTGCGTTTCTCAGCACGACACTAATCTCAAAGGATAGTTTAAGACCTTTAAAATTGAGCGCGTTTCTTCTCAAGATTTTTAAGGGACATTTGCACCTGACTGGAAAAAGACTCCTCATAGTTTCGGTGCAGGTGCGCCGCAGCATCAGATCCCGTTTAGTGCGCGTTATTTTCTGCTGGTACAGGACTTGTAAAGGATTAACAAGCCAGAGTACATTTTTAAATTTAATATTGAAATTTATATAAATTGTAACGCGCCATTTGTTACTAAATAACCAGCAATTTAACGGAAATAATGAAATGTTCCCCATTTTCCACGTGTCTTTTTCTTTTGGGATCATATGGATTAATAATTACACAACCACTTGGATTTGTATGACAATATTAATGTGATTTTTAAGATGTTCTAGCTCTTATTTACGGATTTCTTTGTAATTTTAGGATGTTTGATACATTTTAATACCTCAGTTTGGGCACCTGTTGCAACAGATGTGCGCACTCGGGAAACTTCAGATAGTTCCTCTATTTCTGAGGTAACGTACAAACAATTTTAAAGATAAATTCACAGGGAAAATAACTTTGAATTTAGACGTAAATTTTCCGGGGCCAAACACCAAAGCGTACGTGACAACTTTTTTTGCGCTGCTTAAAACAGGAAATCAGTACGCACGGATTAACGCTTTATCAAATGTTTCACACAAATAAATAATCGATAAGTCTGATAATTTCTCATACCGTTAAGCTTTGAATTCGCCTGTTCGAACCACAGTCTCAGTTAGTTGTTACACGTCTGGGTGAAGGGAAGAAAAAACCCATATGTAGGCAGGACTGATGAAACTTTTTACACTGCTGACACTGAGGTGGAAAGTTGTTCATCAACGCCCAGACGAAAAAAAAAACAAAGATTCTCTCTCAAAGTGTTGAGAAATTAAAGTGTTTCCATCTTTTGAACACGTTGCAAAACCTTAAGTTCCTGGTTGTAGAAGTTCTCTGCAAAAATAAAATAGAATAAAAACAGAAATGCCCCTTTGGCTTTTGATCAAATTAAGAATAAATTGAGCAACTGATAAATGCATTTCCCAAGTGTTTGTGTGATGTAAAGTCAGTGAGTTATCTTTAGTTTTAACCTCTTATTACCTATTAGAGAGCATCTTTATTTTTATCTCAACTTTTAAGCAAATGTGAATGTATTTGAAGTTTAATTTGAAGTAAAATGTTAGTTTTCTGTTATTGGAAAGCATTGCAGTGAAGTTAACAATTCTGTAAATTCACTCAAATTAGATTGTAATTCAAATAGTCAACAAAAATAGCATTTGGTAAAAGTATTAAAAAACTACATTTTTTTTTAGATGTTAGATCTATTTAAAACTTGTAAAGGAACCCCAATACCTGCACAAATGGGAATTTTTCATAGCTTGATTGGAAAGAGAAGTGCTGAAAGTGCTGCAAATCTGTCTGTAGAAACATCATCTTTCTTGTCAGTAGAAACAGAAGTAGGAGGGGGGCAGAGGAAGGCAGACAGTTATTAAAATGATTGTACTGTCTGAATAGCAGAGTAGTGAAGTGTGTCAGATGCAAATGAAGGAAACTTCTCTCCGGTGCACCTTTGCTCTCCCCTCACCCCCTCGATAGACACCGAGAACACAGACAATCTAACACTATCTACCCACTTACACCCATACATTTCATGAATTACTGATGAGAATCTCCATGTGCATATGAACAAAGGTGACCGTGCACCACATCACTTGGCGTGTAGGATAAACTCTTCTCCTGATGGTTAATGGGAAAGTGCCCACAGCTTCATCACTTCTCATGAAACCGTGAAAATTATTAATTCCAGATATTTTCATTAATTGTCAGCAGGTCTGCATAGGGAGCTGTCTAAAGTGGAAACTTTTAGTAGAGTCTGCGAGTATAAATTAACTTGAATTATGATTCATAATGTTTGTGCATGAAATCAAAGTGAGGTCAGCAAAAATGTACAATGAAACTGGATTCATGAAGTGATAATAAAAAAAAAATATTTAAACATCAAAGATATTTGTCATGAGCCTCTTTGGCCTGAAATTTAACTTTAATTTTGTTCTTACATTTAATTATTACATAAGGTTTTTTGATGTTTTCAAATTACATTATAATGTTGAATTTAAAAAATATAATACATGTAAAACATGATACTTAATTGATAATACTAAAATCCAGGGTAATTTTATTTATGTCGCATTTCTTCCTAGTTCTGTACTTGAGTGTTGCGATAAATATTTCAGCATTCATTGTTGATTTTTATCGTGTGTAAATGTATTTTGTTTACCCATTAAACACCAGTATTTAAGCTTCCTCCTGGGTATCCAAACTTTGCTGGTGTGGTCCTCAGTATCTGTTAACGGTTTCGTTGTTTCTCATCTCCACCCTGCTCCCTGGTGTAGCTTTTGCACCTCACTATGAGCAGACGCCTCTAACCCCCCACCCCCCTCAACACACCACCACCACCAACACATACACACACTCAAACACACACACACAGAGGACCGAGAATTCTGTCAACCCACAAGCCTCTTCCTGCCTCTCCTCACTTGACATACTCAGACCAAAACTTTTCCAGTCCCCCTGCACTATATGTCAGAAGACTTTCTGTGACTTCCATCTCGCTGGCTTAAAGATTCCACCTGCCCTCACTTTACACACACACACACACACACGCACACACACACACACACACACACACACACACACACACACACACACACACACACACA
>JAPZDV010000003.1:6241047-6253273 GCA_029814665.1 Acanthurus lineatus
ACTCTCTATTGTTCAACAAACACCAGGGACACACACACGCTCAACAACAATGTCTTTAGATGACACAACCGCTTCATAGCTGCTTACCTACTTTATTGTTTCCACAACCCCCCCTGCAGAAACCGCTTCTGTTTGTTGTTCCTACAGTGCCTCCACGTGGAGGAGAGGAGATAAGCTCAAGCGAATCAGTCAGACCGATTCTTTTTTTGCAGTCAGGTTTCAGTTTAGCCTACATTTCATATTTTGTTCTGATACAATTTTCTGTTGTTTCTGCATGTATAACAAGCAAACAGTGTCTGTTCTGGCCTCTTTGTAATGACTGTCTTGTGTAATGATGGTTCTGTATTTAATCAGGCCTATTTGTTAACTGCACTTTTTGATAAATTTGTACTTTGAACAAGTATTTCTTTCTTATAACGGGATACTTTATACTTCCACTCTAATCCACTAGATTTTAGAGGCAAATTTTGGACCTTCTCCTCCACTATATTTTTGGCAGCTTTAGATTATAAGTTCAGGTACAGGCACAGGTACAATGATTCATTGTTATAAAATAAATTATCATTTTATACAAAACAGCATATTGTTTAATATATCATAGTTCACTTAAATAGGCTCACAGCAACTTCCACTCCACTTTATACTAGTAGCACTACCTGCCTTCCTCTTCCCTACAATTTTTCCTTTTCATATTTTATTTTTCCATTGAGTCCTGTCTTTCCTTTGTTTCCCCCTCAATTCATTGTGGTGTAGCACTGCCCTCTTTGGATGACAACAGGAAACTTCACATAATAAAGTCTGATAGGCCTGTATCCAAGAAGGGCTGGTGACAGTCACACACACACTGAAATAATAAGAATTTTGGCTGCAAAACTAAAAGTGAATCAATCTCATAAAAAGTTGACATCCAATGTAGTCTCAAACTAAGAGGACAAATGCAGACAAAAAAGACTGATCTTTTTGTTTCATTGGGTCCTTAAATATTTCAGTTCTTCACTTTTCTTTCAACTAAATTTGTGCATAGATGAAACCTAACTGTCCAAGATGACTGGGGACAAAATATGTTTTATTACTGTTTGGAAGGAAGGATTCATTTTTCTTAAGAAATAAAGAAAAAAATAGCTCAAATTTTTTGACAGCTTTTGCATGTTGGGTAGATGAGTTAACTGTTTCCAAGGGCTTAGTTTACGAAGAATAAGTCATAGGAGTTTCAGTAGGTTTGTCTCTTTTCATGTTTTAATCCAGCTGTTCCTTTCTTAAACCTCTGTTCAAATGTGTGAGGCTTTTCTTCAGTATTGTGAGCTACATGAATTTAAGGATAAAGTTACAACATTACATTAACTGATATTTTATTTGTCACATTTGTGATTAGACCTTTTTCTAAACACAGTGAAGCCCTTTTTTAATTCAGAGGGGGTTTTTTTGCACATCTTTCTCAGTTTAGTGTCTTCTGTGTTTTCAAATTTTTCCTGGATTTTCCTCATCTTAAGCAAAGATCACAATCATTTCAGCCGTCAGAAGATCATCATTCCATCATTTATACCTGTAACAATTAGCAAAAGTTTATCAAAACTTTCACTCAAGGATTTATTTGCTAAATAATGATTGTGCGGAAAATGTTTTCAACAATGTCGAGAACTCAAGACTTTAAGAAACTGACAAAAGAGAGAGAAAAATCATCCTTCATGGAGAAAGAGCCCCTCCATTGTCAAGTATTAAACATGATATATGCTTACCTCTCACCCAACCAGCATTTTTTGTTCATCAGACTGTCAACAGAGATGCAGGCTCACCTGCTTCTTCCTCACCTGCAGCATGTATGGAAAAGTTTGACTAAAATCCACAAAATAGATGCCTATTTTAACTTAGAATCAAGCTAGAACCAAAAGCTATGTGTCAGTATAGCCCTGTTCCTCTGAAAAGTGTGACTAAATAAAAGGATCTGGACTCTCTGAGATCTACTGAAATCAGAATTTATTGAGCTAAAGAGCTCAATCAATCAGCTAATTCAAGAGTTTGGCCACCCGCGATCCAGCAGATGGCAGTATCTGAAGTTGAAGCACCTATTATCCACTGTGCTGGGCTCTCCAAACAGCAATCTAAACTGCTAGCTGATATCATTAAAACATTTGGACAGGGTCACAGTGGCCTCTCTATACTATTTTAAAATATTTTGCCAGAATATTATACTTTCAACAGCATTGAGGATTACCTGAGGGAAATATCATAATCTCTAATTTGATGAGATAGAATGGAATAGGATATGCCAAAAAAAAACCAAAAAACAAAAAAAAAAACAAAAACAAAAAAACAACTATCAAGGCATATAAAAGTAAGGCTCATTCAATTCAAAATCCTCTATCATTTCTACCGGACACATTCAAAAATTATTTTATTTTATAGTCCATTATGCATCTAACTCTCAAAAAATGTTATTTACGTTTCAATTTAAACTGTTTGCGTTGCACAAATTAAAGTTAGGGATACCGTGAAGTGTGCAACAGCCCCTCCTCCAAACCGACTTTTGATCAAAAAATGATATCGAAGATTATTCATAATTTTTACATATTACCAGGACTACTATTTAAGAGAAGTACATGATTTTCTGTTTTTGTTAGATTTACTTCCACCTGTATCTTGTCCCCCGACCCTCTGCTCAATTTTATTGGTTAACGCAGCCCTACGTCCGCTCCTATTGGTCGAATACCTGTCACTCAGACGGCTGTCGGGGTCATTTCAGTCCAGCTGTCAGTTGGTTGTGTCGGGTCATTTTTGATATCTGAAAGTGAGACCAGAATGGCGGGACGTCTTCTTCTTCGAGCCTATACAACAACATTGCAGCTGAGGAGCAATGTGGTGGCGAGGCCGTTACACCGTGCTATGGCCACGGTGAGAGGTAAGAGTGCTTATTACCAACTAACTTTAAATTTTCACCGTTAGACCGTAAGACAGGCCCGCTGACTACTAGACCAGGAACTGTAAATGTAGTTGAGGAAGCAGGTCAGGTAACGTTATTATTGTAGCTATATTTTGAACCAGTTCAGTGCGCTGTTTGATTGCTAATACGCGATATGAGACACGACGTCAATAACGTGGCGCCGCTGCTTCTGCTATTTTATGATACGGGAAGCTTTAAAGTATTGACTTTTGACAACTTATATTTATTCGCATTAATTAAATGTCAGTTTGCGGTCACTCTGTGTACTGAGAGTGTGATATGTAGTACCAGCATGTTGCTATGATTCGTCTAAACATGACAATAAGGACTGAATCAAATAATGAAGGTCATTTGGACTTTACCTCGCAGAAAGGCCTTTGATAGACCCACCTCCTCTGGCAGGCGTCTGTTGGTTTAGTGCCAGTGCCTCCTGATAGGGTACTGTAGCAGGTTGCTGTGAGTGGCGGCCACTGTCGACGTGCAGTTATACCGGCAATACAAACAGAATGACACTACAACGTGCGGACATCATAACCTAGGATTAAGAGGGCAGTTTGCGACTTAACATGAATGACTTGTTCCTTTGCTATAAAACTTTATTAGGAATACCAACAGATGAGGAACAGGCCACTGGACTGGAGCGGCGTGCCCTGCAGGCCCTAAAACATGGAAAGGTCAGCTACCTTACATTCAAGTATACAGTGCTTAAATCTTACATGTACTAATTTTCTCTAATGTCTCATTTTAGGATCCCTACAGCATGCTGAAGCCCAAAGAGTATGCTGGCACAAAGCAGGACCCTCACATTGTGCCATGCATTGGTACCAAAAGGCTGGTGGGCTGTCTTTGTAAGTGATGCACCCTCAAAGTAAAATCCAGTGGTGTCTGTGAATGTGGATACTACATACTTAGTGCATTGTAATATAATTGTCTGCAGGTGAGGAAGACAACACTGCTATTGTGTGGTTCTGGCTTCATGAGGGAGATGCCCAGCGCTGTCCTTCCTGTGGATCCCACTATAAGCTGGTCCACCATGAGCTGCCTCATTAAAACAAGATTAAGCTCTTTACCAATTGGACATAACAGGCTTTGCCTCCTCCATGGCCATATATGTGTGCATATCATTTAACATGTACAGTTTATCATTAAAATGTTGACCTGAACTGAGCTGTCTTGATGGAAATCTGTTGTCAAGTTTTTAATTAAGAAACGAATCGAGATCTGCCATGGCATGACAAAGGGTAAATTAAATTATTAACAGCCAATCAGGGCTACCTCTGGAGGTATCACTGGTATCATTCATTGATAAGCCATCCAGGAAGACACAGGAAATGCCTGATTTTTAGAGATCATGCCTTAGTAGAGAAAAACTGTGACTTTGCCCATAAGCTGGAGAGTATACACCACTAGAAGAGGGCAAATTTTTCAGCCATAATTTACGTTGTACTTCACTGCATCTTTAAAAAAATGCTAAAATTTCTTTTAGCATCAATTCCTAAATGCAAGAAGTTGCAATGAATGATCAAATATGATCACAAAACAACCAATATTTCAGAAGACAGAACTGAAGAAATGCCCTTAAGGGCCACATGCCATGTGGATGTATAAGTGTAGATGGTAAATGTCAAGTATAGCAATAAATTATTCAGTGTTTGCTATTCTGACAAAGAGATGACTGATCCTGCCTGCAGAGTCTTGCTGGTGGTGCCTACAAGTACCAGGATGCAACGCATTGAGAGTGTCCATCACCCCTGCTAACTGAACAAAGCAAAGCAAAGAGATCAAGGTTTGCTCTGAGCTGCAGCACACCCACCAAGCTGAAAGCCTGTGATGTTTTCATAAAACTATGTTACTGATGTAAGAGGAAGACATTTTACATCAGGAGAACTCACATTTCTCAGCCAATATAACAAACAACGGAGAATTTATTGTTTCAATTGATGACATTTACCATCAACACTGATTTGACATCCACATCAAAAGTGGATACTTTTCCCTCAAGTAACAGGACAATATTTATCCCCAAAACGACTCATTAATTTCAGTGGCTGTACTTTTGTTTTTATTTGTGGATTGTTTAAGGCTTACAGCCAAGAAAATCCACTCCAGATCTAAATTAAATGCTTTGCACTGCTCTCAATCAAATGTTACAACAGAACTTGTGTCAAACATAAAAAGAGTTAGTTTACATTGTCTGGGTTGAAACATTTAATGCACAGGGTGCGGACATAACATCATTAACTCCTGTAAAACACAGTAGGATTTGTTGCTGTAGCTATGCAGCAGCTACTACCACAGTGGAGCTTAAAATGTTTTTTTTTGAGACCCTGTTAGCAAGGTGTCCATATAAATGGTGTCATTAAGGCCTCAGTCTTTCGATTACATTTTATTTTAAGGTGTTTCTGATATAATGTTCCGTCAGTATAGACAAAACAGAAGCATCTCACTATGACATAACACTAAAAGCTTCAGAGTGGTACCGCTACTGCATTTCATTAGATTTTACAGGTGTTTATGTTGCTGTATGCTTGCCCCTGTGTGTATACCAGTAGTTTGCTTCATCATACTTGTCATATTCAAACATGAATAAAAGCATATCTACAAGAGCAATATCAAATGTAAATGGGCTTGTAATTGGGCATCAAATACTGTGATGGCATTGAAAAAGCTGGAAAATCAAAATCAAGATTAACATGAAGATCTAGACATCCAACTCTTAATTATTTCTAGGGTCTCGTTGCCTCCTACTCTCTCCACCCAGTGTTCATGTCTTACAGCAGGATTCAAGTCTGCGCAACAAAACATTTGGGAATGTGGTTGTCACCAGCAGTCCGAATTTTGTATTTCAGGCATTTCTGTGTATTTTCAAGCAAGATTAAAGCCTTGATTGTGATCTATGGCCTGTAGAAGCTTCTCACGGAGTGTTTCTAGACTTGTGTACTTGGGCAGGTCCAGCAGGTTGAAGCAGGTGTGGGCAACAGGTAAGTAATGCTCCCCTCCACCGGTGGGCTGGATCACCAGCTTCAGGCTTTTCATGCCCAAGATGGGTATACGGTCACTTCCTGTGAGGAACACTGCAAATAGAGAGACATTATTTTACTTTTCTGGCTGAATATGAAACATAAGTAAATTTGTCTTTGCAAAACAACATCTCTGATAGATTTAAAACACATCCTGCAATGTGGGCTTCACTTACACAGAAACTGTTTTTTCTTCTCCAAAGGAAGATCGTGGAACACCTCCCAGAAGAGCCTGATGGTGGGATGGTCCCTCCAGTACTCCCCTTTGTATTCGGTACTCTGACAAGTGGAGACAAAATTTGTACAATTCAAAATTTCTTAACAGAATTTTAGAAATTTAATGATATCTGTCTCTATCAATCTCTATCAATATCTGTTCCCTTTCGTTTGCATTCATTAGGAAATTTACTTTTCTAGACTTGAGTTAACAAACCGACTTATACATGCTTCATTTTTTTTACGTTTGCTTCTGCTTGTTGCATACATAGCCAAGCAATATGCCCTTTCTTAAGTTTACATTATAGACTGCCAAAATAAGTTGATGAGGTGACATATTTCCATTAATCACTGTTCGAAAAAAGACCTTTTCAAGCTCGGTCCAGTCATAGTTGGTGTTGCCGATGACCATGGCCTGTAGTTCATTTGGCTGGAACAGTTCGAGAACTTTTCCACCGCACACCTTGTGGAAGCCGGCATAAAAGCACTCAAACAGTGGGGCTACTGATGTGTTGAAGACATAGTCCACGTAGGCGTTGACGAAGTCCTGTCTAGAGGAGGACAACAGGAAGTAATATAAATCTGAAGTGGCATATGTAAACATGTAAAATGTAAAATACAGCCAAAATATAGACAGATTTGACAAAATTTATAAAAGGAAAAACAAATAATAAAGGAGCTGAGGAAGATTTTCCAGCAAGAGTGGAAAAAATGTAGTGGTCAAAGATTTGGAGCACTTAAGCTGAGAGGCTTCAGTTCACACTACAGAGCGATTTCACGAGGAATGGATTGCAGCTATCCATTGGTGTTTGTGAATCTAACTTTTGTTTTTTGGTAATGAGGCATATTTACATAAAATTGACCAATTTGTTATCTTTGGACAGAAACTGAGGCTTGTTCCTCCCATTTTCAGTCTTTATACTAAGCTAAACTAACACGCTGCTGGCACCAGCTACTTTCTACTATACAGACATGACATGAAAAAGGTGGTGATCTAACTTTTTGTAGGACACAAAAAACAGCTAAAATTTTACCTGTTTGATTTATTGACATTGATGTTTTCGCCATTAGATACTAGTTCGAAGACCTCTGTTGCACCATAGTTTTCTTCTGTGATCTGGAAAAAAAGTGTTTTGAATTTTAGGATATCAGGACTTTCTAACACTTGACGCACCACTGAGATTGTTGTTTGGCAATGATCTTACTGTGAAGTTCAAGCAGAACGTGTCCTCAAGGTCATCTTCTGTGTAGTCTAATAACTGCTGCAGACTCCTAGTTTAAGAGCAGACAAAATACACACTTCATAATATTTTTTTTTTATTTTTAACACTTAAGACATATTTTAAGTAGCACTTTGTTTGGTCCTATAACTGTGACAAATATGGATTTCATTTTAGTTATAGGTAAGACAAGACCAAGGCAAACCAACATTCAAAAACATGTATAATAGGAACCTCAGATGACTGTTCCTTGTTCTGACCTTCCCACATCTGGCATTAGCTCCTTCAGGTCATCTAGTGTTGGTTTTCTCTTCAGAAGCTTCTTGTAGAGGGCAACGGGGAAGTTGAGCTCAACTATGGTGAGATTGTAGATGGCCAGACCACAGATGACCCCGATGAGGTTAAATAAGTCAATATCCTCAAAGGTCTGAAAATGACAGTCAATGATGGTCATCAATTATTTTATACAAGGCAGATGCATTAATAGGTCTCATGTATCTAAAACAAACACAAACAAGCACAATGACAGTATTTATTGAAAGTTTCCCTCAAATATTGGCTTTGATGTTTGTCACAGGAAGTACCAATTCATAATGCAACCTTTCCAGTATCCTTATTATCGAGGGCATTTTAAAGTGTAGTGTACTCTTGATGTTTCAGCAGAATGAGCAAACAAATTTTAATCACACATTAAGTACCTTGTTTGAAAACCAGATGAGCCTTGACTCCTCGTAGTAACGAAACATTCCATATTTGGGATCCAGCAGCTCTTTCATGATCAGCAGGAAGAACTCCTTTCTGACACCTCCTGCATCCACTGCCTCCTCTCCCACGAAAATCACCTGCAGTGTCAATGTCTCAAACTTAAAACAGCAGCAGTACCTTCTTATGTCAAAGATTGTGACAAAGATTCCTAAATCAAGTATATCTTGAAAACCTGAGGCTACTTATTTGATTAATACATCAAGTTGAAACATGCTGCTAACAAAACACTGACACACCAAAAATTATCACCTTATAGGGCAAATAATCAAAACAAAAGTTCAAAAAGTTCAAAGAAAAAGTTTAAAGTTAAAGAAAGTTCAAAAATGACCCTCTTTTTAGCTCTATTTGGTTTCCACTCTTTGGGTTCATCTCTTAAGCAATTAAGAGTTCCAATATGTATGTTGTGCAGCTAGTTGCTAACTTTGTCTGTGTGCTGGATGGTGCAAGGCATGTAACATGCGTGGGTTTTTGGAGCTTTATTTTACTTAGAATGGCAGCCTGCTGAACCTTAACAGTAAAGTCTGGGCCAATGAGAACAAAGCAAGCTGAAAACACTAAAATGCTGTGTCAGAGTGAGAGTTAAGTAGAGTAAAACAGTATTTTCTGTTACTTAATAACTATTAAGAAAGCCTTTAATATACACTTTATTAATTTATTCCACTGTTTGTATAATAATACCAATCATAGCGGCTTTTACCTTCAGCGGTTTCTTGTAGTCAACATTCTTGGACTTCCTGAGGACTTCCATGGTGTCTCCAACAATATTTTCCCTCCTAACAATGAGAATGAGGCACGGGTTGACTGATTCAACTGCTGGCAGGAACATGGAGCTGAAGTTTTGCATCTGTGCCTGGTCCACTGCCATCTATTCATATGACAAAGAAATGATGAATGACAAAATGCTCATACATTTCAAAATTACAAAAGTGCAAGTACTATGATCCCAAATAATTTCACAGTTTTTTTTTCCATGGAGAACAGTAATTGAATGGAAAAGAGCAACAAAGGCAGAAAAACAAACCTTAATTTAGTAACTAACTGTTAATTACCTGCATCTGTATGACCGCATCAGTCTGAAGCAGAGTGGTCTTGGCTTGGGCATCAAATACAAAGGGATATCTGCACAGAGTCACCACACCATCATGACCCTGAGAATACAGAGGCATAAACCAGTGATTCATAGGGACATCTAAATATAGACAAATGTAGTCAATCTTGGAGCTGACATCAACAGCAGACTCACCATTGGGTACATCTGCCTTTGAATCCATGTGACGTAGTCATTTCTAATGTCTATCAGGTCATCCAACTCATGAATGTAGAATTTGTCGTACTGAATGATGTGCCCTGCTCGCTCACTCACCTGAAGTGACGGGAAAATGGATTTTATCAACACTTCTTGTCAGTGCTGTGTGCTCTACAACTGGAAATTGACAGAGGGTATTAACACAAAGCCATGGAATTTTTTTTATGCCTCACCGTGTGCAGCATCTCCAGGAGTTGCAGGGATGTGTCCAGGAAACAGGTGAAAATCCTCTGCTCTACTGAAGGAATGCCCACTTTGTGCATCTGAAGGAGATACACCACCACTTCCTTGTACAACTCAACCAGCCTCTGGAAGACTGCGGGCTCAAATGTAGACCACCAGTTTCCTGAGGCAAATACAACATTTAACATTCTTTTCAAAATAAGATTGAGTCAAAACATTGTCTGAGAAATTGCTGCATCATGCAGTGATGTTTCTGTAGTAAACTAAAGGTGGGTCCCAAATAAAATATGTGGTTTTTAACCGACTGCCGAGTTGAACTTGAAAAATCCATGTGACAACATGTTCTACTGGTCAACTAATGAGAGGTGGAGCAGCCAGTAAACAGTTTAAGCCTCCTTTTTTTTTTTTAAACTGTACACAGAACAATGCAAGAGCAACAGCATGTCAGGCTGTAAACTTCACAGTGCGGGCACCAAAATCCAAATCTCGCCCAAGTCACCAAAACTGATAGAACCCTTCTGACAGCAATCAGTAGTATTGGTATTGGTATTTCATTACCAAACTATGAGCAGTATTTACACTTTTTGCCTCTCTGACTGTATGAAAATCCGATATTTTCACATCATGGATGACAAAGAAAGCCATTTGAATAAATCTTACAGATAAAACATGAGGCTAATGTGGACAGATATAGGATACAAAAGAAAAGAGTAGTCAAGTTAGGTATTAAACAGCCCACTCTTAATTGAATGTTTTAGCTGAGCACAGCAAAGACGCAACCTCAGGACTAGTGTTAAAAAATTAAAATGAACAAAAATACAGTTTATTCCTATGGTTTCAACACTGTGTGACACCACAAATTGAGATCATAAACACAAGATCCGAGGATTTTTTTAATGCAAATGATTTTTTAAAAACTATTTCTATGGACACCCACTTTCTGTGCACAAAAATACGGTGCGTCCCCAAGATGCATTAGATAACTAGCAACAACACTGATCATGTGTAGCATGAATAATACAAAAATACATTCTTCATCCTACCTAGCACCTTTCGTGGAGCCTCTTTCAAGCTGATGAGTGATTTGGCAAACGGAATGGTGATGGTCACATAATTTTGTCGCTCACTGAAGAGAGGGCATTCTGGGAGAGTTAGGTAGAGTCTCAGGGCTTCAATATCTGGAGGAGAGCTGCTTAGTCTGGGAAGTAGGTGCTTCTCAAGACTGGCAGCAATCTGAGGGAGACAGGAGTAAGTATGAAGGGCAGTTGTGATTAATGCAAAAAAAAAAAAAAAAAGAAGTGATGCATCTCTGATTGGAAGATAATGGGGAAAAGTGCAACACTGACACACTGAGGTGGGGCAGAGAGCTAATGGTGGTGGAGGATGGGGCTGGATTTGAGATGGGTCAATTAATGTTGAAACAGTAATAATGTGTAATTACAATCAGTTCTTAAGAGGTGGCATACTAAAGGGACAAGTCCTTTAATTAAAGCTGAAATAATCAATAAGTTGTATTTACAAAGGCAAAAAGAATTACAACGAGCCTATGAGCTCTATGAAGCATCTATGAAGTTTCTGTTTTGGTTCACACTAAACCTTCTCATCACCAACGTTTCCAGATGAAATGGGCAAATATATATTCAGAAAAAAAGCCCTGATAAACATAATTTGAACTACATCCCCAATATGACAAATAAATGGGCAGATAAAAAAAGTTCGCCAGTAGCTTTTTAAAAAAGGGTTTTACAAGTACTTCACAATACTGTATATTTTTAAGATACCTGTATGATATTTCTAAAATAATAACTTTTACAGTTAACTGTCATATTTTGACTGGTTTTACAATTATATTAAAAACAATAAAACAGATAAACCTTCAGCAGCATTCAAAAATGTTTTCTTTGACGATGTGATATCAAAATAATTCCCTGTAATAAAACTAGTCAGTGTAGCAGATTCTAAACCTGTATTTTAGTTTCATACTGGGACTGCCCTTTCTGCATGCACAGTATACAAAATGTGTTGTGGCTTTAAGTTCCTTTCGTTTTTCATATTATTTCTCTGTTGCAACACCTGTCTGAAACTTATTCACCTTTGTTCTTAAATAAAACATGATTACAGGGCAGTCTTATTTTGTTATCTTTTATTGTGGAATACAGGAATACAGTGTAGGGGCCAGAGTGAGATGGCTTTCCACTTGTCTGATATTCGGTATAAAGTCCAAAAAATTATGGAGGAATAAATTGTTTTATAATACTGTAAATCATCATAGTGGAACTATTTAGCAGTGACAATATGTTTGGGAAGAGGACTAATAAACGCTGGCTGTGTAGACTTTCTTAAATGTCTAAACCATAAAAACCTCTACAGATGCATCTGTTTACTTGTTTATTTTTATGCACAGGTGTGGCAATGGGTGTGTTAGAAGGGACAGGCACACATTGAAGCTGCATGTGTACAAAGCCCAAATTTATGCACTGACAGTTATACTCTATGTACAAACAGTGGTGTGAAAAAGTGTTTGCCCTCTTCCTGATTTCTTACTTTTTTGCATGTTTTCCACACTTAAATGTTTCAG
>JAPZDV010000003.1:6253373-6297326 GCA_029814665.1 Acanthurus lineatus
TTAAACATTAGTCAAAGATAACAAGTAAACACAAAATGCAGTTTTTAAATGATTTAATTTATCAAGAGAAAAAAGCGATCAGAAACTTACATGGCCCTGTGTGAAAAAGTAATTGCCCCCCTTGTTAAATCTTGAATTAACTGTGATTAACCACATGTTTTGGAAAGCTTAGTTCAATTGCACTAGCCACACCCAGGCCTGATTACTGCCAGACCTGTTGAATCAAGAAATCACTTAAAAAGAACCTGTCCAACAAAGTGAAGTAGGATAAAAGATCTCCAAAGGTAACACATTATGATGCAAATTCAAGAAATTCAAGAAAAGATGAGAAACAAAGTCATTGACATCTGTCAGTCTGAAAAGGGTTACAAAGCCATTTCTAAGGGGACTCCAGCAAACCACGGTGAGAGCCAGTATTCGCAAATGGAGAAAACTTGGAACAGTGGTGAACCTTCCCAGGAGTGGCTGGCCTACCAAAATTACTCCAAGAGTGCATAGACGACTCATCCAAGAGGTGACAAGAGACCCCACAACAACATCTAAAGAACTGCAGGCATCACTTGCCTCAGTTAAGGTCAGTGTTCATGACTCCACCATAAGAAAGAGACTGGGCAAAAATGGCCTGCATGGCAGAGTTCCAAGACAAAAACCACTGCTAAGCAAAAAGAACATTAAGGCTTGTCTCATTTTTGCCAGAAAACATCTTGATGATCCCCAAGACTTTTGGGAAAATATTCTGCGGACTGACGAGACAACAGTGGAACTTTTTGGAAGGTCTGTGTCCCATTACATTTGGTGTAAAGTAACACCACATTTCAAAAAAACAACATCATACCAACGTTAAAATATGGTGGTGGCAGTGTGATGGTCTGGAGCTGTTTTGCGGATTCAGGACCCGGAAGACTTGCTGTGATAAATGGAGGCATGAATTCTGCTGTCTACCAAAAAAATCCTGAAGGAGAATGTCCGGCCATCTGTTCGTGACCTCAAGCTGAAGTGAACTTGGGTTCTACAGCAGGACAATGATCCCAAACACAACAGCAAGTCCACCTCTGAATGGCTGAAGAAAAACAAAATGAAGACTTTGGAGTGGCCTAGTCAAATTTCTGACCTGAATCCTATTGAGATGCTGTGGCATGACCTTAAAAAGGTGGTTCATGCTCGAAAACCCTCCAATGTGGCTGAATTACAACATTTCTGCAAAGATGAGTGGGCCAAAATTCCTCCACAGCGTTGTAAAAGACTCCTTGCAAGTTATCGCAAACACTTGATTGCAGTAGTTGCTGCTAAGGGTGGCCCAACCAGGCCCATTAGGTTTAGTTAAATTGCTTTATTAGTTATTAGGGCCATGTAGCTTTGGATTTTTTTCTTCCTCATTATAAAACCCTACATTTAAAAACTGCATTTTGTGTTTACTTGTGTTATCTTTGACTAATGTTTAAATTTGTTTGATCTGAAACATTTAAGTGTGGAAAACATGCAAAAAAATAAGAAATCAGGAAGGGGGCAAACACTTTTTCACACCACTGTATCTAAACAGTTTCCAGCCTTAAACAAATTATATGAGTGTCTTGCAGGGTAAGTCATCACTGAACAGAAAATATTAGTTGTAGTACCTAAAATTTTCTTTATGCTGGAGTGTGGATCTGTTTTTGACAGGGGATCAAGAAAAAAATACTTCCTTATCCAAGTCAATATGACACTGTTTTGACAGGAGATCAAGAAAAAATACTTCCTTATCAAAGTCAATGAGACATAGAGTTAGAGAGTTAAGGAATCTACACCTAGAATAGACACTGGGTGACACTGTGCCTACTCCACAATAAAACAACATGCTACTACTGCAAAGGACATAATGCAGGGGGACTATTGTTATGTACATTTACAGTAAATATTAACCACGTGACATAATATTTTCTTTGTGATAACTGCTGCAATAAATTAGTGGGAAACAGCAACATAACACATAATTGTGGTGCACCAGTGACACAACAGTTTTGTTGGCTGACCTGCTGAGCAATTTCAGGGTGATCTTGTTGGACCACTCTGTGGAACAGGAGGCGAGCCATGTTCATATCCACTCCTGAACATTTGCTGCTGGTACAGTAGTGATCTGGATGACTGTGCAAGAAAAACAAAATAAACAAATCTGAGCACACTGTACATGTAGCATTCCAACAGGCCACGCCACAAACTCAAACACTGTGTTATGAATAAATCAAATAAACAGAGCCCAACCTGGTAGTAATCTGATACTTCTAGGTTTCCTACAAGTGCTAAGAATTCTCATTTTGACAAATGTCAGTTATAAGAAGTGTGTAAGTTAAACCAGTGAAGAAAACTTCTTGGATGTTATAATGAATTAAGAATTTTTGTCTGTAGATAAAATTTAGATAAAACTCCTCCAAAATGTGATTACCTGGTTGACAGAAATGATCCATTGAGGCAGCTTGCTGAGGAGAACACGAGGTCAATCTCACTAAGGGAATTATAAAAGACAATTTATTAGTGTGACTATGTTTCAAAAGCTCGTCCCCATAAAGAAGTAAGAATTTTGGACATGATAACTTGTCCAAACATGTCTACAATGAACGAAAACTATCAATAATAAGAATAACCTGTGCTCAGTCAAGGTACTTATGAAAAGAGGACTTTACTTGGAGACTTCTTGTGGGAGTCTTCCTGGTGAGTGATTCAACCATTTTTGAATGATGTTCTCATTTAAGGTACAAATCTTTCTATGGGGATCGTGTATGTTAATGCCGTCTATGCCATCATTTTGGAACCTCTGCAACAACAATAACAACAAAAAAAAATATTTAGTTAATAAAAGGATTTAATAAAAAGTTTGAACTTATTTGAATCATAGTTAAAAGGGCAGGGATCACAGTTTCAAATGTGCAAAAACTAAGTAGCTTTCTATGTTGCATCCTAAGACATATAAGGTCTCTCGAGTCTCGAGTATTAAAGACAAAATATAAACACTACTTGAACCAGACCAAAATAAATCACAAAGAAGTTTTTGCTACTGATCCAAGGATGAACAATAGTATGCATAGTGTAGTGCAAAAAGGTGTAAATAATTGACCAAATGACCAAACATAAGACCAACACGGATCTGAATGACTGTGCAGGATCAGATGAAGAAGTTTCTCTTAATGTGTATGTACATTCGCTCCCCTGAATCAATACGAAAATCACCACTCTGCCACGGTTACTTAACAGCCTGTTACTCTGTTATGAAGCAGTTGCTATACAGCAGAGCTCCTGCATGTAAAGGGGGGAGGCGTGTCTTTTGAAGGACCCCAGAAGGCAGGGGGAAGGTTTAGATGGAGCCCTGAAATTATGCTCCTTCCAAATTTTGCTAGCTTTCCAGAATTACCAACCCAAGCTATAATATGTAAAACCTTCTTATGTACATATGTAAGAGTACTTACATTGGCAGTGTAATAGTGAGCAAAGCTCTGGTCTCCTCCAGCATAAATCCTCTTGATGCAACAGCCATGCTCCAAGTCTGCAATGTAACGTAATAAATGCAAGAAATAAATGTACGAAGAATGAAGAAGCTGGACTGACTCTGTATACATAGAGGAGAGGTACAACACATCATTTGAAAGCGCCATCAAGTAATATTGTTGTGAAAAGGACACCTGAAATTTCTCCCACAATAGATAAAGCAAACTCCGATGAAATGTTCTGTTGCTACAGGAATTTTAGAGGTTATCACTGTTCTTTGCTGCTTTGAGTTTGGTTGTTTAATTCTGCCTTCTAGCAAGAAAATACCTGATGCAGCATCATTTACTGTGTCTCACCTCTGACTGTTGGAGCAGTGGAGACTAGGTGGGGAGCTTTGATGGGGGCAGGGCTTTTTCTGTTGCATGTAGAGCGAGTACCCAGCTGCCCATTACCACCAAGCCCAAAGGAGTACATCTTTCCAGACGAGGGTGTAAAAGCCAACGTGTGCTGCCTTTAAGTTGCAAAGTAATTTGAAAGATAATTAGTTTTATATTTCAATAAAATTCAATTATAACCTTTAATTTTTTTTACTGATTATTTGACATAACATTATGAACATCAATACATATAGTAAATTTTACCTTCCACAGGATATCTGTGTGACTACATTTCCCATGAGCTCAAACACTTTCCTAGGGTTTATTTCATGGTTCGTTGAGTTATGTCCAAGTTGTCCATAACCCCCTGCTCCAAATGTAAAGACACCTCCTTCCTGTAAAATTAGCAACACTGTTTTTTCTGATGTAAAAGGAAAAGCATACTACAGAGTCAGAGTGTTAGCAAACACCACAGCACACAGGACAGGGACCGACTGAGACAGCATGTAGGATAGTATCATGTTAGTGGGTTCAGTCCTGTTATTAGAAACAGCCACCCAAGTCACAGAGTATATTTTAACCAGCAACTCTTAAAGCAGCAGTGACACTTCTCAACAACTTCAGCCGGTGATGAGGTGGCACCCATGTGTCAACATTTCTGAGGTCTGGGCTAACATTCACAAATATCTGCTCAATCTGTACTCATAAGATATTTTTAGTTAGATCTGATTCATTATTCAATATAATTCATCTGATGAAATCACTGAGATTTCACAGTTAAATCAAAAATAAATAAGTAAATGTTAACATATCAAAGTCCTTTGTCCTGAGATCTGTGCAACTAGGCAAGCAAAATGAAATCAGAAAATTTAGGAATGGTGGTCAAAAGTATGAAAAAAAAGGCCATGGCTGAAAAACAATTATTTCACAAAAAACTAGTCACACATTCAATTGATTTAAGATTAACATCAAGGTCTTCTATGCATAACACTGCAGATTTACCAAATAACCAAAAAGTAGATAACTTACCTTGGTTAATGCAGCTGTGTGATCTTCTCCACAGGAGACGTAAATCACTCTCTGCGATCTAAGGGACTTCAGCAGTGCGGGGAAAGGCCGATCTAAAAAAGAACTTCTGATGATTAGTCTGACATGAGGGCTTGAAGGCTCACAAGTACTTTAGGGTTTTGACCACTCACCATTGCTGTCATTAAGACCCAACTGACCAAACTTGTTGCGTCCCCAACCAAACACAGCTCCTGAGAGAGTAAGGGCAAAGCTGTGAGCACCACCTGCTGATATTTGGGCAAAAGGAATGCCCTGCAAAGACTGAATGATCTGGGGTGTGGAAACACTCTGTCCGTTTATTCCCAGCCCAAGTTGGCCATATCGATTCTGGCCCCAGGAGAAGACTTGGCCTCCTACAAAACAAAACGGACATAACATGGAGCGTCTCAATATGAAGAAAACATAGTAAGTTGGGAAGATAATGTGCATTACATAGGTATAGACCATCCTCACCTCTTGAAAGTGCATGGGAGTGCCAGTGCCCGCAGGCTACCTGAGTAATTTGTACATCTGACAAACTCTTGATGTTTCTGTTATTTTTACAGGACAAAAGAAAATATTTAAAATTGTTTTTAAAGCAATTCCAATGGATAAATTAATCTCATTTAGACCAGGATTTAAGAATGTTATTTTGATATCAAGACATATTTAGATTAAGATACATTGACATGTCATATTGATATTTCTTTATATAAGAAAGCATGAGCAAAAAGTGTGATTCAGAACAAACAACAGTTTTCATGCAAATCTGAATTGAAATATTGTTTGCTTTTACCTAGGCACACGAACACATTCTTCAAAGTTATGTAGCCCCAACTGCCCATCTGAGCCCAGTCCCCATGAGAAAACCTGCCCTTTGTCATTCAGAGCAAGTGTGTGGGACTCCCCACATGACATTGCCACAATGATCTGAGCATCCAGAGCCACGACCTGTTCTGATAGAAGAAGAAGAGAAATGCTTCTGTATTTATGAGGGATTTTTCCAAGTGTAAATAAATAGGAAAAAATCTCCAACCTGGTTTCTTCCTGGACTTCTCATGTCCCAGCTGCCCTAGGTCATTGCAGCCACAGGTGTATACTGTCCCATCCTCCAGCAAGAAGGCTGTGTGTCTGTGGCCACACCCCACATCACACACTTTCTTCCCGTGGAAGAAATCACATTTTCGTGGCTCAACTACAATCTCCTCATCAATCCCACCCAAGCCTAGTTGTCCGTAGGAAGCGTTTCCCCAGCACAACATTGTAGCTATACACGCCAGCAGGATCTCCGTCTCTGTGAAAGCGAGGGAGACACATCGGCTAATATAACAATACAGAGGACAATCAGAAATCCATAGTTTTAGTTGCAAGACACACTTTGGTTGGTTTCACCTGGAAAGGTAGCCAAAGAACGTTATGGCTAAAATAACACTAACGCTACATATGTTAGACGCGTACTTTTTGTTAGCCTAATAACTGTAGTTAGAATTTAATTTAATCTATTTCCTAGTAACAATACAATGAACTCCGGGATGACCAGGGAACATATAAAACGAATTTGCCAGGTAAGCTACAGTTAAAATTAACGGTAATAGATGAGATAGGTTAGCTAAAAACATCAGGTAACACGACTTCCGTTTTAGGCGTCTGGAATTCCAAATTAAAGCTCAAGTCTGAACATATTTTTAAAAATATACATTTCTAATATGTTTTTTAACCATATTTAACTCACATATAGTAGGCAGCGGTAATGGTCGCTCAACAAAAAACAACTGCTAAGTTTATTCAGAAATGTTAACGACTAATTGAAAACGGAAGTTTTATTCTTGTTCTGAGCGGAGGACCGCGCATATAAACAGACAGCATGTCCCTTGACGTTTATCTACCATGATGATAAACGTTAACATGGGCGAGCTGGATCAGTTATGACTAATTCAACTTGACCAAGTTAATTTCCCATTATATATTGGTATAATGCAACAGTTTGGTTTGAAGGCAGGGTAAACCATTTAAGAAACTAATAATTAGAAAAACGTTCGACACGTTTTGGTGATATAAATAGTGCAAATGTTAGCTTTTCTCAACACTTCTGTAGTGTTAGCAAGCTAACGTTAGTCAGAACATAATGTAATTAGCTTAGAGTTCATGCAGTAAGGTGAACGACAAGTAAAGCAGCTTAAGTAACTGCTACTTTTTCAAAGTTAGATTTGCGAAAGCATTTGGCAAGTTTAGCTATTATGATGTCTGAGTAAGCTAGTGATGGATCCAAAACAAGAAATCTTACCAGAACCACCAGATTTGACAGTGCTAACTTGTTACTGTCTTCCAGTGTTTTGCTCGCTAGCTGGTCTGACGGTCAAAAATGCACATACCAGCACATTTTCTTTAGTATTCAGTGTCAAAGCCAACTAGCAGCTAGTTGCAGAATTCCTACCAGTCCTGCTTCAGCGCTCTGTCAACAACTGCTGTTACTGCTAAAGAAAGCTGTCAAGTTGGCCGCAACTAGACTCGGAATATCAGGTATTTCCTTTAGAAATAAAATTCGTTTTTGTTCCGAAAAGCTGCAAGGCATACAAAACGACGCAACATTTGGATCTATTTAAACTAAATATTGAGAAAACCGTCAGGATGATCAGACACAGTATGTAAAAAGTGTGGTTTAAAACGTAGAATAGCTTGTGTATAAAACGTGCCGACCTTTAATTTGAAGGCAAAATCGCTTAACCGGAATTATTACTGCTTATATGTTACAAACATATTACTTGATGATGGTGAGGAAACGTTGCGATGTATCTACAATGTTCTAGATTGGGCGCACTGACTCATGCGCATGCTCAGCGCCATATGTGAGGATATGTTCCACTGTCATATAGTGGCTAGATATGCATTTAACGTATATGTTATATGCCCTACTAACACATGAAAAATGTTAATTTAAAAATAGAAAATATGTAGGTGAATGTAGTGCATTGCAAAGGTAAAAGTGAAACTGCAAGAGACCATAACGTCTCAAAGAAAGTTCTACATTCAACTTGCCAACCATCTCTTAATTAAGTAATGTAATTAATGCAACATTTGGATCCATCCAGAGTATGTAATACTAACTGAACCCTGAAAAAATTCACTTCTTTTTGGATGCAAAGTCAAGTCTATGATAGTGTTTATTCACCTTTAGACAACTGCACTACCTAGCTTCGTTCTAAAGGGATGTCTTACCTACGCCCTCTGGTGGTGACGATAAGCAAAATTAATGAAGTATTCCTTCCACAATATCGCTTAACCTAAAAGAAAAACGATGTTCTGTACATACAGTAGAAATATCAGTCCACAGTATATACACTTCATTACAAGTTAACCTCTTGAAAATACCTTAGCTGGAAAGTAGAGATGTATTTTCAAATCTGTACAATTAAGTAAAACTACTTTTTATGCAAATATGTGATAACAGAAATTGATGCAGTATCATTAAATATATAACTGGATAGTATATCAGGGCATTGAGATTTTTATAAAGTATATATCACTCTTGCATTAAAATGTAAGGAGTATGTTGTAGCCAGTCAAAATGAAGCTAAATTTCAGTACTTCTTATACTTTTTCATAGTTTTATTTTTGCTTTTATAGGCTCATTAAATTTTGTGTTAAGAATGCCAATCTGCCAAGTAAGTAAAGCAGTCAGATAAATAAAGAGGAGCACAGACTATAAAAATGTTTTATTGTAAATGCTTTAATGCATAAAAATTTCTGTATTTTTTAACTTAGTCATTAAAACAGGGCAAATGATCTCTCTGTAGTGTGTCTGCACCAGCAGTTCTCTCCAACCCATTCAACAACTGAATGCCAGCCCTCTTCTTCTGCAAGCAGAGCATAGTGCAGTTCCTGATTGGCTGTCTTTTAAACAATTTGTTTGATGAAGTCATCCTCACTACAGTAACTGAGTAAAAGCAAAAAGTGGCGTAAATAAAGTACTCAGGTAAATTACAAGTGTCTTAAATGGCACCCAAGCAGCCTACAGTACATAAGCAAACTGCAATCAACTTCAGGTGCTTCATGACACCTGCCATTAAAATTTGAGTGGATAGCTTCCCTATGAAGGATCCCTTTGGGTGCAATTTGATGAGTAAACTGGTGAAAAAAAATCACAACACAGACATTTTGACATCAGTAAATGTTTGCTTTTAAAATGAAAATGGACTAATTGTAAAGCCTTCACAGGTTTAGAAGCTCATTTTTGAAAAAAAAGAGCATATATCCGTAGGACCCTCTGTTGCGTCTAAATGGAATTCAAACAGACAGCTAGTGACTAATATTAATTCATAGAACCTCTCAATGCTGCATTACAGTGTGACATATTGTGTAACAGGCCAGTCGTAACTCTTCTCTTACTTTGTTATTTGCATGTAAACTGACAGATACAATCTAAACTGGAAAGTGCGTAAAACCGTGAAAGGCAATGATAGCCTTCTTTCCATGTCAACAGCCCATTTTACGCAGACATTTACGTAAAAGAACATGTGTGATAATCAACATCTTTAAGGGTAGTGCTTCTTGAAAATGCAGTACAACCTGTGCAGCTGGTTTTTCACAGGGTTTTTACCCCGTGACTTACGCACTGAGATCTGATGTCTCAGAGCTGGAGGAACTTATTTTACTAACAGTGCATTACAAATCAGGGCACACACAGGACCGAACTAAAAGAAACAAACATGCTGCACTTGGTGGGAGTAAGTAAAGACTTCTTTTACATTTCTTTTTGTTGTGAGTACACAGCAGTTTCAACTGATTGAAGTTTTTGTCTTACAAGGACTGTCACCTACATTGACTGGTGTTTTATTTAACTTTTCCAGATTGTTGTTGGCCTTCTCTTCATCATAATGTGCTTTTCAAAAGGGCTCAAGGAGGTGAGTAAACTTAACAGAGTTTCGCTTGTGCATGATGAAAGGATTTCTGTAATTTGTTAAATAAAGTAAGACATAAATTTACCATTTAATAACAGAGTCAAACAAACAAAGGAAACAACAAGTGTAACTGGGTGAGTGTAACTGAGTGTGATTTTGCGCAACGATTTTTATCTCTAACAGGGAAATAAACCTCAAAAATCTCAGTTACCTGATTCATCTGCCAACACCAAGAAGGTGAGAAAATATCAATAGTTAAATGTTTTGTTTTCTTTTTTAAAATTAATTTAGATGAAAAATTTTACATGAATCTCTTCAACAGAATGATCTCAGTGAGGAAGACGTGCATTTATTGGCCAGGATCCTTTCAGCCGGATTGGTGGATGCAGATCCAAACTACCTCCACCATCTTAAAGGTTACAGAGACTTGCGTGGTGGATGAGCTTTTTTTCCCTTTTTTTTGAAAAAAACTCATCCCTTTTACAGAAATAATGAACATAAAACAGCTTCTGGATATATATTGATGCATTTCTGGTTATGTCAGAACAAGGCATCTCAGCATTGTGTTTTGGATTTCCACGTCAAGTTATTCTCTTAACTCGTCCAGATGCTCCAAGACTAAATAGAAACAAAATGTTTGCACTTAATTCAGGTCAAAGATGACAACAGTAATCTATTTGGAATAATCATACTCAGTACGTATGTTATCGTTTTCGCAGTGGCTCCAGACAGCTACATGTTTTACCTAACTTTATGATTTTAATCTGCAAGTAGGTGGGAAAAGGACCTCTGACAGTTTCAATCAACCTGTCTTTTAATTAGGAAGTGTGTAAAATGAAAAAATAAGTACAGGACAATAATTTGTACTTTTGTGGTCAGTAAAACTGTCATTATTTATTAACGGCTTGCTTTGATGTATAAATGACATTATTTCAGTGTTGTGCATTGTTAAAAACTAAACTAGCATTTACATCATTTGTATGTGTCACCTTAATTTTAACTGTTGTTGACAGTTTCAGCATGATAGATTAGAGAGGAATTTCCCCCTTTAAAGTGAGATTGTAACTTTTGCTAACACTGACTGTTGCTACAGTTGAAGGTTTTGTAATAACACTAGCCAGGTTTTAGTTAATGCTTAACAGCGGTTTAGTGTTTGCTTAACAGTAGTTTAGCAGTTAGCTAAATGCTTAGCCAGTACAAATGTAATAAAAAAGAGAATAATTATACAGTTAGTGAAGTGAATGAGCAATATACACTTAATCTACAAGCAATATGACCAAAGGTGTTCTAACTTTAGCCAACATTAATCATAAGCTACTGGTCAGATCAGGCACCAGATGAACAAAAGCATTAAACCCTCTGACTGTAGACTGTTTGACTGAGTAATAGAGAGTTTCATTGTTTATGAATTAACCTTGTTATCTGTGAGAGGAAGAATGTGTTTGTTCTACTTTCAAAAGTTATTAAGTCTCACTTTAAGGAATTATTGGACCATTTGTATGCAAAAGGGAGGCTCAGTTACTTGTTGACTGTCATTTTGTTCACGTCCTTACCTAAAGAAGACAAAAAGAAAGGAGTAGACAAACAAAGACAGATATTAGAGACAAACATGAGAACATGTGATCCTTTCTTTACTGGTAAATTTGTAATTTGTCTTACTCCAGACACAGCTGTTGAGCTTGTCCCCTAGCACGTAGAGCAGAGTCACCACTGACATGTTGAAAAAGAAGAAGCCCACCAGACCAGTAGTGCTAAAGTGGCCAAGAAGGGGATACACCCAAATCCCAACCGACAAGTACACCCATATAATCCTGTTGAACATGTTTAGAGAGAAAGAGAGGAAAAGAAACTCTCAATGTCACTGTCGGATCATCTTGTTTGTCCTGTCTCAAATGACTAGTCTGCCTTGTATATATATTCACTAGTTTTACTTTCCAACCATTGTCACTGAGGACACTGATTGCAAAACTCAAACAAACATCAGACATATGAGGATCTGCATGCAGAACGATTAAGGGTATAAGGAAAGTGTATCCCCTCAAGCCGCTTGCATTATAAACTGCTAAACGTTGCACTGGACCAGTCTAGACTTGTTATAGTTGGAAGATGTAGAAACACACAGCTGTGCTTTCAGCTATGTTGAGACATATAAAAGGTTAAATGGACTTTAAATAAATTGTGAATTAAACTGTATTAAAATGCTGTGATATTTGTGTGAAAAGTATTTGCCAATTAAAGTTCTTAAATGTTATCTCCTGGTTTTACAGTGTATGCTGACTCAACACTTACCAAAACAAGTAAGACAAGCCCACAACCCCTAAAGCTGCCAGCGCATGTTTGGTCTGTGGGTAGATGTGAGGCTGCACCAGCACTTCTCCAAGTAAAACAGGAAGGACAAACGTGTGCTGAGAAAAAAAATGTAGGAATAACTCTTTATGTGCAATGATTGATCAGGGAATCAGGATTTTTTAAAGAGTGTCATAAAAGTGCTGAAAATGTGGATTTACAGGCAGACCATTGCATGGTTTATCCAGGGGGGGAAAAAGGTGTCAATGGTAGCTGGGTAGACTAATTCTCTGTCGTAGGCAAAGATCGTCCAAAAAAGTAGTACAACAAACTAAAAGAAATGCAAAGAACATATAGAGTATAATGCATGACACAACTTTGATCTATGATTAAAAAACAGTGTAGGATTTATCAGAAATGTGTTTCTCACCATGCCCACAGGGAAGGCAAAGACAGAGAAGAGAAGATCTTTACATTTGCTCAGAGTACTCTTGGACTTTTTGGTAGGTTGTAGATCATTCACTGCAGCCAACCCAAAGAACGACATTTGTAGTAACTGAAATATTAAAAGCAACAATATATTTTTCCGGTATTTGTTTTACAATTTTATTTTTTTTTATTATAGATTAATGTATTACTTTTATGATAATTTGGGTAATGTACTCACTAAATTCAAAAAAGTAAGGTACTTCCAAGGTCCTCCATATACAAAGATTCCTGGTGGCAGCTCTTCTCCATCCTTATCAGCAAGACTCTTAACGATGAAAGCATACCAGCTGAATGCTGTGATGTGGTACACTTTCCTCAGAGTTGAAGTCATAATAATATAATAACCTATTCTGATCCCAAAGACACAAAAATTAAATACTACAAAAATCTACTCTTTCAAGTGTGAGTTTTCCCTTCCAACTTGAGGTAGACTTTGGGCAGCGAGGGTTCTTTAAAGATTAGTGTAACCCTGCAAGAGCTTATCAAGACATTTGTGAGCGGTGGAAATAAAGCGACCCTCACAGACAAGAGGCCCACTGTTACTTATCAGGCATTCTTTCATAACCGACATTCTGTAACATGTGACATTTTCATTTGCAGTGAGAGCTTAATCGGTTTCATAGTGTTTTGCAAGAGAAGCCCAAAATAATTAAGTAAATCTGTTTAAGTAAGTAGTTTTGTAATGTATAAGTCTATTTGAAAAAATAAGTTGATTTTGTGTGTTGTCATAAAGTGTCTTGAAATTCTGAAGGGTCTTGAAGCAACACACTAAATCCCAGCAAGCATCAGATGCACTGTTTCGTTGATCTTCACCTCTGACCTCCCTCTATCAAATTATAAATTACATCTTAAGGTAGAAATACAACCCTCGCACACAGATGCACACCCTATACATAAATATTCTTTATTATTCTGCAAGGGAGTTCACAATCTTCAAGAGCTAATATGAGCTCTATCTGGCAAATTTTTTATAATCTTGCTAATATATAAAGGTCAAAAAAGCACTATGTGCCTAAATGTATTGTGTGGTCATACAAGATTAAAGGTGTGTAGCAAACCAGTAGCCTTGTAAAGCTGTAATGTTCACTTCACATTAGAAAAGAGTTATTTAACAGAAAAAAAGATGTAGCATTATCAGTCTAAGGGTTTTGCAGCCTAACAGCCCCAAGAAGGTTCGATTTTTAATTTGGATTTTGTGTTCTTGTGAGTATGAGTGTGTTCAGGGATTTGAATGGCTGTGTCTTGACTGATCCTTTGGCCTGAGGGTGGTGCTAGAGGAGAAGTTTTGGTGGTGAGACACTGGCGTGACTGTCTCATGTGGAGACTCAAAAATTACAGGGAAGGTTATAATTTGATACCATTATGACGTGTGGCACAAGAACTTTTTCCAAAACAAAATTAAATGAAAAAATGTAGTTATGCTATCAACTACAATACATAACAAAATCTGTTTATAACAAATATATGAATAGGCACAATATTATTGTTTCATATAAAATACAAGCTGGTCATATGCTGTTCCATAGATTATCTACTTGAGACAAAGACATATTTAATAGACCAATTATGAGTTTTGATGGTCTCATAATTTTTTCTGCTTACTCTTATTTTTTGCATTAATGTAAGCTCTGACTACTTGTGAAACAGGTACGTGTAGAAAGTACTGTCTGCAAAGCATATATCATGACATGATATCGTGTCATGGCTTACTGGTTGAAAAGACTAAATAATTTTGATTTCTCATAAACACCCTAATTTTTCACATGATGAAAAATAGAAATTTCACTGGTCAAAAACACCTACACATTATATAAGTGAATGAAAACACTGGCCCTCATGTAATGAACTGAACACATCCAGCTTCTCTCAGTAACTTCCTTTTGCACAGTCAGGCACACTTTATTACATTTTATTTACAAAATTGCAAGTGTTACTGTTGCATAAATCCATTACAAAAGCTGAACTTTGAGAACTCCACATACTGTTGTTTAAATACTTCACACGTTCAGAATTTCTTCTTTTAATGTACAGATATGACAAGTTTTAATCTTAAAATGTACAGTTTCAGAGACAATTAAGATTGGTTTCAGAATATTAGAAAAAAATAACCCCATATTTTTTTATTTACCCCTGCTAGAATGAAGCCAGGTAATTTTGGCTTTTACGACCAAATAGCTTCTAAACTCTTAAAAACCTAAATATCTCTCCTTGTGTTGGTTTGTTTTAGAGATAATCTAAATAAAATAAAAATAATATGGCATAATAAGATAATACGGGTGAACTAACCCTTTAAAGCAACCATGTGCAGCCAAAAAGATGACCAATAACTCCTACTTGATAATGTTCAAAAGAGAGACAAATAATATGGTGCAAAATACTGTAGATACAACACAGTTAAGCTGCAATTCTGTTTCAATTCCATTTTTGATTCAAATTTCACAGAATCAAAGTTACAATTTATTTACAATAGATTAATAACAGTCCTGCATGGATAAGTATTTATATATCCACTTGTTTCTCAAACACATCATTTTTGACAACGCCTCTGTTTTACATGATTGTGAAATACTATATTTAAAGCCACAGTATAATACAACTGTACAAACTTGGACTACATTTGATTATCTATTACGCTTGAACAGCACAGATTCATCTTAAAAACCAGCTAACACTAGTGCGATGGCTGTCAGTGCTTTAAAAAAAAAGACAAGGACAGACGTCATCCTAGAAACAACCTGATGCAAACATTGCACATTACCCATACAGTCAGTAAAAACATTTTTTGCTCACACATACAATCTCAATACATGTATCAGCTTGTATCAACAGGTATCAACTTGATGATCTCCCCAAAGTAAATAGCCCTTTGGTGGCTGTTGCATGTTATTTGGACATCACTTGAACTACAAGTACTTTTACCCTTTACAATTCATTGCCACTGATACATGCCGCCTGCCTCTTTCTTGCATAATATCCCCTCTTTGCAGAAAACCTGCGCTGAAATGCCATATCTGTTAAATTTCTTTGGTTAGAAAACGTAGAGACATCACTTCATCTTTTTACACTCTTTATACACATACTGTATGCACTGTTTATCCTCTCAACTTTCTTTGGATCCCATTAAGGTGCCATCTGTGAAAGAAACAAAAATAAAAAATGACTTAGTTCAGGAGCAAGAAAATGGACATTTCAAATGGGCACTATTAACAATGGTGTTAATGCATTCATACCTCAAAGCGACTGTAAACTTTTCTCTCCTTCCTCATGCTCTGGATCCTCTCCAGCAGCTTCTCACGGTCCTCTTCTGTCTTAGGCTGTCCTCTCCTTAGTGACCTAATTCCTTTTTCTTTCTCCTTTTTGCCTTTTTTGTCAGCTTCATCTTCTTTCTCATCATCTGTGACAGGAGACTCTTTGGTACTCTCATTCCTGCTTTGGTTATTAGCAGAAATTTGCCCTAGAAGCAGCTTTGTGTCGTCTCTGAGGTTGCTGCTTGAGAGCACATTGGCTGTTGATGAGTGGTAGCGAGACTGGCTTGATTTTGGCTGCTTTGACTGGGGCGATGGAGGACGGCCTTCATTGGGGGTGATCTCTGCTGGTTCCGAGCAATTGTTTTGCTTTTCTTGGTCATTCTTTTCCTCACTGCAGGCTGAATCTTGTGAAGTACTTTTATTAATCCTATTTTTGGCCTCAATATCATCAGTGATTTTCTCACTAGGGTCAGGCATTGCAGGCTCTTGGCTTACTTCATTCTGTTTGTCCTTATTACTTTTTTTAGCAGGTACAGGTGACTCTGAGGGGTGGGCTCCAGACGTCACAGATTCAGGTGTTTTGCATGACTCTGTTGGGACTTTTGAGGTAGACTCAGTTGGACTACTTGTGTTGTTTGAGTCTGTTGAAACCTGCTCTGGAAGAGATTCAGCATCTGAGGGGCTGTGCAATGTAGAAAATGTTTTTTCAGCCTCAGGGGACAAAACTAACTTCGTTGGAGGTGCAGAACATGATACTGATTCAGCAAGAGAGGAAGGGACAGGTTTTGTCAGGTTTAGTTCACAAGGAGGGGTCACGTTTATCATTGCATCATGAGCAGATGTTTCCCCCAGGGAAGCTTTAGAAGTTAAGTCTGGATGAACAGGAGTGCTTATTTCTGCTGGAGAATGCTCAGATGGAGATTTAGGTTTACTTTCCAGAGCAGGTGTAGTAGGTAAACAGGACTCTGTTACTGAAAGGTTAAGGCTAGGAGTTGTGCAATCTGCTTTGATATCCTTTGATAAACCAAGTTTCTCAGAATCTTTCCCAACAACATGAGGAA
The DNA here is from genome assembly GCA_029814665.1 of Acanthurus lineatus. Classification (NCBI taxonomy): domain Eukaryota; kingdom Metazoa; phylum Chordata; class Actinopteri; order Acanthuriformes; family Acanthuridae; genus Acanthurus; species Acanthurus lineatus. Next base: position 6,270,236 of record JAPZDV010000003.1, read on the forward strand.
CGGAGCTGTCTTTTGATTCTGGAATGTCTTTTTCAGAAGGTGTGAGAGCACAAGATTCTTCAGAGTCTGTCTTTGTAGTGGACTGCAATGAGGATGTGTTTGGTTCTGAACCAGCAGCATGTTTGTCTGGAGAAAGAGCAGAGTCATCTCTTGAAGGGGTCTTAGGTGATGTCAACTGGGAAACAGAACTGTGATTAGCTTGGGTAGACTCAGATTCTGTTTGGCTGATGGAAGTAGCTGGAGATTTTTGTAAAGTGTCCTTAACTGATTCGGCTGATGAGCTGACCGTTTCTTTTGCATTTGTGAAGAGTGTGCTGGATGTTAGGGTTGAGTCTTTTGGAGAAACATTTGAAGATATGGTCTCTACTGGAGTGGAAAGAGGAGAGGAGCTTGAGAGTGAAGGACTTTGACTTATCTGTGAACCAGAATCTGACAGATTCTGGTCAGAAGAAGAGCTTTGTACTGATTGTTTACGAGATTTTAATTCTGATCCAGTGTGTTTTTCAGGTGGCACAGGAGAAGAGGAGATACTGGTTTCTGATGGAACTGATTCAGGATTTTGGGTGATAGAATCCAACGCAGCAAATGCGGACAATGGTGGTACCTCCAATGAACTAGGAGTGAGTGCACTAGACTCATCTGAGGTAGAAACAAGGGATGAGTTGTCACCATGATCAGTACCTTGTGCAAGAGAAGGAACATTGGCAAAAGCAGCATTGGTTGGTGTAGATGGATGATCAGGGCTACTCTTTTTAACAGCAGGATCAGACAGCTTTGAATCATCTTGTGGTTTGCTCTGAGGTGCTTCTGGTTCTGCAGAAACAGGCGGGGTGGCTGCTGGTTGGCTGTGCTTTAGCTCTTTTTCCTCCAAATCAGTTGAAACTGTGGTTTGATCTTTAAAGCTCTTGGAGGTATCAGGATCATTCTTGACTTGACTGTTAGCCTTATCGCTGACATCCTCTGCAGTAGTATTCTTTATTGATAACCCTCCAGATGTAGCAGAATCAGCCATCTTTTCTGCAGTGTCTTGTGGTACATGTTCCTCCTTTTTAACAGTGGTGTCGCTTTGTGGTTCAGTAAGTGGTTTCATCGGAACCTTTTCTTTGCTCTTTTCAGCCTCTGCAGCCTTTGCAGCTTTGCGTTTTGCTGCCAACTCTTTGAAAAACTTCAGCCTCATGTCAGGATCATTCATATCTACGTACATGGGACTAGTGAGCAAAGATTTGGGAGGTTGTTTTGGGGGTTCAGTTTTGGGCAGCTCAGCATCAGAAGGCTTGGATTGGGATACTAATTGTGAAGACTGTATTTGCTCTACATCTGGCTGTTTTACCGACTCTTCTGCCTCACATTTTTCTGAACTATCCTTTGAATTTTCATCCTTTGATAAATCTTTATCATCTACCTTTCTGTTTCCGTCATCTGCTTTGGCTGTGTCTGTGGCAGAGCTATCAAAAGTAGCTGATTTAATGTAACTCCTCCATTCAAAAGGTCCTCTCGAAGTAGACCTTCGTTTCCCCAAAACCTGTGAAACAAAAGGTTCTTTTGTCTGTTCAGCCTCATTTTTGCCACTTTCATCGTCCTGTTGGCCTGGAGCAGATGGAGTATCTTGAGAAGTATGCTGCTGCTCAAGAGAGCTGAATATCAGAGAAGATCTTAACCTTGAGCTCCTTGGTACTGCTGCATTATATTTCCTTCGGAATGACTCGTCCCTATTAACAATACCAGTTTTTGGTTCCTTTTTCTCTGCCTCCTCTGTCTTTTCACCATCATTAGTGGATGATGATTCTGAAGGTGATGGGGTTGTTTTGGTTTCTGCTGCTGCTGCTGCGGGCTCATCAAAGGATTTCTTTGGCTTCTCTTTTGCTATGGTTTTAACATAACCTGGCATCTGACTTACTCTTGGTATTGCAGGAACCTTAAACTCTCTGACATTAGGGATTTTAGGTATTGATAAATCTATACCTGGTGTTGTTTGCTGGATGAGGTTAGAGGGCTCATCACAAGGATCTGCTACATTAGGCGTTGCTAGTGGCAGGCCTTCATCCTCTGGATTATCATATGTACTGAGGTATGAGGTAATCCTCCAGTCTCTTAGCCCCTTCTTCACTACAGGATCCTTGCGGTCAGTTGTAGGTTCTTGGAAAAAATGCTTTTGCTCAGTAGGAGTTGAGGGGGCTGGAGATGTTTGACAGGCATATGCTTGACCTAAACTCAATCTTCTTGGGTGAGATGAACTAAAGGGTAAATCTGCTGCCGGTAGTTTCTCTGAGCCCTGGTCAAAGTCCACATTTCTGGTAGAAGATAAATAGTTAAGCACAGGGTCAAAGTCCGGTGAGTCCAACTCTTGTGGTAAACCAGGTTCAGAATACTGATCTGCTGAATGAATATCTTGGTTCCAAAACTTGTCATAAGCACTGCTATCGGCTTCTTTTCCTGCTCCTGGGTAAAGCTTCTGCCCCCTGTGAAACTGTCTTCCTTGGATCTCAGGCTCTGGCATTCCCTGCTGTGGCAGAAATGGAAAAGAGTATCTACCTTGAGCACCTTCAGCATAACTGTGACGTTTGAAGGCAGCATTTTCCATTAAGGGTGTCTTTGTAGGGCCCTGATCAAAAGAAGGATCAATGCGTGAGTGCGGCGATGGAAACCTGCTGTATATATCCGCTGGGCCCTGAACAGGTTCCCTCATTTTAAGGGGCTTTAGCCTCCAATCCATATTCGTGCGTTCATCATAGGAATGTCTCACCCATTCCTCGGGATTTGGGGTGTCCTGTGATAGAAATTTCCTTGACTCTTTGTAGAGTGAAGTCCTTTCACTTGGGTATTGCCTCTTTGGTAAAAGGCTGAATTCCTCCATTGGAGCAAGCACATTTTCAATTATCAGTGGTTGAGATTGAGCAAATAAAATACGAAACTCTTCATCAAAGGTTGATACAAGCTGTCCGAGGAAAAGATGTGCCATGCAGCGATGGAGCTTCTCAAAAGACCACATGAAGCTAGACAGAGACATCACAGTAAGTATAATTAATAGAAGCATTTAATTCATGGGCTAAATGTGTCAGTTTTCTGTGCAAATTGAGAGTATTTATAAATACATAATTTAAGGTGTACAAGTGTAGAAATTTGCTTTCTGTAGCAGTTTTAAATAGGCTCACCTGTAGTTTCCACTTAGCACAGCCCTGCAGTCTGTCAACAAAAAGCGATCCATCATCTGACCTTTAAAGGATTTTCCTGAGCGGCAGTGATATGTGATGCCAGACACTGTTCTCACACGTAAAAACTGCAAGACAACAGCAAGTCACCCAACACTGACTATTAGTCTAAGCATTACATATAGTGGTTTTAATGTTATAACGGCAGTCCAAGCTAGGTGGCAGCATTGTATTAGCACTACAACTTAAAAATTGGCACAGTAAATGGCTTTACTTCAATTTGACTTTTCCAGTGATATGAAGTTACTGTTACTTCTATCAATTAGAAAATATATAATATAATAATGTATTTATCAAGGAGAAAATATATTTATAATCATCAATGTGATGTAAATGTGCTAGATTTAATCTGAGCAGGAACATAAATACAAGCATGACAGAAAGAACTAAACACTGCTGACAACAGCTTATCACAGGGATACATGAGAGACACAAAACACACCTCCAGTAAAGGCAAGCATGTAAGGATTTGGCCTTAAGGTCTGTCTATCAGTACTTTGTGACTTCCCTACTATGGTTCTGAGCTCCAAACCCATTCATTCCCATTCCTTATGTAAACCTAGATCAGGTCAAAAATACAGTGTATAGCCCAGCTTTATAGTTTCTGGCAAATGTTATTCAATCGGGTAAATATGGCATTTGTTGGGGGCATTTATGCCCATGTTCATTTTATTAAGGGAGAACAGGAAACCTAGCACAACATTGTGGCTCAAGAACATGTTTAATAGTTTTTCTATGTTGCAAAGAAATAAGCTATATCAGGCTTTAGACACACAGACACAACTTGTCAGCATAAACTATTCATTTTTGTTCTTGATTGTTTTGCTAACAAAAGAAAATACAGGAGGTCACAAGAGTTATATGTTAAGAAATATTTAAAAAACCCACTGAACACTTCATCAGCATATTTAATGTTCTTTGACTTCTGCAGTTAAACTGTAGTCAAAATATATGAATAGTAAAGCAGTTCATTAAAGGATCCTGCATAACAACGTTCTCAACCTGTTTGGTTCAAAATATTTAAACTTTTTTACTAGTTTACTTACTACTGCCACTAGTTTCAGGCACACACTTTTATTAGTAAGGGGATTAGGACATGTCAGTGTGTAAGTAGCCTTTTCTACACAGTTATATAAGCTGAAAACTATAACGCAGCTATTACAGCGCCTTTACCAAAACATAATATTTTTTAGATATGTACTCACTTGAATGCTCTGTAGATTGACTCTGCAGTTGTGCACCATGTTGATAAAGTGATGTGCATTCTGCTCGTCTAAAAGGATGTAGACGGCAACATTCCTCATGGCAGCATTGAGAATATCATGAAAAATGTCAACATCAGTAAACATATCCATCGCTATGGCAATCACCTAGGGATATGAAAGATAAAAACATGTATAAACAACATTGTCAGTAAAATGACACTTTAAAGACAAGCTTGGCATGAACTCTCCCTCAGTAAAGAAAGTGAAAAATTCACCTGATGAGCATTTTTGATGAGTCGTCTTGCCTGTTCCTTGATACTCGGCATATCAGGCTCAGGGGGGTTAACCAGGGTGGTGACCTCTGTGGGCCCAATGAAGTGATGTATTTGAGGCCAGCCAAGGTCCAAACCTGGAGCATCCAGGTCAGAGTGAATTGGCCAGTAAGTGTCTGATGAGCCATCTCCGCCAATCTCCAGAAAACGTTGTTCGGGCTGGTTGCTTTGCTGAGGAGCCTGCACAGAGTCCTGAATATACTGAATCTCAGGTGAGGACAGGAAGTCCACCACATCCGCTTTCTGGAGGAACTGATAGTATCCCTCTAGGTCTTCCTCAACCAGTGCGTCAATAGCCAAGCGGTACTCTTCCCGATAGTGAGGAGGGAGGTAGTTGGGGTTTAGGGGGTTATCCCCAGCAGAGGAACACTGGGAGCGACGTGCCATGCTGTAATCTGAAGAGAGGAACATGTGATGGATTTACTGCATTGGTTATGAGTCATTTTCACACTACACAACTGTTTCATGAATAAAAAAGTTACACAACAAAAATAACAGCTTGAAAGTGGTAAACACTAGTTCAGTTTGAGCAGAAACTTTAAATCAAGGGAAAAGTTACGATAATTTTGTCAACAGTTGACTTTAAATAACTCTTCAACCAAAATGCTGGTTCCAGTTCCTCAAATTTGAAAATGTACAGTTTTTTCTTTTTTGTAAGATAGTCAAATAAATTATGTGACGAATGAAGAAATTAAGAATAAATTATTGTAAACCAAACAACGTGTTTTGATATATTATTATCTCAGAAAATCTTATTGATACCTTTATACTCACAACCACGTGAGCCATCCCGGTCATTTTAGTTTAAGAACTTTTAATCAAAGGGTTCAGCTCATTTAGATCTTAACACAAGAATCCTCTGTCTAATACCACATAACAGAAAAGCGGAATGAATGAGGGGAATGAAGTTTTTATTACAGAATGGATGCGTTATGGGTGTGGCTTCTCCCTCCGACCAAAAATCTCCATTTGCAAGTTCATGAGAAGCCATATATGAGAAATGTCGAGAAAAAACTTTTCAAACAAAGCCCATAAATCAACAAACAGAAGAATCAGAGCAACAAACTTCTAATTACATTACCTGATAAAAGGCTGTGGGTCACCGTTATGTGCCGAAAGTCCGGGGGAAACTTTTCTACCAACTTTTTTTTTTTTTACTGTAACCGACACAATGTCACATAACTTCAAGAAAGCCAGGTGACACTATCTATATGCGCTAGCCATAATCCAAACATCACATCCTAAATCATATTAAACCATCTGGGACTGACTTTATTATGTTAACTTACCCCACTGATGTTTACTTGTCAAGCTTTTCGTAGGTTAAACTTTGAGCCAGTCATCTCGCCTTCTTCACCATGTTTTTACCTCGCAGCTGTGCCGTGCCTTGAGTCCAGGTGGGACTTGTTGAAAGTTTTACATTGCCTTTTTCCCGTCATCCAGCAAAACCAGTTTATTGTCATGCTTGAGGCATGTTAGCGAGAATGTTAAACACCGAGCACATAGGAAAAAAAACTGCTATCGATTTTCGTAGCCCCGCCTCGGCCCCAGCTCCTCTGTTGGTTCACTTCTGCTCCTCCTTTCGTGAGGTTACTTATGTGTCTTTATTATGCAATCATTCAGAAATGGAATAAGAGCAAAAACTTTCCGCACTGCAGTCAAAAAATTGATTTAGAATAAAAAAAAACATATCAACATTGCATTTAAAAAATGTTTACTTGCAAGTTAAATTATATGTGATTGAAAATGTGATATTGTGTGCCAGATTTTGTTCGCAAATCTTAACTTTTTGTTTGAGTTAAAAAGTTTGCTTGTTAATCCTAACATTTTACTTGAAGTAAATATAGTGGGCGGGACCTGCATTATTACGTCAAGTCTCTATTGGCCAATCTCAATCGACCATACTTCCTGTCCGGCGCTTGTTGTGTTAAGTCACCGCCGCTACTAATGAGAAGCTAATCAGATGTGCCAAAGTCCGTGACCTCCTTGGTCAGTGTCCAAGAGTAAATCTGATATCTTGACATGTTGTGGGGTTAATAGAGCAGTTTTCCTCCATTCCAACTCATACAAAGTTGAAGCAAGGTTATAAGTTATTTTTAAATTCTTTTTGGAGCTAATAAATTTTGCGGCTAATGTGATTGCCTTACGGTTACCTTATGCTAGCAAAGAGTCAAGTAAAAAATTTCAACGTCATATATCTAAGCTCAGTGTTTTATGACTTGGTATTTGTAAGAATTTTCTCAATATTATATTGCATAAGTGTACACACAAACCTTGCTGTGTCTGACGATGTTTGCTAGCATAACAATGATGGTTTTACATTTCTGCCAGTGTGTAACGTTTTAAACACGGAGGTTGTCATGTAGGTAATCCAGGTCAAGAGCCCTATTATCCCACAAGATAATAATTTACAATATTTTTTGATAAAGCAATATGGCAGCCCTTATTACTCACCCAAAAACGAGATGCTATGTTACAGCTGTGTTTCGATTACACAGCATTACATTTGAATATACATTTAAATTCTAAATATAATACTGTCCATCCTGATTAGTATGAACATTCTCCCTACTGTATTGTTTATAGTGTTAAGGGATTAGATATTTTACTGTAGTCGCAAATTTTCTTTGTCAGATACACAACGAACTTGAACGATTTGACCTCATTTATTGAAGTTCCATGCAACCATCTTGTGGCTAATGTAATCAAACAAGGATATACCCAGATATTCTGTTTTTTCTAACATTTGAGTTTTTTAAACACTTCATGTGTTTCAGGATCCCGCCCTAACCCACTGGGCCAACTGACTAACCAGTTTACCTTTACATCCTTTATTGCATTGGGGCATTGCTAGCCAGACATGGTCAGACCTGTTTGACATTTTAATGAAAAGGCTAATTACTGGCAGGTTAAAAAACAGAAATGGTAATTACGTCATATGACAAACATGCCTGGAAGGTGAGAAAGCCACTAGATTTGTTAACCTGAAATCTCTTAATGTGATCTCCATCATCAAACAATAGTGTATCTGCATGAGGATGATTATTCTAAAGAGCACGCTGCGAGCAATCCTTTGATGAGGGTGCAGTCTAGTAACACAAACAAAAGAGCAGAGCAGCCGAAGGCAGCCAGGACAAAGCCTCGAAGCCTGCGAGACAGGCTTCTTCTGCCAACATGGTGCCAGCATGCATTCTTTTGTTCCTTATAAGGTTCAATTACAAACTTTCTTGCACCATTTACAGTAATGGCCACTGACCCAAAAGATTTTACTAGACAGGCTGAGATGTATCATTATTCTGTGGTTAAGAGAGAGTGCTCACGTGGAAACCTAGAGGCTAGGAGGAAGGTCGTCTTTATTGTCAAGATAGGACCTTGTAATACATGTTTTGTTAAACCCTGAAAGGAGAGAGAGAGAGAATACTGTGATTTTTCCTTAATGGGTGTTACACTGAGACCCAAAATAGCCTTGTCAGGATGAAATCTGCTGTAACTAAAGGAGAGGAAGTGATGCAATGTAGCTGCTCAAGTGAAGACTTGAAGACAATCCCTCATTGTTCCCCTCAAGCACCACCCAAGGCACACAGAGGAGCAGTTGAAACATCAAAATTATCATTCACAAAGTTTATAGATTGTTGGTATACACTGTTACCACACAGCAGTATTCATCACTGCTGTCTTTTAACCGTCAAAGCTCTTAGATGAACACACATCTGATTGCCTTTGTTTCGGTTTTGTGACTGACAGGTTTGATTACAAAACTTGTCAAACAAAGCATCAGAGCTGGAACACTCCCCATTCATGTAACATCTTAAGGAATGATCAAACTAACAAAGTGTAATTGATACAATTCATGTGATAACACAATGTTCCTCAAAATAAACCGGTATTTTTAGTTAAACAAGGATGCACTATTTCCTGTAGTAAACACAAAATTAACAACAGAGTAGATTAGATTGTACTGATAACCATGTCCACTTAAATAACTTGCAGAATAGGTCTGTTTGCTCACTCTGGTATCAGGTGATACAGTTAATGTGTATGTTTGTTGGAAATAGGAGAGGTATGAGACCACTTTTTGTTCTGAGGTAGTTATTTTCAGATAACCTAGCACATTTATCTTTCAACTTAGTCCCCCTCCTACATTTACACTCTTAGTCTAGCAATTGTGGAGCTATCAGGTCCCTATCTTTGCCAAAGTTGGCGTCCCCCGGTCCAGGAAGTTGTCCGCAGCAGCAATAACGTCATCATTGCTGTCAAATTGGCAACTACCGAGCACTGTCTTCATCTTGTGGAAGAGGTTGGACAAGTTCACACCTGCATTCCTGGATGACTGCAGGAAGGGTGATGTTGTTTGTTTACTGTCACAGTGCTGACTTGCAATTTGAACAGAATTACAGCAAAAGGTATTAACTTTAAACTCTGCACAAAAAGTTGAGCTTTAGTGCATGTAATGAGCAAGTGTGTGTAGCTGTAAAACTAATCTCTACGTATCTAACACTTCTAGTAGTAGTTTTCCCCTGGTCAGATTTATGACATTTTATTAGACATTTTATCAGCTGTGCTTGCATTACGCCATGTAAGAAGGACTATAGTCCCTTTGAATAAGTGTGACACAACCTCTATCACACTTCCGCAGATGTGACAGATAGCAGCTAAAGTAGCTTGAGCTTAGATTCTTTTCAAACTTTTTGCACTGAAGAAAAATATTCAAGGAAAGAAAAGACAAGGAAAACTGTATGACTTTATAGTGATGGTTCGCCATAAAATTATTAATGATGTACCTTAAGCATAGCTTCAAATGTAGGTTGTTTTTTTTTTTTCTACACTTACCAAATGTCTGTTGATAGATCGATAGATTCCCATGAAATCTCATACCTGCAGTCATGTGACATGTGTCATCATTAGATCAAAGTTTTGATCCTTCCGATACTTTGGTTCATGACTAAATACTTGCATAGTTAATGGTATTCACATTAGCCTTAGTTACTTCACCCATAGTAAAATGCTGAGGGACAAAACTAAGATAAGAAGAGCTATTTAAACAGCTGTGGTTTAAGTTTTTTTTTTCCAATAGCACAACAGTATATTTGCATAGAAAATTATGTGTTAGTGTTTTGTTTATACCTCGCTAGGCTTTAGACATGCTGATAACAATGGAGCAGGAGGAGGAAGGGTATAAAAAAGCAGGAAAAGGGAAGAGCTGCATCTGCTGAATCCATTTCTGTGTGCATCATTTGATGGAGTGAACAGGAAGTCTTAGTAGCTCTCAAGTAGGTAAGATTATGCTAAGACACAGAGATGATGAAGGTGGAATTAAGAGAATTATGAGTTAGCACAGTTACAGAGGACCAACTAACCAAACTTGAACTGAACAATTACTTATAATGTTGTAACAACTGGTGATGATGAACAATCAGTAGATTAAAAATCTACCAGTAATTCAGTTGGGATAATGAAATCATTGAGCTTGATTTAAAAGGGATTCATCTAATTTGATTTTAAGTTAGGCAGTAAATATGTAAGAGACCACCTTTATAATTAGTTGGAGGGCAGGCTCCTCTATATTTGTCACTTGGAGAGGCAATGGCAAATTCCACAGATTGTAGTCGCACAACACTTTATGTCTCTGAAAGATACTGTGTAACTTTTAGTCACCCTGTCATTGGGTTTGATGGCAGTGATCAATCTTCAGCTTTGTTAGAGGCGGTTGGGGTTTGTCAGCAAGAGATCATCGACTCGCTGGTGGAGACAGGTATAGACATAAACACACATGTGAGACAAAACCACAGCAGTAGAGATAACAGGCTCTTGTTAGTGTGGAATGTATTGACATACAGCCTCATAAATGTGTGGGATTGTTCTAGGTTGTGTTTAAAGATGGGTACCTATGTTTAAAGCTCTATTAGCAGGTCACGTTGGGGCGACTTCAGCTGGCCTTGTTTCACACAATGCAAATAAAAATGTACACCCAGCAGGTGTACATTTGTATCTGATTTGACTGACATTTTGCCTGTTGAGAATGTTTTTCTACTCAGAAGTTTATTCTGTGCAGTGAATTTGCAAGTAACATGAAATTTGTCATGAAGGCTTTTTAATCTCTTTCTTATAAACTCACGCTCAACCATTTTTACTTTCTGTTAAGTCTTCGTGCATGTACTTTATGTGTGTATGTGTGAGTGTAGCCGCAGGTCTGCGTGCAATCACAGTAGCACTCGTTCTTGTGTGTGGCTGTCATTATGTGTGGCAGGTCGCTACAGGAGTGGCAGTGGCTGCTCTTTAGAACAGTTGTAAAAAGGAAGACACAGAAATACTATGAGAAGAAAAGGAGCTGAAGAAAAATTAAGCCTTTTGTGACCTTTGGGATACACAACCAGTTTTTTACCCCACCCAGTTTCATACTGGTTCCATAAGACTTTGTTTTCCAATTACATCCATTTAAAGTGTGAATTTACACAGACCAAATGGAGAATACCTGCCTACAATAAGGCCATAATTGCTGTATGACTGAAGAAAATTGAAGGACAGGGAGCAGCAGCTGTGCTTTACATCTTGCAATGCTGTTGTTAATCCTTCCGTTTTTTACTTGCCTCATTTCTTTCCAGTTCTATTGTATTGCATCCTGTGACACATCCTGCAACCACAGCACTCTCTGGAAAGGTCTTGCATTGAGTCAAAGGCATGTGTCTCAGGATAGTCATCATTTCCCTCCCAACGCATCTTGGATGTAAACACAACACAATAGCCGGCGTTTCCCATCGGCTTAAAGGGAGAGCAACTTAAACGTGACGTATGCAATTTTTTCACAGCCCTATAAAAAACAAATACACAGAGCTGCTGACATAAGGGGTATCAATTTACAAGAGCACTGTAAGATATACTTAAAATCCATATTTACATTTGTAATGTTTCTTAGAGCACAAAAGAGCACATTGCCCATTTAAACCATACAACTGAAACTGTTACTCAGCCCTCATGCACGCTGAATTATATGAATGATGCCAGAGTGATATAGCACACATCTGGATTTAATGATAGCACATTGTAATATCACTCCTGACTGTGAGGGGTCAACTCTGTGGTCAGCTGCAGAAAGAGATGACAGAGCTGAATGAGCAGATCGCTGAATGCAAAAACTGTACAATGAAGAACATGGATTTATTACTGTTCTTTAACTTGTTTGTCAACTTCAAGGTTACTTCCTTTCAAGTTTCTGATGACCTTTTAGCTTATGTTGTTTGCTCTGTCTGCCACATTGAAGTTGGCATGAGCTCAAAGAGTAACACAACAAGCTGCTGAACCACTAAACCGTGCCAAGTTAGCTCTCAGGGCTGCCTGGTTTTGGCTCATGCTTCTGTAAAAAATGTGGTTACAGTTCCGCAAAAAACTCAGAGCTTTATGCCTGGGTTTCCCCTAAGTTCAGATGCTTTCCTGAAGTGTTGGGGGTTTGAAGTCCAAAAGGATAACAGGTCAGCGTTGTGATGTTACTGCACAACCATCAAAATAAACTTTCTGAAGTTGAAATACAGTTCTGTTTTTTCAACTGTTGCATTTTAACTATGTTTGTCTGCAGATAGACTTGTTTGAAGGAGTCTGCTAAGCTTACTCCAACACCTCTCTGGTACAGAGAACTGCAGATCCTGCAGATAGAGAGCCTGAAAAACAGACCACGGCTTACCAAAGGGCAATCAGATTAGAGAGGATTATTACAGCACCATTACTTTTTACCTTCCCAACATTTCTCCACAAAGCTAGTAATATTTGTGTTTTATGTTTTACGTTTAAGATGTGTTTCTGTCTCAAGTTGAACTAAACTACTACCCTGGTAGAGACAAAACCCAGGTATTTGAGGATAGTGTGTTCTGCTGACGACTCTAAATAATCCAGAACTAAGTTCAGGTTGGACTGCATTGAGAAGCGTGGTTATGACATTTAAACAGCGTCACTCCCTGGACAGCCTACTCACAGCATTTTGTTGTGTTGAGGTCACTGGGCCTGAAGCCAGAGTCTAGCAGCCTAGCAACTTTATTTTGACACCTACTGCAGTGATAACAGATAATGATAACAGGGTGAAATTGCTTTCATGTGAAAAACAATATTAGTTATCTGTGAGAACTATTTTTGCAGATATTGAACCACCACAGAGCTGCTGACAGAACTACCCCTCAAAAGACACAAGGCTCAATGAGGAATGCTGACACATTGTATGAAGTCCGGCCAACCGTGTGCACAGTTGGAGATTATAGTGAACATGCTGAGGAAGGCATCTATTTGCAATTATTAACATATTAAAAATTTTAATGTTATATGATCAAGTTGTGAGTATTTTTTTCAGCCTATACTTAAGTAAGATAATCATCAATGAAGGTTTACTACAATGATTCCTCTCATTTTCTGTTGGGGAAATATGCACTTTTTCCAAGCATCTGAACCTTTTCAGTGCATCAGTGGTATACAGCAAAGTCCATACTAAATTGAAAGAGACAGTAAAATACTGGTTATAATTGGACCATTATGTAACTACTAGTGGGCTTAGTAAGGCAAGTATCAATCTTGATTGACTGTGACCTCCGACCCCTTTGCAGACTAAACAAAATATATCTCCAATATACAACTGACTTTATCTTAATTCTTTGCATTATGGCCAAAGTACATTCCAGAGTTGGACACACACACACACACACACACACACACATACACATACACACACACCTGTGTAGACATCAAAGAGAAAAGAAACTTCTCTGATAGTGTTGTGTTGAATAGGAATGAAACACATTAAAAATCTCACTTGTTAAAACTATATGCTTATAATATTCTGCATTATGTAAAAAGAGAGTTTATATAGATATGTTATACAGTTTATTAGTTATTCTTTTTTTACATGATCAAGTCATTGCGGTGAGGCGCTGTGGATAATCGAAGTTACAATGTTCCAAAAATATTTACCAGAGAAGAAGACTTTGAACCAATGACGTTCTGCAGGCCCCGCCCCACGCGTTTTCTCCCCGCGCAGAATTATCAAAGATTGTATGTTATTGATAAGATGAGTCACTTCGACGTGAGAAAAGTGCAGCTGAACATTTGATGTTTTATCAATAATCACGCTGTAAAGCCTTGTGTAATTCCAAATATTGTGTGGGGAAGTAAATTTATTTAATTTCTTCAATCATGCCCATAAAGATGTTTTAAGGACAGTTGAGCGAGTGAAATTACGTTTTGCTTTGACATTTAATGCAGAGTGAACCTCCTCTTTTTTTTCATTGTCTTTGGACTCATACATGTTCTGGTCTACGTACAAGTTGCCATGCTACAGCAGCCCAAAATAGACACTTTTTTAGCTATATTTATGTGCATTCACTGTTATTATTCTTTGTTTAACTACTCCGAAAGTAAGTCAGCATCATTGTAAAAATGGCGGGAGTTATCCGGAGGCTCGACGAGGCTGTTGTCAACCGTATTGCTGCAGGAGAAGTTATCCAGCGTCCTGCCAACTGCGTCAAAGAGCTGATTGAAAACTGGTAACTGACAAGATATGTAAGACAGTTAATGTTGATGAAAATGTCAGTTATGTAAAGCTCAAAAAGCTAGCGGTGGCCCCTTTAAGGTAACGATATATGTCAGGTGGCACCAATGTTTACATCACGTAAAGCCACCACTCATTAACACCTGTAACCTTAATAATAGTTTTCTGATACTGTCCACTGACTAGATAATACCACCTTAATGCTAAATTGCGGTTTATAACTCCAGTTTTTCTATTAAAATGTTACAGTTTGGATGCCAAATCCACCAGCATCCAGGTGACGGTGAAAGACGGCGGACTGAAGCTTCTTCAGATCCAGGACAACGGCACCGGCATCAGGGTGGGTGACAGGGGCGTTACAGTTGGAGCTAGGGGTGGGAATCTGATGCAGTGGAGGGTCTTTGCCAAATCGGTTTCGAACCGTGATGCAGTTTATGCAGTGAATGGCCCTGGTGCTTAACTATCTGTATCAACAGGGGGTTAATACATCACAGAAAAAGGTTCCAAGTTTTTTTGCCTTCTTTCCAGTGTAATTTGAAATCCGGTCCTCTCTTCCCTTGTGATGTTAGATCGAGAGTTTTGGGTTGAATTTCCTCCAGCCAGAGAGTGTATTCAGCACATCATTTCTGGTTGAGGCTGAATAACTGTGTCACTACGCCTGTCTTTTAAAGCTGTACTTTTCTCTGACCAAGCTTCTATTTTATTTTGGAGGCAGAGAGAAGACATGGAAATTGTTTGTGAAAGATTTACCACCAGCAAACTCCAGACTTTTGAGGACCTCTCAGCCATCGCTACCTATGGATTCAGAGGAGAGGTGAGTAGCGGACTCAAGAGCATTGAAAGTTGACACACTCTATGTTGCTCTTTACATTTGTTGACTGTGTTCTTGTTTATAGGCCCTTGCTAGTATAAGCCATGTTGCACATGTGACCATAACAACTAAGACTGCTGATGCTAAGTGTGCGTATAGGTATGTTAACATTTTAAATCATGGTTCACTCATCTACTCTCTTGCCTCTTAGATCACGTGTAAATTAGAATAGGTCAGAATACAATAAGTAGACAGTAACGAGGATTGCAAAGCTCTGTTGATGAATTGATTCTCATATTTGGTTTTTGAGCAGAGCAAGCTACAGCGATGGCAAACTCAAAGGTCCTCCCAAACCATGTGCTGGCAACCAGGGAACACAGATTCATGTGAGTTTGTGAAGCTTATAAGCTATAAGAGAATGATGTTTAAAAGAACTCAAAAACTTTGCTGTCCTTTTTGCCCTCCTTGCATGCAGGTGGAGGACCTCTTCTATAATGTGTCCACCAGGAGAAAAGCTTTAAAGAGCCCCGGTGATGAGTACTCCAGTATTGTAGAGGTAGTCAGCAGGTTGGTCATCTTGGTTTTACTATTTGTGCCTGGCTATTTCTGCTCTTTTGGCATCACTCACATGTCAACATGTTTTTTAAAGGTATGCCATTCACAACTCAGGGAAAAGCTTTTCTGTTAAAAAGGTAGGATGTGATTTCCTTTTTCTCCGTTTGAACATGTTACTCAAAGAACAAAGCAGCTGCAGGATAGTTTTGGAAGTTTTCTTGAGAAAGAAAGTTACCCATGATTGGAGCTGCAATACCAGTTTACTTCAGTAAAACATTACTACTTATGTTTCTCTTGTTTGTGTTTGCTTGTGAGTGCACTGAAAAAAACGATACATTTTTAAATATTATTACTGTCTGTTTTTCCAGCAAGGAGAGACTGTGGCAGATGTGAGGAGTCTACCCAATGCAACTGTTGTGGATAATATTCGAGGAGTTTTTGGAAATGCGGTCAGCAGGTATTAATCAACCAGGAAAGAACAAAATTATGCTTTGAAGTTCTCTGAAATCATGTGACTTGTTATCTACCCTAAAGCTGACTGCATGACTGGCTCTGTGGCATGTTCCCAGGGAGCTGATTGAAGTTGGATGTGAGGATCAGAAGCTTGCTTACAAGATGAAAGGCTACATCTCTAATGCAAATTACAGTGCCAAGAAATGCATCCTCATCCTCTTCATCAACCGTACGTATGACAGAAATGTAGCTCGCTGGTGCAGATAATGTAATCCTGTTGGAGCTAAATGGAGATTGTGATCTGTGATGTCTCAGATCGTCTGGTGGAGTCAGGTGCTTTGAAGAAAGCAATTGAGACAGTTTATGCTGCATATATTCCCAAGAACACGCACCCTTTTCTGTATCTGAGGTAATTTTTCTGTTTTCTACAATGGATTCTTCTGTGGTTAAATGGTTTAATCTTCACTGGTGTTTTCTAATCCATGCAGTCTAGAGATTGCTCCACAGAATGTGGATGTGAACGTCCATCCAACAAAACATGAGGTGCATTTCTTGCATGAAGATAGCGTCATCGAGAGCATTCAGAAGCACATTGAGAACAAACTTCTAGGCTCCAACTCATCACGCGCATACTTAACTCAGGTATGATATGGCCGGATCACAATCTCAGTGTGTCACTACAGTATTTAATCTGAGGCAACTTTCACAAAATATCTTAAGGCTAGGAAGGAACTCCTTACTTAACTAATTTAAGTGTAACACTAAAAAATAGGCAATTTTATTTTCTTATATATATACCTACTAATTGTTAACAAGTTGCCAAGAGGCTGACAATGAGTTGCATATACACTTCATATGTCAGTAGCCTTTCGACTTAATTCAGTTTACTCTTTGTTTCATGTTAAATCAATGACATATGGCATTATTTTGAAATCTTTATTTGGATAAAGCAAAGTACCTCCTACTATATTCATGTCATGAATTAACCAAGAGAGCCTCAAAACTGCCTAAGATGGCTAGTCACAGTTTTTTATGAAACATGACATCATCCATTGCAACAACATTAATCTGGCCCTTTTCTAAAAGTAAGTGTTTTCCCAGTTTTCCTAGTAGAAGGTGGTCTTAGCAGCTTTGTGAATAAGAAAATCTCAGCTAAGAACTGAGAACTCATTTGAAAGTCTTTTTTTGGTGCTTTGGACAGACAAATGAAATGACCCAAAATGGTGACACTGTGTTTGTGCAGACATTGCTGCCGGGGCTGTCAGTCTCAGGCGGCAGTGAGGTCAAGTCTTCCAGCGCTGCAGCAGAGTCCAGTGAGCGCGTGTATGCACATCAGATGGTGCGGACAGACTGTCGCGCACAGAAACTGGACGCCTTCCTACAGCCAAAGGAGAAGCTGCCAGCTGATCCTGAGCCAGCTGGTTCCAGCTGCAGAGAGGCTGTGACTGAAACCGCCCAAACTAACGGCGCAGAAATGGATGAGACGGATGATGCAGAAATGCTGGAGGCCCTGACTGAGCAGGAAGCAGAGGTGCCAAATGGAGATGAGGACAATGCTAACGGCGTTCAAAGGTGATTGATTTCCTTTCATAAATGAATCATGTCAGTACTTCACGGGAGGTATGGGGGGTGTGTGTGTGTGTGTGTGCGTGCGTGCGTGCGTCATCATTATCATCCATACACAAGTTAAGGACAGGTCTTGAATGTGTGTTTGATCTTGTGGCAAGCCTGAACATTGGCCCAGCACAGATAAGGTAAGTAAAAGAGCGAGAAGACTGTAATAGTAGACATGTTTTATCACAATGATTGACGTCATTATCCTCTGGGCCAATCAGACAAAAAAATGTAACCCTCTGTTCAAATGAAGTTGACTTTCAATGAATTTACATGTCGGGTTGCGTGTGGTGACTAGTTCCTGGTTACTCGGAGAATTGATTTGTTTTTTCTTCTGTTGCAAAGTGTTGCTTACAGTGATGGAACCACACACAATCATTAAAATCCACAGCTATGTGAAGATTTCATAGCTTGTTGTTTACACTATAGTTCAGTCTCACTGCTCATATCAATCCAATTTTCTGCAACTGGTTCTGATAAACCCAGTGTACTGCATTTAACAGCAGAGAGACAAAACGAGGAACCAGCAGGGGAAGAAAAGACAAACACCTGGTGGCTCAAGACCCAGGTGTTAATCTTCATAGTTTGCAGAACCTAAAAACAAAAAAACAGCTCAATAGAGGGTAAATATTGAAGGTAAATTCATCAGATGACCTGACACACAGCTCCACATGCATACTAATGTTATGTCTGCTGGATGTGTGTATGAATAATTTTTTGAAAACTTAGTTTTTACAACTTGATTAAATCTTTATATAACCCTATGATTATCGAATGTGGATTTCCTCTGCCCCCATGTGGCTGAAGAGGTGATTTGTACGTGTGAATTTATCAAGTACATGTTTCTTTTATTATTGCAAGACAAGAAAAGCATCTGCCACCTGTCAAGTGTGTGATAAAATGTGTAAACATTTTCACAGTCTGTTCAGCCTTACTGTGTGTCCACTGAAAGTTGGTGGGAGTGACCGTCATGCTCAGTGTGGTTTATGCTGTGTGTGTGATGGCAGTGTGTTTGTGTGGTTTTTGTGAGCCAGGAAGCGACCCAGGAAAGAGGAGAAGCAGCAGCAGCAGCAGCAGGAGGAGGATGAAGAGGAGGACCTGACGGCTGCAGCCACACCCAAGAGACGAGTCATAAAACTAAACAGCATCAAAGAGCTCAGAGCTGAGATTACTGAGAACACACACAAAGGTAAACACAACACATGTAGTGTAGTATGTCGCAAGAAATTACACCATACTCTGTTTTTTTTTCTCCTGCACCTCTAAATCTCCCAGTGATTTATTTTCTGCTCCAGGCCACAGCTCATTTCCATAACTAGTTTTTATCAACTGCTTGTGCTACCACTTCAAAGTTATGCGCCCACTTGTATTTATCAAACCTCTGCTATAGTTGTCAAACAGTCAACGGCTCAAAATACGTAAAACTGAGCTGTTAGTTATTTATTTTTTTTGACTTGTTTACACAATTTCCTCCTTTGGTTTAACTCATATTGTCTCCAGGTCTCCAAGAAGTGCTGCAGAATCACTCATTTGTGGGCTGCGTGGACCCCCAGTGGACTTTGATCCAACATCGAACCAAACTGTACCTGCTTAACACCACCAACCTCAGGTCAGAACTACAGGAAACACGGTTTAGGTGTTTAAGGCTGCTGCCTTTTGTCTCATTCTATTCTTTAATATTATTCATTCGATTCTTGTCTCTACTACTTTTCTGTTGCAGCCAGGAGCTTTTTTACCAAATACTGATCTACGACTTTGGGAACTTCGGTGTACTCAGACTGTCTGTAAGTAAAGTCAGGATTGTGTGTGATCAGAAAATGATTACAGCAAACTGTGCAGGTTATAATATGTACTGCTGATCATGTGAATTCAGACACCAGCTCCACTTTATGACCTGGCCATGTTGGCTCTGGACTCTGAGAGCAGTTGCTGGACAGAGGAGGATGGTCCTAAAGAAAGCCTGGCTCAGTACATAGTGGACTTCCTGAAAAAGAAAGCGGAGATGCTGGAGGACTACTTCTCCATGGAGATCGACCAGGTCAGTTGGAACAATCTCTGTAAATGCTAAAATGCAGGTTCATTTTTGCTGCCAGCGTCTTTCTTATGTTTTGGTAAAACTTGAGTTGGGCTATGACGCTGGAACTCCTTTTTTTTTTTTTTTTTTTTTTTTTTAAAGAAAGGAAAGGAAATTGGAATGCCATTAATGCTGGAAAAGTAAACCCAAGAAATGGAGGGCCACCCTTTGTTAAGCCTGCGCCTGGCAACTGAGGTGAACGTCTTGCAGGTCTCATTCATGATTAGATTCTGGAAACAAACTGCATCTAAAGCCTTCTGGTGGTGCTGTTGTGCAGGTGAACTGGAACAGTGAAAAGGATTGCTTCAGGGACTTCAGCAAGGAGTGTAGCATGTTCTACTCCATCAGGAAGGAGTACATCCTGGAGGCTGAGCCGGGAGAGGAGCAGGTACAAAGAACCCCCACAATCATGTTTAATGTCCTTTGCTTTACAGCGTTAACAACAAATAGCTGAACTGTCAGGTGTGTTGCGTAATGCTTGTTTCAGAGTGCTGAGGCGAACTCATGGCGTTGGAAAGTTGAGCACCTCATCTTCAAAGCTTTCCGAACCCTCTTCAGTCCTCCAAAGAACTTCAGTGAGGACGGCACGGTGCTGCAGATTGCCAACTTACCTGATCTCTATAAAGTGTTTGAAAGGTGCTGAATCTCATCATCAAATATGACTGAAAACGACCACACATGCTGCTCTTTTATATCTGATTTAACTTTTCTATTGTAAATAAATACTTTGTATGAAAGCCTTCAAATGTTTGTCTTTCAGTAAAAAACCATATTCCATGCTGCATTAAAGGGTGTTGGTAGCAGTAGATTCTTATTCAGAATAGCCCGTCAAGATATGCCAAACTTTCACAGGGTGTTTTAGACGTAAGACCTGGGACATGTAGCCAGGAAAAACAGAAGGTCATGAGTCCCATAACGACACCCAAAGACTGCCAGCACACAGGCATGACTTTTATTACAGCCTGTCAGAGACACGAGCAGTGTGAAGGGATCAGAGCAAGGCATGAAGGAAATTAACACTGCCAATGTTTCCACATACCTTACAATTTCAAGTTCGTAATGCCTGTAAAAACCTGGGAAATGCATGAGTGAAGTAAACCTGCAAAACTATTTCCATGACTCATGCAGTGGCATATACGTAAGTTCCTAACTGTGTCTGTATCTTTATTCCACTCACAGAATCACTCAATTTACAACTAATGGTACAGAGTAAAAAGTGAACTCTGGATTTGAAATAGCAAAAAAAGGCACATAGAACAATAGAGAACAAAAGTCATCACCATACTTACATTTGAACAATGTTGATTACTGAAATGTAAAACTGCATCATAAAAAAGGAAAAATAAAGATAGCACAGTTTTGTAAATTACACATTTATTTTCAAGAAATCTTTTAAATATTTGAAAAATTTCAATGAAACCGCAGCAGACACAGTTGGTTTTACATATTTTCAAATAATGACTGCACCTTTTTTAAATACATCATTCTGTACCTGTTAAAACAATTATTATTCCATTGAGCGGTGCAGACCCCTCCAGTCTCCTAGTGTGAAAAGGCACTTCACTGTGTGAGGGGAAGCTGGGAAGGTGCGAGGCCAGAGCAGCCGTGAGGGTTGAATAGTTTAAAAGCAACTTTATACTCATTCATGCAACTTATCAAAAAAAAAAAGGTACAGCCAAGCACCCAGCCAGAGAGAAATAAAATCTCGTGGATAACATGATGCGGTACAAAGCTCAGAAAAATTAAGTAGTGACTAGAGAAATTTCCTCAGATGTATCTCCCAGCAACTTTAGAGTTTTATTAGTCAAGTTTCTGAGTCATTCCTCCAAAAAACACAGGCGGCTTGCCAGACAAAACCAACGCTTCCATTAGAAAAAAAAAGAAAAGAAATGATAGTTGAGTTTTTTGCCTGTGCTACAAGTGTTTTTTTTTTATTAGGTGTTTTTGGTTAGCTACAAATCTTAAAGTGTTACAGCTAAAAATGGAAATGTGCTCCAGATGCTGTATGGCAGTCAGAGGTCTGAGTTGCGAGTTTTAAGGGCTTCCGTGGTGATGCTGCCTTGCCTCACTGCTGTGACAGAAGGGCGTTCCTGTTGGCCTTCATCTTCTCAAGGCGTTTTACTAGGTGGTTGTTGGTCATCTCCATCTCCTCTATCTTATCTAGAGCTGTGCGCAGCTGTGGGGAAACAGTAGAGACCTTAGCACTTAGCCTGCTTATGTTTTCATAATAAAAAATGCAGGTCTGTGTCTGTACCTCTCTTTGAAGTTTCCGCTTTTCTGCTTTAAGTTCGTCCTCTACTTTCTCTGCGTTGTCTGCTGATGCCTTGTACCTGGACACTTGCCCTTCAAGCCTGTTAATCTGGAAAAATGACCAAATTAAAGCACAATTTATGGACTGAAAGCCCTAAAACTGAATTTGCTACATTATAATGTGAGTTATTATTTGGTTTGAGAAGAAATTTCTGTTTTACTTACATTTTGTTCCATTGTACCCATTTCCTGTTCGGCCTTAGAAAGCTTAAATTTGTATTCACTAATCTGTCTGTTTGCGTCTCCTATAAAGAAAAACAAAAACAGTGAATTTAAAAGCTCCAAAGGCTCCAAAGATCATTTTGTGTGTGGTGGCACATAATCATAAGGCCAACTTACTCTGCATCTCAATAAAGTGTAGGTCTGTACCGTTCTCCATCCTCTCCCCGTCTGTGTATGCACTATCCATCTTTGAGTGTTTCTGTCTCTCCTCTTCAAGCTGATTCTTCAGCTTCCTGATCTGAGCCAACAGTTCGTCTTTCTCCTCTGCCAACTTCCGTAGCCTGACATCTACAAAACAGAAGGAAAATACATTACAATGATGCAATTTACCATGACAGATGTGCAGAAGAACTTATGTGTTACATGCTAGCGCACAGGATCAAGCTGTTCCCATGACAAGCGGTGCTCACACTATCAATACACACCTCATTAGATCAGTTTGTTAAGCAGCCGTGTAAATAGTCTTCAATCAAAATGAATTATTTTGAACAAAGAAAATATTCTGTGGGACAGAGGAAACATCCCTGACTCACCTAGCGGGCCCTCTCCTGCTGACTCGAGCACCTGGGCGGCCTCCTGGGAGACCACAGTGATACCTGAGGACTGAGGCTCATGGTCAACATCTCCATTTGGTGTGCCGTCTGGGATGATGACCAGCCCATGTTTCTGTGGTGAGAGAACACAGTTTACTGAGGACTGACCAGAGCAGAGGGTACACATTGATGTCACTTTTTTTAAAGATACCAACTCCCTTGAAAGAAAGAAGGCCTGTAAAGTATGAAATTAGTGGATGCATGTTATATCAGTGACAGACATACCATTTCTAGATAAGCAAGAAAATGTATGTATCATTTTGCTTGTTGTTATTGTCCCAGTAACTGAATTTCAGCCAATAACTATGCCTGATCATGTGGAGCCTTCTCTGTGGCCTGAGACAGCCACAGTCATGGCTCTGAGCAAGGTTACAACAGTTTGGAATTATCAACTCTTATTATTGTTTATGAGTTAAGTTTTAGTTCACTGCTGGAGTTATCCAACAAACAGATCATCATAGGCTATCCGCTCTGAAATTCCCTTTTGATGCAGCTCCATTTAAAATGACTTTAAAGTAAATGTGCCACATTTAAATGTTCTGTTGTATATGTGCAGAATGAAGTCAAACACTGGGGGCCTAACTCTGCACTAATCAAAGCCTGAAGGAACAAGCTAAAGCCCCTTTGTCCATCTCTCAAGCAGTATGTGTCAATAATTCGCTTGGACAAATAATTACCTTTTATAGGTTAAAAAAAAAAAATTTCAACCACAGTTTTTTATTTTCCAACAAAAGCTCAAATTCTTTCTTAATCAACTGTACAGTCATTTGCACAACAGTTCTTGTAAAAGCATAATACTAGACTCTGACTGTTGTGTTTGCCACCTTGGGAAGTTACCAAGGTAGTGTCCATGTACAGTGTCATTACACACATGCCCTTTGTAAATAACAAATGCACTGGTAATTTGATATAGTACACCGCGGTCATGACCAAGGAAAGAGCAACGAGTTCACATGAGTTCTGTAAAATAAGCATGTTGTAAAAAAGTTTGACAAGAAAAAAAAATGGACAGAAAACAAAGAGGCAGTTGTACAAATTTCAACAAAATGCAGGTTTCACTGCCAACATTAACTTAGTTTCAACCAAACGGAATATAAAAATTTGTTTTGGGCCTAAAACTTATTTCTTTAATCTTGTTTTTCTTCTGGGACTTGAGGTGGACCTACCTCTCCAGCTTTGGCCTTCCCCTTGATGTCAGCAAGCTCATCTCTGAGCTCATCTCTCTCATTCCTAATGCAATCAAAGTACTCTTTCTGCCTCTCTAGGGCCTGGCCACACACACGAGAAAAGAGAGAAAGAGAGGGAGCAGAGGAGAAGTTGGATAGACACTGAACAGACATGCAACACCACATGCTACAGCAAGACACCTTCCACACACAAACATGCAGCGTGCACACATGAAGCCAACGACAAGGACACAGATGTAAAACAAGTTCGTACAGATGAGGACATGGCTACATGCTCACAGAAGACGCTACTGGAAAAAGTAAGAGGGTTTGGTAGAGCACATGAAGTGATGATTCAGAGTCTTTAGGGAGGCTGATCTTTTAGACTTTGCAAAAACTATATGTACATATGATGGTTTAGTCATCAAAGGTCTGACTTCATTACCTAACAAATTAACTGATCCACAGGTGGAACCAAGCATGTCATGCTAGAATACATGGGTTTCTCTCCAGGTTTACGAGACAATCCAAAACAAAGATACTTTTATTCCACAGGTTGCACACAGCAGGCTTTGGCACAGTGCCAGCGCACTTGCATCATTAGCTGAGGTTTTGGGATCCAAACCAGAAAAAAAATCCTGTTATTTTGACATGCAAAAATCCAAACTGTGAATGTGGATGGGTCCTGGTGTGAGCTTATGCCTAAGGGTCTCCAACATGCAGAGACAGCATGAGAGGCAAAACAGGTGGACAAGCACTACATCTAACCATCTATTGCCTCTCACGATCTGTTAAAGCACCCGCATGGGACCTCCTACCCCAATCTTTTTGTCCTTCCAGTTTATTGTTTCCTGAAGGTCAAACACCTCTCTGGTGAGGGTATCTAACTTAGTCTGCATTCGCTGGCTCTCCTGGAAAGTTGTGAGCAGTACCAAGATGACACAGCACAGGGTAAGACAGGAAAAGGAAAAATTGAATGGAAGAGAGACATAAGAAGTAAAAATGCACAGAAATACTGCACTTACAGATACAAAAAATGAGAGAGAGAGACAGGTGGAACAGAGTAAGAAGTGGCTGATTGGAGGAGATAATGCTAAGAAAGGAATGAACGATACTGTTCAAAGTCAGGGAGGATGATTAAACAGTGCAATAGAGTGGGAGAGGACCTAGAGGCAGGCCAGTGCCAATCTTTCCTTTATAAGTTCCTGCAGAACGGTGAAAGAATTCACTGAGGCACTTAACACCTTTCAAGGTGTTGACAGAAAGGCTGTCTGATGTGGTAACACTGGTAGCAACAGTTTTTTATAATTCGAGAGCAGTCTTACCTCTATAAGCTCATCTCTTTGACGGAGTCCCTCTTTCAGTTCTTCTTGTTTATGCTGCAGGACTGTACATGTGTGCTTTTGTCTTTCTAGTTCCTGAAAACATAGGCACACCATTTTAACCACAACGCTTTCAGATCAATATTTCAAAACTGGGCATATATATAACTGAGTTTTGACAGGTGATTTAAAATGATAACAAGCCGCAGAATTTTTTTTTACCTTCGACTTATCTTCCAGCTCTCTCTTCATCTCAGACATTTGTTCCTCCATCTCCTCTATGACGTCCTTTAGCGTGTCCACTTGGTAGATGAGGTTGGCTTTGTCGTTGTCCAGCTGTGCATTCGATACCATGGCTTTCTTATACTTCTCCTCCACCTCTGCTAGTGATTCCTGATAGGGGTGTGAGCATGTAATTCACTGAGTAAGGTTATACAAAGCACAGCACACATTCATGCAACAGGTGGGCACTCTGATATGAAAATATTTTACACCCTTAACACATACTGACCTGAAACACTAAACATGAAAAACTACACCAAATATGACATTAAGTAAAGGCACAATTCTTTCAATTTTTATGGTATTTTCCTGTTCTAAGTGCAGTCATTTGGAACTAATACGTGATGAGCAGGTGGTGACACTGATTATAAAATCAGTAAGATGCGTTGAATCACTTTCAATAGTGAAACAAGGCAATGGTGTGAAAAGGGGATCTGAAAGAAGAGAGGTACAAGTAAACTAGGAAACAAGATAGGGAAAAGTAATCTAGCTAACGTGCATTAGCTTAGCTGCATCAAACTATACCGAGAACAAGCCAGGAGGTTTGTTAGTAAACTACTCTTATCAATAAAACATACAGTGTCCTTTCAGAGCGAGCAGGAAGCTGCTGAGGGTGACTGCAAAGGTCAGTCAGCCAGAAGGCCATCCAACGCTTTGGCACTGAAAGCTTTGATGGAAGAAGAGCTTTAAAATTGAAACCATGGCCTCTGTCTGTCAGCAGGTGGAGCATTTTGCCTCTTCTTCTTACAACTCTTAACCCAGCTGAATTGTGGGAGTGTCTTCATTTCAGGCCACAACCAGTGAGTTGGATCAAAACAGGAAGTAAAGGGAAGAACATGCAAACAGGAGGATCATTACGCATTTCAGAGACGGAGCACGCAAAGACCTGGCTGTGGCGTTAGGAGCTACAGGAGAGGGTAGAGTGAGGTATAAGGGGAGAGGTAGGTGGGGGGTGGGGTTGGGGGGCAGGTGTGGTTAGTGATGCCATACTGCTCCCAGAGAACAAGAGAAGGCATGCTGCGAGCTCAAGCCCCTCTACCTTTAGCTCTTTAAGCCCCTGCATGTACCGCCCTTCTACATCCTGAATCTGGTCCTTTAGTTCATAGATATCCTGTAGAGCAGATGGAAGGAATGGTTGGGGTAACTGGGGCATCAGAGAGAGAGGGAGTGTCAAGGAGAGATAACAGAGCACCCGTGCTGCCTCCTCAAAGGCAGTACAGCTGGCATACACATTGCCAGCCCACCCAGATATAAGGAACAGCTTCACACGACACATGTCACATCCAGTCGCCCCGTGCACACATAAAGAAAACTGGTTAGAACAGCGGGGAGGGCACAACAGAGGGAAGTGCTGTAGAGGTTTCATATGCAGAGGTAACATGTGTATACATAAACTGCTCACACATAGAACATACAGATT
>JAPZDV010000003.1:6297426-6420327 GCA_029814665.1 Acanthurus lineatus
GATTAACATTTAACACGCTGTAACACCGTGATGATAACCAACTGGAGCTAAAACAAGTACAATTTAATTCATATGTATACATTTTTAATCTTTTTATGTAATCTTAGGAATAGAAGTGTGACACTATTTATATTGTACATCTTACCCTAAGTTCACTCAGATTGGTGTCGGGGTCATAGACGCTACCCGTGTCCGTGCTGCCCCGTCGTGATGAGGTGCCACCCAGCGATGCCAGTGTGGCTGCTGAGAGGCCTGGGGTGGCACAGCGGGAGGATGGCTGAAAACACAGAAAGTGCCGCAGAAGATATCCAGTCAGAAAAAGACAGCAGCAGCACAGCAGGATGCAGCACAACTGTGACAAGTTATTCAACAACACTATGAGACACTGCAGGGCTTCCAAATGATCCAGCCCAATTCAAATCCTCTTGAGAGAAGGACTGTCACTGCCATGTACTGAGGTGTATTTCATAAACTACAGAAACTAGCTCAAAGTCATGTTTACAAAAGCCAAATAATGCTCCTTTGCTAATATTTTGTGGCTGCGTAGTAGCTGTGTATGAATGAATGAAAACTGTAACTTGAGAAATATCCCTGCTCTGAGTACAAATTTGTCAAAGGTTACTATGATGTCCCTGTTGCCTTGGTGTGTGGTTACATTCCTAAGGAAATCTGCTTCAATGATCTCTGTATGTATCTGCTGAACAATGAAACAAAAGGCACCACAGCTCCTTCATGAAACCTTCTTAGTGCTTGGTGGAGATTGTAAAATAAAATGCAAAGAATAGGTGCACTCACCCGACTATAGTCTGAATACTGCTTGTCACATTTTTCATCAAGCTGAAAGAAAGGGAGGAAAAATTAAACAATGAGATAGACTATTTTTGGAATGCTGTCCTGTGTGCTCATGCCTGGAGTTGTTTCCTTATCTGCAAATATGAAAGTTATTTCAGCAGTTAGTAAGAGTCTGGGCTAAGTGCTGCATGTTCACAGATCATTAGAGTAGACAAGCAAAATTAAACACTGAGTGAATCACACATCTCTGTTGGGAGAAGACTCCTTTTCTTCATGCTGCTGCAGCGCTGCAGCCACAGCCACTTCAGCTAACTTCATTCAATCGTGCTCCATTATAAGCTTGTAAAAAAAACAACAACAACACAGACAGTGGCATGGACTTCTAAAACCAAATGTTATTTTGGATCATGCACAAAACTATTCAACCATCACTGGTGTGGCACTGCACTTCCCATCACACTGTTGTGAACTTAGCTTATCCACTTACAGCGTCCAGATCTGGAATGCTCAAATCATCGAGGTCAGACACAATACTACCCCTTCGGTTGGAGCGGCTGAAATAATCAGCAGCCGACTCGCTAATGTCAGAAAAGTCAGACGACTGCTTACACCACACACAAGAAGAATAGGATAGAAACAAAAGCAGAGAAATAAAGAATAACAGAGGACCAGAGATAAAAACAGTCATCCAAGAGGAAAAGGACACAACCAAAACAATGACATATTGTATTCATCCAGAGATCACACCTCAAGGTCAAAGCATTATAAATTTATGATAAGTGTTAAGTTGCTACTCTAATTCAGTACAATAAAATACTGGAATATTGACAACTGTGACTTCAGTGACCCAAGAGCATCAGTGCAGCTCAGTCCCTACAGCTCACCACACTGTCCCTGCGGCCTCTTCTGCCACGTTCCTGGGACACGCTGCTGACAGTGTCATCATCTGAGGAAGACTGAGAGGAATACACACACATACATACAAACACACACGACGCACATGGTGAGGAGTCAAACTAATGTAGGATGTCTGCATGCCAAAGGCTTTCTCTGAAACACACACACGCACACTTTTTTCCAGGAGCAATCTTTGTATTTAAAAGATTATTGGATTACAGCAAAGATCGTATCTATGTAAGAAATGCCAATTCATGCTATTAAGATCATTTTGTCAATGCGCCAAATGGGGCTTAGTCAGATAAATTAACCTTGCTACAACATTTAAGCCTGCAATTCCTTGTAGAATAAAGTCTTGTTTCACACACTTTAATGCAAATCCAAAGCTGTTCCTTAAAGTAACTGTAGACAGTTTCATAGGGGTGATAATTATTGTCCCTAGTAGGAGGGAGATCTGGTACTGAGACGGGGTGAGGGGAAGCTTGTTAGTTGTGGACATCTGTGTGGTGTTAGCTGACATCATGCAGGGTGGCTGTAGTTTGAAGGTGCTCACCACAGGGCTGCTGCGGGTGGAGCTGGCTCCAGAGGAGTACCAGCTGTATTCAGAGGGCTGTGGATGGGGGGGAGGCGGACAGGACAGGGAAATCAACGTGTTGACAGGTGTCAGGCCACAGGCACAAAAGAAAGCTGTTGTGACGGCGATATTTGCTGAAACACTGTTTGTCAAGCATTCAGAGGACTTACAGCTCTTGAACTGTACCCTGAGCCGTAAAGATTGGTGTCATCGCAAATAGAGGCCTGAGGGCACATGTGGGAGAAAATGCAGGATTCGGCAAAACCAAGAGGAAGCAATTTTTTTTTCTTTACACACTAAGTAGGTTGGGTAAACTGAATTTTTCTGGGTCATGCAACAAACAGAAACAGTCTGTATTTCTGTCATCAAGTAGACCATTTGTTATACAACAAAAGCCTTGGCTTAAGGAAAACTCCTGCTTTATCTATCTGAAGCACAAATATCTGAGCACAGCCAAGTACTCAGGAGCTAAATATAAACAGTTTCAAAAACCCTGGGCATCCTATCAGATATACGTGGCCACAAGGCAGGGGGAA
This sequence comes from Acanthurus lineatus, assembly GCA_029814665.1. Lineage (NCBI taxonomy): Eukaryota > Metazoa > Chordata > Actinopteri > Acanthuriformes > Acanthuridae > Acanthurus > Acanthurus lineatus. Next base: position 6,300,226 of record JAPZDV010000003.1, read on the forward strand.
TTCTACTTCTGAAGGTAACTGCAGAGAGATGCTGGTCACTCAGTGGAAAGAAACTAACCATACTGAAGCTGCGAGACAGCCCTGTGCCAGTGGTGGAGGACGAGGAAGTGGTGGCCTGTCAGAAAGAAGGGGAGCAGGGAAATGTTCATTTAGAGGGCAGAGAAAAGCTGTAGTAGGAATGTGAGGTGGAGGGAGACTAAAGAGCTGCAGAAAGGGGAAACAGGATGAGTGTTTTGCTGATCTCGTAACATTTTAGTGCCAAAAGCATTGAGAGGAGAAGTGAGGTCAGGTGACATTGTCCCTGTCGAATTTTCTAATACTGGTGGAGCACCATCTCCGTCAGTTGAGAAGTAATTTACATAAATTCAAAAGATTACAGCTTTAAAATTGAGACAGTGCATCAATTTAAAAGTCAAGCTTTGAACTTTTGTGATGTACTATCCGCTGCAGCTGCCTGGCTACGAACCAGCATTCTCTCCCTGCTTTAATGGTTTCATGACACAAGCAATATCCCTTATTGCAGTAATATAACAAGTTTGTTGGGCTCATAAGTATAAAAACCTACACCATGCACACAGATAAACTTTGACTGGCTCTGTTTTTACTAGGAATCCTATCTCAGCGGTCTGTGTGAAAAATTTGTGATATAGACAGCACTGGCAGGAGGACCAACCCGTGGCTGATAAGTGGACGTTGAAGGAGGAGGCAGTGCTTTGGTCTTCATTAAGCTGGTGTAGTTCCTTTGATCGTGGTACAGTCCAGTCTGGAGGGGCAGTGACATGATATGAACTCATATAAACAATGGCATAACAAATTTTTTCCTCAAGTGTCACACTGACCTTTTTCAGACACGTTCAATGTGGCTTGGCAAACATCTACATGACACCTCACAAGCAAATGAATAGTGGAGCTTTTCAGGGGTAAAGTTGATCTACAGTAATTCATCACCGCACGCCACTCTGATTAGTCTACACTGCCTCCATGCTTGAGGCTGCAGCAAAGACACCAACACTAAAGGAGTACACTGACCAGCAGGTCCTTCTTCGAGGAGCTGGAAGCCCTTTTGTGGCCATGAAGGTCATTGTACACAGAACTCTGTCTCACCACCCCCGAAAAAGGGTAAAAGTAGGTTAAAATGGAAAAAAAGAAGAAATGCATACAGGGAGCGACAAACAAATTATCACTGCATAGATACATACAGTAGAGCGGGAACTCTTGAGGGTAGAGCCAGTGGAGAGGCTGTCAGGCTGAAGAGAGAACAGGAGTCACAAGTATTATGCTCAAAAGCAGTGATGTTGATAGGTTTTTCAATGTAGTGTGTCCTGGGGACACATAGGTAGTGACTTGAGGGGGTCTAAAGGGAACTAAGAGTAAACTAAAAGGGGCTCAGATAAAGTATCTCTTAGACAGATTTTTAATGTTTAACTCTTATTTTATGTTATATGGTTAAGGTTATGGTTACAATGATGTATGTGGAAAATAAATCTTAAAATTAAACAAATAAAATCCCAAATCCGAAAATTGAATTTTCGAAACATCAAACTTCAAATCATTGGTAGGAGACCCCTCAGCCAACTGAGTGAAACAGGAAGGATTATAGTATATTAGTGTATATAGTATAACAGTGTATTAGTGCAATAGTGCTGCTGCTAGGTCTGCTAAGGCAGCACACATTTCATATGTCTCATCCACACTCACATAGTTGTTCAGTAGGTCAAGTAATTCAACATAGCTACCAATCAGGCAAACCGTTTATTTTTGTACACCTTGCCAAGGCAAAAGTGAAGGAACAAAAACATGGGTCAGTGGCTCACTACCCAATCCCAATGGTTTTGTGATGTTATTGGGTTGAGTTGCTATTGATACTGCATGTATCAATATTGGACATAAACCACAATATCAACAAAAGAGCACAAATAGAAGGGTGGAAGCACATGTTTGAGAACAGCCTAAGTTGGTTCTGCTCAGAACAACAAAGTTTGCCTGAACTCTGGGTACAAGTTAGTTACAAGTTAGGAATCCAGTGTCATGTTAGGAATCCCAGTGTGCAACCAGTTGCCAAACCCCACACAAACAAACATGATGCTCTCACACATGCACACACAACGAACCAAGGCATCTTTTCTACGGGAACTGGATCGACTCCCCAAGTCACGTATAGCAGATGAGGATGACTTCAAATAAGAAAAAAAGACAGAACCGAATATCAGGGGAAATCTTCACTTGGAAACATATTTTATGCTGTGATCCGTACAAACAACCAGATATATTAATTCAACAAGTGCTTCCATATAGAAAGAACAATGGCCTTCACACATAAGTGTGAACCTATGAGAGTGCAGTCTTAATAAAACTGGCAGGGATGTATTATGTACGCACCCTGTAGCTGCGGACTGACATGACATCATCATCCAGCCCCTGTTAATGTGGAAACATGGAGTCATAGCAGAGAAGCAGACAGAGAGGAACATGGGTGATGAGAGATTAACTGCAGAATTAAAGGAGAAAGAAGAAAGGAAATACAGGCAGACAAAGAGGAAGTGTGGGGGAGATACAGACCCGGCGATGACGGCTGCTAGATCTGCTATTAGAGGCTCTGGCTTTTTCTGTGTCAGCCTGGAGTAAGGAGGAAAGTTGGTAAAGATTATAGAGGAAAGTAGAGACTCAGTCACAGAGGTGAGTAAGGTCACTGCAGTTCTCAGCAGTCGCTATGCAAGGCCAAAAAACCATACAAAACAACATGTCATCATGTTTATAACCAAATGGATGTCATAAACATTTGCAAATGTTATCCTCTTAAAGCACCACAGCAAGATTAATGATATACAAAAACAGCTAACATCTTGCACATTTTTATCTCATTTGCTCTTTTAAAAAGTCAACGGCACGCAATAAAATCCCTGCTTCTTTTTACTGTGTCAATTTGCGACCATACAAACAGATTAATTCCATACAAAAGTTAGTCAGTGACATCCAAAAGCATCAATCAGTTCTTAAGTAGCTGGAGGCTGGAGGAGTAGAGCTAAACGTCCAGACCACATTCTTGCATGCAGACTCACCTACTCTAAAAAAAAAAGCCAAAGGCCTTTGCTTGCTTCACAAATACACACAGTCACAGATTACGGTGTCTCCAAAGCAAATACACCGCTGAGGCATATTTCCGCTGTTAGGTACAGTGTAGTCTGTGAGTCAAGTGTAGCTAAATGGTCAGGGTTGACTTGGGCTCAATCCCACACAACAGGCAGTTAGTGACTGCAACGCTTTCTTGCGTTCGCCTACCATCCACTGGTGGATCTGACCCCATTTTCTGTTGCTACTGCTGGATGAGTGGTAAGAAAGCTGGAGAGAGGGAGGAAGTGCCAGGAAAAACATACAATCATACTTCACCAAAAACTGCTGATATGCAAAAACTGGGTGACATTTGCTTCAGGAATAGAACTTTTGGTTTCATCTGTGGACATGCAGCACTTTTACTTTTCTTTCTGTGGGTATATTTTGGTACATGAACTGAAATTGATCTTAAAAAAAAATCTTTCAGGGCATAAGGCCAAACAGCACCAGTGACTATGGAGACAGATAAGCAGCTTGTGAACACTGGGTAAATTACTGCAGTAAGACAGGCCAGAGTCCATGTAATAAACAAATATATAAACAATATACAAGAGGAGAAAACAAGGCCAGTTTCCATGTTCAATCGAAAGTTCATTTGTGTCGAGAGCAGCAGTTGTGGCGTGTAACACTGGCTCGCATAACAGGTTCAATAATGATCACAGTGCATTTTTGTTGGTCAGGTTCTTCTTGTGTTACATACCTCTTTCTGCTGCCGTTCAAGTTCTCTCATTCTAATATCCCTTGCCTCTGCCCGAGCTGCCCTCTTTGCTGCCAGCCTCGCCTCCGCCTGTGAAACACAACAAGAACACACTTGTTAGCCATGAATGGAAACTCATAAAGGTGTCTCTCTGAGTGCCTTTCAATAAGTGCAAGAAATAAACACAAGGAAGGGATAGCTTAGATCAAACACCAATCATACAACATGATTTCCAAGAGAATATTTGGGTACTTATTTTATCTGTGTCCTATAAGAAATAAAGAAACAGTGAAGAATGCACATGAGTTCATTTTTTTCTTCATGAATAAGCTTCCTTAACTAGCTGGAGCCTTAATAACCAGCCCTTTGATGATAAAGTGGACTTGGTGGTTGGAGTGCATAGTTTAAGCAATAAACAACAATGCTGCAATATGAAAGGTGCAGAACTGCTTTGTTTTTTTTATGATATATCATCTAGTTTAGAGGACAGATATGGGCAGCATTAAGTCGACTGAACCTTTTCTGATGAAAATACATTTACCTGCAATAGTCAGTGCTGCCATTTAAATATTTTTCTGAGAACAACTTAACATTCAATGCAACAGATCAATGTCCAATTTTAGAGACTCAAATTAGACATAATGCAGTTCACCAAATCACAATATTGTAGAAACCAATGGATAATTTATTCAGGCTGACCAATGCACAGTTAGACAGTATCACTGTATGTTCTTGCCAATAAATAAAAAACACTTTACACAAATGTAAAGATATATTTGAGGTCATTTAGAAACTGTGAGAGTCAAATAGCTAATCTACCAGAGAGTACAGACATGTTTATCATTTAGCTGTAAAAGGTTCCAATTAGCAAATATCTTGGTCCTCAGTAAACAAATTTAAGGTTTCCTTATAAAATGTATGTAATGTTTGTTTATTCTTTAAATGTGGGTTCAAAATGTAATAGTTATTTAAGATTTATCATATGTTTTTAATCTGTGCTCCTAAATTAAAAATATCTAGAGCTGTTTTAATAATGATATATGACAATGATATGATGGCTATGACATGGAGGGTGTGGCATGGGTTACCAGCTTCGTCTGTGAGTCACAGCTCTGTAGCTCTTTCCAGAGTTAGTGCTCGGAATGCTTCATCATCATCAACAACATGTGCTAACCATCAGTTTCAGGAGGAATGATTTAAAGACCTCACGGGGGGCATGCCATTAGTGCACAAACAAGCCGACAGAGAAGCACAGTATCAACAAAACACAAAGTGAGCCACAATAGTGCAGTTCTTCTCAGTCTGCTGACAGGGGGGCCATTTCACAATATTTAACTAGTTAAACCTTGTACAGAGAACAAGAACTTCCCATCGCAACATCAGGGAGATTTTTTGCTAAAAGGGATGTGAATTCTGTCGTGTCGACATAGCTTGGATTTAGAAAAAACAACATGACATGGTTATTCCAAATCCTCTCTCTATTGAATTTATAAAACAATTACTATACTGTGATATACACCATAAACATAATATAAAATTACATATACCGTGATAATGATTCTGACCAAATCACCCACCCACTAACCCTTATAAAGCACAAACAAGTCTCAGTCAAAGCCAAACTAAGTCCAGTAAACTCCTCTAGGGGAAAAGTGAGGAGAGTCATTACACAATTTGTCCCCAACTGAGTCACAAAATGAACAAGAGCTAATTTTGCAGAGCACTGCAGCAGAAGGAGCTAATTTAGGCAAGCCAGTACACAGCCCTGAGGAGTCACACAGGTGACTATGTAAACGATCCTTCCATTACATCCATAGTACCATAGTATATTACATTCCCTGCATGCCCCAAAACTGAACATCCCACCAAAAAAGAATGGCACATGGGTCCTCAGAAAGCCTAGTCTTTTATCTCTCTCTAAAAGACAGTCCATAAATACAGTGCGTGGTGTGCACAGTATCTCACTGCAGACAAACACTGTCAACATTCCAGCAATTTCTTATCAGCACAGCCAGAGTATCGCCCGTGGGTATAGTCTATTCCTGTTTCCATAATATTGAGTGATATAGAGAGAGTAGAGTGAGCTAACACTGTTTGACAGTAATGCTGAAAACAACTCAAATCCAGGTCCTTTTTAGATATAAAATCAAGTGTTGTGTAAAGGCTTGTAATAAAATCTAGTTTTAAAAACTTAAAAATAGTAAAAGACACTTGAAGTTGAGGTTTAACTAGATGTTCAGTAGCACAAGTAAATGAACTATCCTCAGTTTGACAGATGACAGTTTTAGTTCAACAGGAGTATAACACTTTGTTTCACAGTGATAAGATACATTAACATTCCAAGAGAGGCGATGGGTGAAAACCATGACCCACAGTTATGACCATGACAGAGGGAATTGCAATTCTTGGTAGCGAATTCACAATCTTTAAAGTGATAATCATAAAGATTTTCATTTGAATAAATGTCTGGTAATTTAAGTCAATCACCAAATGAGCAGAACACAATGTTGATTGGGCCTATTGCGTACTAATGAAGGTATTGCAATATTTCTATATCTGCAGTGTTACAAAGTGGGTGTCTCTGAAGCTATTCCCTGAAAAATGCTGTTTTAAATTACTGTTAAAAAATAAACATATATTGTTAGAATTAGTCACAGAAAATGCAATGCATTTTTTAGTGAGCTTACTACTTACTGTAACTGTTCACTAAAGTGCATGAACAAAATAGCCCTTTTAAGAATTTTTGGACAACAGATCAGTTTGAAATACACTGCAGGGAGAAATGGCAGGGAACAGACAGCAAATTTTCAACTGCTTTCCAAGGAAACCAACTCTTTTAAGTTTCAAATGTCCCTGTATCCTGCAGACTTGGGGTGTGTGCAGCATAAAATCAGATCATGGTTGCCCACAGAATGATGACCAAAGAACGATAAGGTCTCATTTTTTAATCAAAACAGCAAAAACTCTCTGCACATTTAGTATTAAACTAAATTTCTGTTACTTCTAGTAAGTACAGCTGTCTCCTTGATTAACATGGCTGAAATCTTTGAGATTACCACTCTAAATGATCATCACTAATAAATGTAAACAAAGAAATATGTCAAATGACTTCTGATGCTTTTTACATTTAAGAAAATCAAACCATAACTCAAGGAAATTTGTGATTACTTTTGTAACCATTTCCTATGGCCACTCCGTCAGACAATGAAACAGGCTTTGTGCAAGGAGAAAAAGGAAGTAAAGTTGCAAATGTATGCTGAGAGAGAGAGCCAAGAGGGACGGCTGGCCCTGTGCTCTGCACCTGTTGAGCTGTCTGACAGTGTGACCTGCTCTGCACAGCAGCACAGCTGAGCTCTCTGTCTCTGTCCTATCTATAGCCTGACCAATCCAGCCACAGCTCTCTGACAGCCATATCATGGGGCTGGGAGGGTAACCTGAGCAGTAGAAGTTCACCATCAAACACACCTCCAGCACTCAGGGCAATAAAAGTCCAGCAATCAACTGAAAGATCACCAGGACTCCTACAATGCTTAACCGTGGACACATCGTGAATATGACAAGTAATAACAGAAATCCTTGTCAAGGTAATTCTAATAAGAAGCAGAAATTAACTACTTTTCTCATTGTATCATTCAAAATGGGATTAAACATTTTTATTCTGGGTCAGAAAAACAGCTCTGGGAATTTCTGACTGACTTTACCATTGATTAAAAAAAGTAATCAACAGATCAATGAATTATAAAATAATTCATTTGAAATTCCAACATCAAAAGTGAAAAAACATGTCAAGAAACAACTAGATTTAATAAAATTAAAAACAGTGTTTAATTCCTGTGGTCAATATTACTGCCTTTATGATCTCAATACTCATTACTGCAAATTAAAAAATATCAATTTTGCAGGAAATGAACTTAGACTTAGTATATTAAATGGAAGGTGCTGATATGTAAATAAAATACTTAAAGACCCTCAATAATACATACATACATGAAAGTTTTCTTATTTATGTATCAAATTTAGTAACAATACCTGGTATCTAAAGAATAAATACTCACCTTGTTGTAAAACCAACTCCACAACTCTCGTTAGCATTATCATCACCAAAATGCCAAGAAAGTACACCAGGCATGTAAAATCAAGATACAAAACAGCTCCAAAGAACTTGCAGATTTGCTAAGATACAAAGAAAAATCAGCTTAAAAAAATTACTTGTACCAACATTCTTGGTGCTCAAAAATGGTCAATAAGGGCTTTTCCATTAACATGTGCTAGCTTGGCTTAGTTTGACTTGATTCGGTTTAATGCGAAACACCAGCCTGGCAGGGATTTCCATTAGAACAGGACAACCCACATGAAGGCGTGTCTTTAACAGATGACACAAACACAGAATGCAGGTAAAATAAATTGCTTTAGAGGAGGGCTGTTTGCAGAGGTGCACTGGGAGCCTGCTGTCTGAAGCTCTTCATTTAACATCTCAATATGGCTCTTTCTGCTCTTGAATTGCTCTAGAATTTTAATTCCAGAACAGAATTCCAAACAAAGCTTTACTAACCGTGGCAGATACATTTAATTCATTTAATTTTCTATAAATTTTTTACAAGACAAGAAAGAGTAAGCTGTAATTCTTTTACTTAAAGGCTTATTCTTTTGAAGCATCAAAAATCAAGAAATGTTGGATTTCTTTTAGCAGTAACTTAAAATTCCATGTAACTAAAGAAAACATGATGAAATAAGGTGAAGGAGAGAAACCTAATGTCAAAACACAGATATTCACTTCTAAGAATTTCTCTCTCTCTGGTCTTCTTCACAGATGTGTAGAGTCTTACAACAGACGTGTTTAAAGAGGATAAGATGAGGGGGTCAGTAAGGGTTGACTGTGGTCAGTGAGACCCGCTTGGAACTGAGTCTGGCACCCCTGACCTAACTTCATGGTTTAAACTGCTTATGGTTAGCAAATCAGTGCAGCACAGTTTGACATGGTGTGGCAAATGCAAGGCCTACATGTCATGTTAATGACTAACATTTCAATCTCTCTTTCAGCAGTAAAATTACATTAGACATGTTCTTGGAATTATCGATTACTTGCCTTTACCATGAGAAAAACATTAAATTTTAGCTCTACTATATAATATGACAACTGTTAACAAGCTTGCATTTTCAGGTGATGGGGTTGGATCAAACTGACAGACCTTCTATTTGAGTTGCTGACACAAACCTTATACACTTTGTTCTCTGCAGCCAAAAAACAGTCTCGAGATCCATCATAGAAAACGAAAGTGTGAGACTTGCCATCAGAGATTTGCTTGTTGATATCACAAATGAAATCATATGGACTGTGAACTGTAGCTTCAACACAAAGACACACACCTTTTGTATATACTGAGGAAAGTCAATGATTGCCTTATTCAAGTACCATTAGCTCCTTTACAGTTTCTAGTTAAGAGGGACAACGAGTATGACATGATCATCTAATTCTACCACTTGGCCACTGTCAGATTTGTAAGTAAGATGCTGGTATGCAAAAAGACTGACTACTCGGTAATGTAAGAGGCCTTTAGAACTGGGCTGGTGATGGTGCAGGCTCAAATTCACCACAGTGATTCTTGCCAAGCACAGGCGAGCAGGCTGTAACATTTCTTATTCAGGCAGAGACAACATGAGGCAGAAGCTGCAGAGTTTTGAAGATTTGTTTGGGAGGGCATTGATGTGCATCAAGTTAGACACTGACCCCCTGAACTCTTTGTGCAGTTGATCTAATCTCTGGTTTGCTTCACAAAGAGATTCTGATTTAGGACATGACTGGGAGGGTCAGATGACTCATGTTTCTATGATCAGCCTGCATGACTATAAAGAGAGCAAATGGAGCCTTGTGCTTCGTGCCCAAGAATGAGGCTACTGAACAGCTTTCAAACAGCTTTCAAGCAGCACAGATAAGGTATTCTTATAATGGGTCAAGGCAAAGAGTAGATTTATTCAATGCAGACTTCTACCTATAAAAGCAAGAAATCATATGCCTTGACAAGAAGTCAACACAGAAGACAATGTGGTTATTTTACCTCTAATTAATGCAACCCAAATATAAAAGACCTTTAAACTCTGAAAAACTGTCTTTGTGTTTCATGCTCTTAGCCACCCTGTTCTGCAAAGAGGCAAAGGAATGACAGCCCTGCTGTGAAACAAAATGGAATAATCCCAGGGCATGTCGTTACAGGCCAGGCAGCTTCTCTCCTTGGCCCATGTTTTTCCCCCCAAACCAAAACACTACACATCAAGTGAGTCTCCCTGTGGTCCAAACCAGGTGTCTCTATTCTGTTTGGCTGAAACATGTGGATATTCAGGTTCTACTAGTTAATTTGTAAATATGTGCTTCAGAGGCCTGTTTGCTGACAGAGCTTGACCACCATGTATTAACTTAACTTAATTCATTAAGTAACAGGTACAGATTTTTGTGTCAAGACAACTTCACACCTCAGTGTTGGACATTAAATGTCAGGATGCACTCTGCATTTAAGTCTGGATCAATCCCAATATTCAAAAAAAGTAAACTTGATTATAATTGAAACAACTCACATTAACAACTCCACCTGTAAAATCACTTTCAGATATTTCTGCTCCTTTTGTTGGTCATATTACTTTTAAATTAATGGCTCAGGCTTAAGTCAATCAACCAATCAATCAGTCAATCAATCATCAAGATCCACCAGTGTTAAAAAGAGATAGAGAAAAAAAAGTATTAAAAAAGTATAGTTAAGTAGTTACCACATTATTTAATATGGAGGTAAAATGCCCAAACTTGTTCAAAAACCAAAAATTACATCTGAAAATATTGACAAATAAAGCACAAAATCAATTAGTTAACTGATTAGAAACTAATTTTTGAAAAAAAAAATATGTTGGTTCAAATACTTCAGTTATATTGAAATGTTTCACTATATTGACAAAAATAACATAAGTAAATAATAAGATGATTAAAGCATCATTTATGGTTTAGGTAATAAAGGATACATCATGGACTATTTATAAAATCAAAAACAGCCCACACACATAAAAACATTTTCAGGCTTTGGCTACATAACATCTTATATGTGTTTATGTTGCATGCTTATGTTCCCTTTATTTTAAAAAGTGATGTTGCTGCTACCTAAATAAACAACACAGGCCATTGACAACTTTATATTCTACCTAAGCTTAAAGAGCCCATTTTTTTGGATGAGGATATGCAAGAATATTTGAGCTAAATAAAATCATATTGCAAGCAATAAAGAAATGCATGTCCTATCCTAGTTGTACCGAAATGTAAGATGTGTGGATGTATGTGGAGTGTGAACCTACCTCTCGAGCAATGCTACTCAAGGCCTCATCCTCTGCTGAGAACCGATCTTTCAGAGGAGCCCGCTTTCTACCAGAGCCTTGAGTCCCCATGTTACCTCTGTGACTGTAGCACCACCAGTGATGTGAGAATATATAGAACTTTCTGAAAATCCCAAAAGCAAAAGAAGAAAGGAATTCAACAGTTGTCTTCAGAAAAAGTGGCAAGTGTTTAAATAATTCAAACAACGTAATACAACTGTCTTCAGATCAACTACATTCCATTGTGTAAAGTTTTATGTGCATTACTCTTACTGACCCATTTACTCCCCATCTTTCCCACTTTCATTCCTGCAAAAACAAACACTCACTCCTATATTGATCCTAACACGGATTTGGATATAAAAGTTGCAGCTGACATGACCCAACGTCAATACGGCATGTTGGACCACCAACTGTATAAATCAGTATTTGAGCATTACATTCCTGCAAACAACAGGGGTCCACAAAGGGAATGATAATATTAAAACTATACAACCGATACTGATCTTATCCCATGATAATTCATTGATAAGATTTGGATTAGCTATTGGTAAATTAGTATTTTTTAACATCAGCACGATGACAGTGCACAATGGACATGCAGACAATATCAAAGTTAGCATAACACAGACAAAGAGAACGCTCTTTGGCTGGTAGAGACAGGGGGGAACACGCCTAGTTTAGGACCCGACTGAGTCAGACGACCCAGGCGAGGCGCAAGCACTCCCTGGAGAGGCTTGTTAAATTGTTAAACCCCGAGGATCCAACATTTGCGATGACCAGTCTGACCGCCTAAGAAACAGCGGCTAACTATATAATAAAATTAACACAACGTTAGTCGCTAATCAACTGACTGAACAAGTTTGTTCTAACGTTAGCTTTTGTTAACGTTAATCAACCAACTTCAGCTAACTTACTGAAACTAAACGCTCACTCGGACAGCTTTCAACTCACTAATAAAGCTAATATTGCTGACCTTATAAAGTATTCATTGAGGAAAAGAGATTATCTACCTTATCTAGGAAAAAAACTAACGTTAAAGTTACACCAATGTATTGCCCTCAGCGTTAGCTAGCTAATTAAATATACTAACGTTAACGTTGACTGGGGTTAGCCAGCTCATTGGTAAGCTAACTAGAAGGCTAACTAGCATTTCGTCTTCCCGAAATTCTCATTGAAAAGTTGTCCTTTAAGTTCATTTCGCCATGGGGCTAGTGCTTTAAAATAACGCGAACTATCCTGACATGTCCTTCCCAATGCAATGACCCCCAGCACGGACGTCAATCTCTGGGAGACAAGGCTAGTTGATCAGTTTAGCTGGGTAGTTAGCTTGGATAGCAAGTGGGGCTACTCTCGATTCTCCTGAGAGGCAGACAGGGCAAACTGGCATTGATCCTCCCTGCATATTTCCCGACCAAATATCATAACGTTACCTTCGCGATACCTTTAAATGACCCGCGACAGTGCCAAGGTGTTGTCCCTTTTTCTCCGGCGGGTTTAGACGAGAGCCATTCGGGCTTCTCTTCAGAGATTGGTAGTGTTTTTGTCCACACTGACAGCTGTCATTAGTCCGCCTTTCCACCGCTCTCCACTGCCCTCCTTACCCAGTTTCCACTCACACTGGTTAGCTCCAAAGGTCCCGGATGTTGGGAAAAATTAGGGTGTGATGCTGCCTTCATTTGGCGTCAGAGGGCACATCTGTCAACTGTTTTAACCGACTGGAGAAGGTGATTTTCCATTCAGTGATACTTAACAGTTTTTGTATCGCTACATACAAGGTGATTTTTCAGTGTTGGGACTGAGAGCATGGAAACTGTTAAACGAGTAATGACGCAAACCGCTGGTGTTGCTATTAGGCCACCGTATAGTCCTTAAATTTCTTGATTCTGTCAATCTTTTAATTGGATTCAATATTGTAATTGCAAAAAAAACCAAACAAACAAACAAAAACTTTTTTTAAAATAACAAAAATAAATTCTACATTTGGTTTAAAGCCTCAATAACTTCAAGGTGAATTCTACTTAAATAAGTTTCAAGCCTAGATAATTTCAGAGTTCCATAACAGTGCAGTCTAGAGTAAATTTAGCAGACTCTGTATGAACAGCAGAAGCTGAAAAATGATTTACTGGCTACTTGTTAAAACTTTTGGTTGTGAGCATCAGTCAATTTGGATTTTTTTTCAGTATTTCAAGTGTTGTCATTTTTCCCTGGTAGGCTGGGAAAAATTAAAACAAAAATACATGGCCTTATTATAAACTCACCTTGGTTTAGATGTTGATTCTGAGTGGCCCACTGTACGCCATTGTGCATTATTTGTCTTTGAATCCAGTTTAAGTGCAGTACCGCATTTTATTTGATGAGTTGCAAAATAGGCCTTGTGTCCAGTTAATCTGATACTTTATGAAAAAAGAATCAAAGTGTTTTACATCTAAAGAATTAGAATTTTAAAAAAAGACTTTTTTCAATTAATTTATAATTTATTTTTTACTTAGATCCCAGAGAAGGGCTAAAACCACTGTAGCCCATTACATAAGCTATTTACTATATCTCCACAAGAGGGCAGTAGCGGATAATGAATACTTCTTTAATACTTGCCTGAAACGCCACACTAAATGTAGTTATACCGCGTGTAAATGCTTATGCGAAGACATAATTGCGGTTTAACCATTAAAATATAACTCCTCATCCAGTTTGAACTGAAATTTTATGATGGTTTGTTTGCAAAGCTTTTCATCTTGCATTTTTTGTGATCGGAAAATTCAATGATATCTGTTGTATAGACTATTGTGGTAAATTAAGAATTTATACTATGACGTAGCTTAAGATAAAGTAAGGATCTAAAACAGAAAAAAACATTTAACCTTATACACATGAAGTGCAATTAGATAAGAATGAAGCACAGTGGAATAATTTCTTCTGCTGCTAACCGCATTTGATACAGGCAGTACAAACATTAGGTATGGATTCATCATCTGTGTTTTACTTTTAGGTGGCAGATCACCTGCAAGGGAAGTCACATTCAGAGGGCCTACCAGACTTGCACAGGAATATCCTGAAAGACACCCTTAACACCAGTTGCATGTGAGTCAAAATGTTTGTGCACGTGCGCGCATACACACACACACACACACTGAGTTGCAGTACTATTCTCCCTCATTGCAGAAAGCTAATGACTGTTTTCTCTCTGATCGCCCCTCTCTGTTTGCTGCCGTGCAAACAGGGTATACTGGAGTCTTAACCTAAAGACATCATCAGTCATACAGTCTCCACTCCTGGTAAACTTTCCATGTAGTCATCATTTTCAGCCAAATTAACCATCTCTCACAGTGATAATTATGAGGGATCACACCTAAATAGACAAAAGATGTAAAACCCATTCAGCTGTTGATCAAACTGTAATGATAGTAATTACAACTATATGGCCCTGGCTGTTTCAAAGCTAACAAAATAGACTTCATACAAAAATGAAAATCTAATAATGCACATGACATGAAGTCTTGCATCTGAAAAAGATGCTAGTGGCTGTGTTTAGACCTGTAGAAATGTAGTTTAATGAAACGTGATGAAATAAAGAACAATTTGGTTTTTAGTGGATGAAAACAAAAGCCCTAAAGGCAGCCAGACAGTGCTTAAGTCTGTTTGTCTAGTTTTATGGCCCTTTTAACTCATAAACACCCTTGGCTTGTTTTCCTGTAATAGATAGGCATGTGCTCAGTTGCAGCAAATTTGAAAATGTCTCTCTTTCTTTCCCTTTAGTATCTTCCAGCTTTTGTTTGTGCTCTCTTTTTCTGTTGCTCTTGTCCAGTAAACATTGTGCTACAGCATGTGTTTCTTGCGTGTGCTTGTGGGTGGATTTGTATAAGTTAAGATGGCACCAAACCACCAGTCGGTGATCAGTGGTTGGAAATGCCTCCCACTGCGCTAACAGGACTGGCTGAATTGTTAAGTGGTCTGTCTCTTCATAGAAAAAAAGAAGAGACCATGGAGCCCCAACTTGTAATTACCCCATGGAGGGCAATGCTGCTCCCTCTCTCAATCTCCTCTGGAGCCCTTTGAAGATGCCCCTTAGGGACTTGGTTGTAATCAGGACACATGACTCATTGATTACTCCTTTGCGGTCTTCCAGGAACACAGCACAAGGAGTGGACACGGCAGGGGGGAGGGTAGTCCCCTCAGACTGAACAGATAGACCAGAGGTCCAGAAGTAGCATGGACACCAAAGACTGGCTCTTAGACACAAATTACATGTTATAAACAATCGAATATGCATTGTTTTTCTGGTGGTTAGCTCAGTTGGTCTGTTAAAGTGTCTAATTGCTACATTCTGAAGCTAAGATTACCAAACTTATGCCAAGGCGGGCCATGAGTCTGCTGGTTTTCATTTCAGCTAAAACTCATTAGTGCACCAATGCGCACAATGTCAGCCAAGGGGAGGAGGAACTAATCAGTGAATGCATCTGGTTCAATGAAACGTAAATAAAACCTATTTGTTATCCAATGGGAACAAAACCCATAGTATAATAGTCATGGATAATGTAAAATATATACATTTACCTGCATATGTTGCACATAAACATTCAATAGTGTATTTTGTTTTAAAAGATTTTGGCAGGCATTTTATACATTAGATACATAATACTGACATAATATTTTGAGAATGCCACTTAAATACCACATAATTATGTGGTTAACATCTAGAATTACATTTTTATATAATTTGTTTAAAACTGTCCTGAAACAAAATGAGTTCTCATGGCTTTCCATGGGAAAAAGTTGCATATCCCTTAAAACATATAATTAGTCACATAGCCTGTACTTTTGCTGGTTTCTCTTTATGTATATTGTTTGCTTATACTCTGTCAAGTGCCCTGGAATGGGGTGACGAAATATTTTGTATTGCAAAATGGTTGTACAGAATAAAGAATTATCGTACATGTTAACAAAACCACAATTATCTCTAATTGTGTAAAACCAAAGGGCGGAACAAAGTTTGTATCTACACAGCTGAACTTGCAACAGATTCTTAGCTGATGCTTCGTTTAGCATTGAGAAAGACATGTCGGATAAACAGAATGGGCAAAGCAAGTAGACCATAAAAAAGATCATAAAAGATGTCTTTTGATGTTTCTGGGCTTGCACTCTGGACACCTGTGGGGATGAACCCAGTGACTGGCTGTCCTATGCGAACATGTTGAGTAGAGGTAATTGGGCCATTACTTGTCAAGAAGCTGAATTAAAGCCTGAGGCTGAGCTCAAGGCAGTGAAAATGTATATTGATTGCACAGGAAGAAAGTATATTTATGGATGTAACCAGCTCTCATACAACCACTTGTTTTCTTGTTAAATTAAAAAACTCACAAGTCGAAATTCATTAAAATTTTGTTCGTGCAATTTTGTCTCCCTAAAATCTTTACTCCTGCCTCAGCTCTCATAAGTAGGAAGATGTAAGTTTTATCACTTAACTGTCATGAATGATACTGACTCTGGTTTCTATTTATATTAAACTGTTTGACAGTCAAGTGCCACGGATGCCTTGTTTTTCTCACACAGGTCTGTGGGTTGACATCTCCTGCCTTCCCTGGGAGAGTATTAGTGATGTAGGGTGTGTCGTCCAGGCCTGTTCAGATGGCAAAACAAGAATCAGAGAAGCGTGGAGCTGTAGACAAGCTTCATACACGCCCAAGTCATTGCTGATGACCTCACTGGAACAATGGCAGCCTAGTGTTGGAGCAGCAGAAACAGCCTGCAGCAGAGAAAGTTCAAAAGTCAATGAAGGAATGCTGTCCACTTACTAGAGGCTCGCTGAGAGGCTCATTGGTCACATTGTGTCTTTATCTTGTCTGAGATGAGGACCTTTTGTACTGCAGATGATATGTTAGCATATTTCCTGTACTTGTTTGTCTCCATTCATATTGTGATCGCTGGATGATAACATTTCCAGCATTCAAAGCAAACCGTAAATAAGACAACTGCCATGCAGATAGCGGTTTTGTGTGCGTTTGCCCTATGTGTTAGTGCGTCTTCATCTGCATCTGTTTGTTTGCAGGATTTAAAATGATTAGTATTGTTTAGCACAGCAACAATTTAAAGGTCTATAATTCTTTATTTGCCTACATTTAGCATCTTCTTGCCTCCCGCCTGTTATAAAAAGAATGGTCAGCCTAATCAGGGTCTTGTTTGGGGATGGGTGGGTTTATTTGCCAATTGACATTTGGTGAAAGGGTGTTAGATGAAAAAGCTCCTCACACCATGGGGTAGAGGCCTCACACCAAAACTCATTTCAGACATGTTGTGTTTGTGTGTAAAGAGAAGCTCGTGTTTGAGTGTAAAGAGGGACTCGTTTTACCACTCTGTACTCAGAGCGGAGCACACTCTCTCTGGACCGTGTGAAGTGTGTTGATCTCTCTCCCTAAGGATGATTTTTATGTAAAGAAATTAAGCTTAGATAAATTGGCCTGTTTGCTTTTTGTCATTGTCGCATCTGCAAAATGGATGTAATTACACATTGATAACCTTTATTTGTATTTGCACCTGTTATCTTAGTATTTTCATTTGAAAAGCACAAGCTGATTACTTTGCATATCCTGTATTTACTTTGGCAGGACAGAAGATCAATGCAGTTGTGCAATAGTGATCAGTACATGTCAATTAGCTTAACCATTGGAAATGCATATAAACTATTAGAAATCTATAGCAAAGGTCTATACTAAATTGCAAAAGCTTTCTTCAGCAGATTTTTCCAGCTGTCTTAATGTGTCGCCATTATTATAAACCAAACATTTTCTCAGAAATATGTCTCAGACAAGGATGCACTGAAAAACCTGTTTTAGGTTAAGCCCAATTTTGAAATGTGTTGATTTTCTCTTTATAATGTGGCAAAGCTGCCTGTTAAATTTACATTATTGATGAAAACATTTCTTTTTTTGGTAAATCTTGAGGATAATATATTGAAACAAGGAATGCTTACTGGTCCTTCTACTTCAGCACATTTATACTGACAGCAAATCAAGTTAAATTCAGCGATTTAATGTTGTGGCCTAAGGCAAATAAAGCTCAATCCCTTCTTGTGTCACGCTATGAAGACTCAACAATGCTCGTGAAGTGTATAATGATCGGGGAGTTCTGAGGATAAAGCGACTCCACTTTCAAATGCTTCCTTTTCAGACCACTTTAAACAGTAAAGTGGAAAGAGAGGGAGAGCAGAGAGGCTGAACAACATGATGGGAAAGACAGGCCCTGGACACTGGAGGACTAGGTCTGAATCTAAGCTCTTCATTAGACAACAGACTCAACCAGTGCCGGAGGATGGGACACTGCAGGGGGCCATGATGTCAGATTTGCTATAAGGAAATGGCAGAGCATGAGGAAAGTGTAGTGAAGTAGAAGTCAGCTGACTGCTCTTTGAACTGACTTTCTTTCTCTTCCCCATCAGTGAATACTCTTTGTTTTCTTTCATTGACTTTACTTTTCTACTAAGTACGCCAGTGACATGGCTTGTTAGCCTATATTTTTATTTTAACACTGTACTGAAACACATAAATACACTAAAAACTGTATCACATTATTGAGTTTCTTGCACATTGATTTACAAAATACTTTCCTTTTACATCTGAGTATCATTACAACTGAGGCAGTTTTCAGCAACTGTGTCCATAAGATCTATAGGAGTAAGCACCGTTATTATTTTTACTTAACTGTGATTGCAATTACAGTGCCTTAAATTATATCTAACAAGTCAATTTATATAACAATTATTAGCAAACCAGCTCTTTAAGGTTGTAATTAGGAACAGCAGTGCTCTGGGCCAAAGTTAATTTCAGCAATTCAACATATTCAAGATTGACATGTCTGATACTTATCAGGTAATTTTTTCTGATCATTATCTAAGATTAGTATGCTAACATCTTAGCATTTGCTAATTTATACAAAATAGGCCTGATGAAAATTCACCTGATGAAAAGTCAAAAGTCAATATATGATCATACATAAAAGTATTGGACACCTTAAAATTTTGATCTGATGGAGCATTATTAAATATCATATTTATCCCAGGGATAA
The DNA here is from genome assembly GCA_029814665.1 of Acanthurus lineatus. Classification (NCBI taxonomy): domain Eukaryota; kingdom Metazoa; phylum Chordata; class Actinopteri; order Acanthuriformes; family Acanthuridae; genus Acanthurus; species Acanthurus lineatus. Next base: position 6,319,442 of record JAPZDV010000003.1, read on the forward strand.
TATCTTTGGCTCAACTGAAATTCAGAGCTAAATTACTCTGAATTTCAGTTGAGCCATAGGTAGCTGTCCAGACATCTGACATAAAACAACAAATGCGAGTCTTATGGTGGTGCTAAAGGAATAAATCAGGAAATCACTGCAGTTGGCAGAAATTATAAATTGCACTGCTAACTGTCAATGGTTTCAGTACAAGCTGAGTTATTTCACTGGATAACAGTAAATCTGGAGCTTCTTGTGTTATTAGAGAAAAAGTTAGGAGATGACCAAAGCAGATAGGATTCATCCTCTATGGAACATGAATGCCTGTGCAAATTTTCATGGCAACTGATCCAATATTTCTTTAGACTGAACAACCAACAAGCGGACCAACATCGCCATTTATTAAGTTACAGCGTTAGCTTAGCCAAAATTAGACCCCACCTATTAACTGGATTAAGAATATTTTACTTAAATAGTAAAAATAATGTTGTTCTTTGCAGTGAGTAGCATACTGTAGTTTTTTTTCTTTTTTTTAAAATCATTGCCTACATAGTAAGAATTTCCTCACGACTGAGTGCTAACAAACCCACCATACTGACTCATGTTAAGAAACAATAAAGATCTTTTCACCAACAAGGGAGCAGGTTTGCCCTTTCATTATGCTAAACACCAACACACATCTCTTCTTAAATGAGTTGGTGTTTACAATAGGTGATTGATGACAATTATTCCCCTGCCACCACTTCAACAAACTCAATGGTACATTAAGGATTTACAGTACTCCATCAGTTGTGCATATGCGTGCGAAGGGACAATGTTTGGGAAATTGATCTCACACCTGGAAAAGCCACTTACACCTCTAACCCAGATGGTTAAATTAGCCAACGCCAGGCTAAAATAGGTCAGTTTGATGTGCTACTCCTACTTAGATCCTTCTATAAATACAACCCTGTTTCCTGGTTTACAAATCCACTTATGACACATAAGAGATGTCGTAAGAATGCTGAGTCCTACCTATTGGAGTGACTAGTAAGGTAAGAAGCGATGAGCAGGAAGGGTTAGAGTGGAGAGGATGTGTGTCATTAGCATTCTAGTTTGTTTGATGGAGAAGTGACATAACGGTTCAGTCCTCACACACTATTGTCATCTCAGATTAGCTTCCCTTCCCTGCCTGTGTGCGCTGCTGCTCCACAGAGGATCCAAAGACTTCACTGCTGCCATTGTGGAGACCAGCATCCTGTGCCTCACTGCAGGATTGCCCAAGACGCTTGGTAAACACAGGAAATACAAAGCCCCTAAATACATCCCTACTGTGTTTGGAGGACTGCCATGACAACACATAGTGGAGCTCCTGGAGAGCCAGAGTGTTTGTTAGGTGGATACACACTGAGATATGCCCAAGCAGTGCCCTTCTGTGCGAGGGCGTGAGGCTTTAGCTTATGCACTGTCTGTCACACCATTAAAAAAAGAAGCCTCCCACTGCAGGGACACAGAATTTTTTTGAGCCAGGAATCCACTCTTGGCTTTCACAGCATGCCTAATTCTGAAGGAATGTCAGGATAAAAATCTCAACTAAATGTAAACACTCTAATCTGCTCTGTGGATCTTTACTCTGGAGTCCTGAGAGATAAGGCCTGGAGAACTGCTCTGTGGGTTTTTGACACAGCGTACCTGCCCTGGCCTTTATGTTGCACGGCTGAGGATCTCCAGACAGCTTTAGATTAGCCCCTCTCTCTCTCCAGAAACAACTGTCAAGGCTAATCTGCTCTGCAAGCACAGGTCATCTGGACGCCAGATCCAGACAGAGCTGGCATCAAAGCTGGACTCTCTCGCCCAAACTGTCTCTACTTCATCCCTCTCTTTCTTTTCATCTCTTTCTTTTTTGGCTTTAATGACCAGCGAAGAGGAAATCCACATCCATACACACATCCTGTCTTGTCTTCACTGTCATCGATCTCAGAGGGAGGGTGTACTTCTGGCACAGGCTGTAAAAAGAAAAGGAAAGGGATGTGCATTGATCTCAGTAAAACACACCCAGCACTGATCAATAGAATAGATCTGTGAAGGAGCCATGAGTGTTGCGGTGTCAAACTGTACTAAATGAGAGCCGACGGCTGCTGTAGTGCAGCCCGACAGGAGCCTCTAAACCCTATGTCACCCTATCTGTCATCTTTGTTCTTATTTAATTAATGATTTAGGCATTTGTTAAGTGGCGCCATGAGGTAGCGTGACTACTTAATCCTACCTGAGGTCATATCGTGCAGAGTTCCCACAGAAAATACTCTAATTGTTGTTTTGATCTGAAACACCTCACTAACTTAGCAAAGAGGAACCACAAACTTATTATTTAAAATTAGCACTTTAGCCAGAAAGCTGGTGCTGCTTTCTGCCTCAGTTTGTTAATATGTGTTTTACACTTTCCAACACCCACACACTTACAATACTTTGTACTAACAAAGTGTTAGTGGACTATGGCTCTTTTAAACCCTTTATGAAAACTATACTTTTGTTGGACAACAAATCTGTCATGTAGTCACTGGATCTATGTATGAACCTCTTTTCTGTTAACTTTGTAAGATAGTCGAGATCTATCGCTGGAAACTGAGCACATGGTTAACTGAAGTTAGATAGAGTTTCAAGGATGCTTTGATCTTAAAATGTGACCTCATTGGGATTGTGTAAAAACACACTCAAACACTCATATCTGCTGGTCTCCAAGGGAATTGTGTTATGATACACCTCATCTGTTTTTATTTTAATGTGAAACACATGTCAAAAAAAGAAAAAGATGATGGGTCTCAGTTGCAGTCCTTCTCTAAGATCCTCTAAATCTGCTGTTCTTCATGTGCAAATCCCTCAACAAACTGGCCTGGAGTGTCACCCTGGGTTGTCCTGTTCAAAGGAACTCTGGGGTCAAACCTGCCAGGTCAGCCTCTCTCAAAAGTGACAGAGTTTACCCCCAAACTCGCCCCCTTCTCCCTGAAAACACATGGGGCCCTAGATAGACTGTCATCCTTCCTTACACTGCAGGCCTGTGGTGATTTACTGCCTCAGTACACAGCCCATATAAACATATCATCCACATGTCATCATCCAGGCGGCTAGGGGGACTTTTCACAGAGCTGTGGTCCAGATTTGAGGATTTATTCACTCCTTCGCTGTTAACACGATGAAACATTAACCATGACCAGCTTGCAATGAGATTTCTTTAGACTTCTCTTTGTCTTTGCAACCAGAAAGAACATACATCAAAATACTAATCTTGGTTTATATTGAAGCACATTCACTGTCAGGTGTTAATGTTTATCTTAAGAGCTATAAAGGGAAGTTCAGTTACCGCCCTTTTAACATATTTATGCCAGGAAGCTGGGGTGCTAACAGCCAGGAGCAGATAAAGAAAGGTTTGCCATATGTTGCCTTTAGGAAACAGCCCTTAACTATAAAAAATATCTTAGCCAGCCTTTCATAATCAACATAAGAAATGAAACAATACTGCTCTGCATATCTATTGATAATCCTTTCTTAATACCTCTTACCTCTGCTCACAACAAGATCCATTTCTTGTCTGTAAGCCTTCCCCTTAAACTTCCCCTAATACCCCAGTACAAAGGGTCCAGGGGGACCCTCCCCCATCAGCTGCTTTTGTGTCATGTTTCAAAGACTCATTCATCAGTATAACATAAACAAATGGAGATACCATGCATCATTTCAAACTTTTGCTCCCTTCAGTTTAAATTGGTCAAGTTTCACATGACATGTAACTCTAAATATTTTGGAGTAAACTGTCCCTCCCTGATAATCTCTGTTTGCATGCCAGTACTCATTTTAATGTGCCTAATTACACACGTCTTGTAAGCCATGCATGCTTTGATACTTATTATGATAAACTAAACTGGAAGGGGTTAGTCAGACGGTGACAGCTGTTTGAACCTGCCTGTTCTCATCACGCTTTCTATAGGTACAGAGACTTAATACTGCACAGAGGATCAGTCTGCTCCCTGCATGACCCTTGACCCCTGTGCTGAGATAAGGCCAAGCGTGTCCAAATCAGTCCAGAGACAAGACCTCAGGGTGTCCCCCCAATGTGTTAGTGAAGCTGGCTGAAATTACATTTGTATTCTCCACAGTTTCGTGTTTATTTGCTTTTTTCTTTAAGACATGCCAAAAAAAATGAAAAAAACAGAAAAACAAAGACATGGAAACTTATGTAAACCATGAAGAGAGAAAAGAAAACATACTTCAGTTTATTTCTTAGTAAGGGTGTGGAGAAAAGAGTCTCATTATCTTCTACCATTTCTGACTGTTGGATGCTTTCCATGACACCTGCGAGCTGGGACCTGTCTCAGATGGGGGAGCACAAGCTAACCACTAACTATACCTGGGAGACAAAGGTAAACAAACCAAACAGCAAACTACTGACCCCAAGGAAATGCTGCAGTTTACCCCATAACAAGCAATTTCCCCCCAGCTGAATAAAATTTAATTGGGTGACCTTGCCTGTCTTGGAAAATTGAATGTGTATATGCGTTTTTTTAATTTTTAATTTGGATAATATTTCCAGAGTATTTTTTTTCCAACATCACAAAGAAGCAATTTAAAAACAAGGTTTAAAGCAGAAAATTGTGAAAGTGAAAGAGCAGGATGAAGTGCCATAAAACTGTGAGCTCACCTCATAAAATTAATAGAATATTGACTCTTTAAGACGTGCCAGCTGAGCCCATTTTCAACTGGAGCACATGTACTGGAGAGAGACAAGCTGGACTCGTTGCTGAAAGTCTAAAACATCATTTTATAGGTGTTAGACTTTAGAGGTTTAGAGCTGTAGGAAGCATCAGCTTTCAAGTGGTCATTGAGAAAACACACTCAACGGGTTTATGGCATCTTGTAGAAGGAGAGCAGTCACACGTGAAGGGCGGACTAAAGTGTTGAGGTGCAGAAACAAAGCTGAAATGCTCATGTTTTAAGTTTAAAGATCCATATTTTTATAGAAATAAAGGCTGTAGACACTAAATTTTAGCTTGTAGGAGGCAAAAAGGGTTGAGGAGTCAGAAAAAAATTGACATGTTAGTAAATGAGGGACTTGTTAGTGGCCATATGGGAGCAGCAAGGAGGGTGCTGGAGTGGGAAGGGGGTACCTGTGGGGTCCCAAGTTCTGCTGTCACTCTGATCTTATCAGGGGGCCTGACCAAGAGGAGGACCAGCTGTCACTCTCACCGCTCTTTTGATGTCCTGCTTCAGAACTCAGACACAAACACACACACACACACACATACACACACACACCCACACACACCACTTCAGAAGAGCATAGGCTTGTTTTTGTTCATAATGAGGATGGTTGGCTTTGTTGGTGAGCCAGTTGACAAACCACATGGAAGAGAAAAAGCCAGATAAAGCAAGATAGTTGCAGCTCTCTAAGGATGTGTGAGGCCAGGGTGGTTCAATTTAGTTGTTTAGAGCCTGAGGCTTGACAAAAGAAAGGCAGCTCTATGAGCTGACACAGGACATCCTGCTCATAAAACAGCCAGGACGTCCTCACAGACACTGGGACTGATAAAAGGGGAAACGCCATGCATTCATCTGAAACCTCTTCACAAACACACGTGCAACTGTTCCTCATGAGTTCATATCTTCTTTTAAAAACTGCACACTTTAGGTAGATCCCCCATAAGCTACAAGGTGATCCTGGAGTAATTATTTCTGCCTACCCAAGCACGAAAGCTTGTTCCAAGAGTCAGCTAGACTTTTTTTGTGAAGTTTCAGCCATTTAAGAGTACATTTACACAACTGCCGGATTACCAGATTACTACTCTTATTTTCCCAAATCCCACTCATTTGTTTAATCTTGTAGCTCAACTTTTGTTTTTAGTCGTGAAGGCACGTGCACCTCCTGTTTTGTACACTCCTTTTTTCATTCTAACCATGTCTTTATATCCACAGACAGCCAGCACTCACAATAACAACATAACAGTAATTTTTAGCCATGTTAGCAATGCCTTAGGGATGGCAGTCTCTGTCTTTTGGATGGTTGGTTTGATATAATATATAAGTATACTGAGTAACTTACAATCATATTTGTACAGACATTCCCAATCAAAGAGGATGAATCCTGTAAATCATGTAACAGCGATCCTATGACTCTTCCGCTTGCACCATCATGAGTTCAGCATTTGAGGCTTTGGATGAAATATCACACTGATGACTGGATGGATGGAAAGATTTTTGTTTTGATTTTGAGTTTACAGACATTCATTTTTCCCTCAGGATTAGTTATAAAAAGTGTAATAACTGTTGATCCTCTGACTTTTAGTTTAAGCATGATCAACCCTGAAAATTTGAACTTAGCTGATTTTTGATCTATGACCAAAACCAATCACAATCCCACCAACCTTAGTGATGCTTTATGTTAAACTGCTAATTAGCATAAAATTTAGCGTTCTAAAACAAGAGACAAAGATAGTTTATATTGTACCTACTAAACAGCATCATTTTAGTGTTTTCATTAAGATCATGTTATTATTTAGCTCAAGAGCACCTTCACAAAGCTGCAGTAAACTCATAGGCTTGTTTAAATGTTAAAATTAACAAAAATCATGTTGCACTATAATATAACACATGTTGTAGTAACACAGGCCAGAGAACGATAAAAATCATTCATCAGTAATGGAGGGCATGATACAGAGCACTTTAATCTAATTATCCGTCCTCAAATATTGGTTTGCTCAAGTCAAAGAAAGTAACTGATGTTGGCTTTAAAAGCTACAGCCCAAAGACTCCTTCACTTGCATGCACGGGGATTTCTCTCTGTCTCATACAATTACTTGGCATGGGCTAACACACTCACAATTCCCTCTGTTACTGTGAGTGCGTGCTCTCCATACACTGCGAACTTTTGAACCACCTCTTGACCACAGCTTGAAGTGAGATGAGACAATGGTCAGTAAACACAGTGTAGTGAATGAATGGATTAGGTATTAAATGACAGGATGTGCTTAAAGAGGAGCAGGTGGTAGTCAAGGAAGGGACCAGTGAGGCTTTAGAGGAGTTCAACATCCCACATCTCCCTGTGGCTCTTTCCCCATTTTCTGCATCTTCATGCTCCGTCTCTGCTGCTCTCGATCTTTCACACTTGTCTTCCAGTAGCTCATCTCTTCCTCCTCATTTCCCTTCGCTTTCTATCTCCTCATCTCGCTGTTCTCTATCTCTATTGTCCTCTTCTACACAACCAGAGAAGCCTGCTTCTTAACTCAGGCCTCAAACAATTGACATTCATGAGATTGGACATTCCGGTCCAGCCCCATTCATATGTACAGTAAGCAAAGGGACAAAAGCCACCTCACACACTATGGAGCCCCTCCCCCATGCAGGGGTGCATGGGTTGCAGAGGAGCTGGTTGAATCAGTTGTTTCACTACTGATGAACTTACTACATTGTTGTCGCATACATGAGATACGCATTCAAATGTAGACTCCATACGTCATAAATCATAGCTTGTTGTTGCTGATCTTGTTCTCATTTAATACTGTGTCAGTACTCTGGAACTCTAATCCTTTTTCTTATTTTCCTGCTGATATTACATCAAACAAAGTTTGAATACCAGCAAAACCTGCAAGACAGCTTTCCTGATTCTGTTCAGAAAACTTTGCAAAAACATGTTTGAAGTTAAATGTGCTGGTGTCTGATTCTGCCTGCAACTTCATATGTTTTCATGACCAGATCTGATTTGCTGCAGATATTTAACATGTCAAGTTAAAGATAATCCTTCTTGCTTCACAGGACCCCGGAAAAGCATGACCTCGTCTGTGTTTCCAAGGGTGCATTGTGGGTAGGAGTGGAAAGCTCCTCTCATCGGGGCGGTAATGAGTTTCTGAGCTCCCACTTGTCAACATAGTAAATCCACAGCTTATATCCAAGGCCCAGAACATCCAGTGAAAAATATGTAATACTACAACGTAAGGATACACTGACAAGAACTAAGAGAGCTACAACATTAGCAGTCTTTCTCTCAATGTAAACGAAAAACCCTGAGTAATACATGCTGTAACAGACTGCCAAAATAATGCCAAAAAAAATATGATGAAATAATAAAAAAAAAACAACTTGATGGGTTATAATTTATTATGAGTGTGGAGACAGACTGGGAAGGGCTGGTGTGTGTTGGGTTTTGGGATTACCTTGTGAACACACATGAGGAGAACCTCTGTTCCAACTGTGACCTGATGTAAGCCAAGTTAAAGTTTAATTAGCACCTGTCTTTGGCGCACCCTTTGTTATTATCCCCTTTCCTGCTCTCTCTTTTGTATTACTCTGTAATGTTTTTCTTGTTTTAGTGGTGTCAAAGTGTCTCTGAGTTATTAAATCCACTGAATTTGGGATTTGGATAATTTTTTTTGGAGCACTCTTAATGCAAATCTGAATTAAAGGGCTGCTAATCCATAAATGCCGTGCTAACAGAAGAAAAAAAAGGAGTACAGTGACCTGATGAGTAATAAGATCACTTCCAAAGCAGCTCAGACGCATGCATTCGCTGCATTACCTCAGTGTTCATCTGTCTCAGTGCTTAGAGCTGTTTGACATGACACCTATTTATATCTTACTGGGTGCTCAAAATATTCTACTGCAGTCACATTTAGAATGTTTGTGTGAGGAAAGCTGGGTGTGTGAGGAAAGTCAAAAATCAGGATTTTAATTTTGCTGATAAAACAGTGCACTTCCCTTACCTTTATTGCATAAATATATATATAATTGTGTTATGTATATATGATTATACATATATGATTAAAATAAATGTTTCAAAAAAGTTAACAATAACTTTTCATGGATCTCTAAACATGTGAACAAGTCATCAGGTTTCTGTCTTTGTTATACTTTAAAGACTGTAGTAAGACCTTTTATCTGCAGGTGTGTGTGTCAGCTGAGGGTCTGTGATGTTGAGCAGATGCGACAGTTCACCCATGTGTTTTTATGTTTATGATGTCAAAGTCAGAGCACTTCTGTGTAATGAGAGCCCACACGCCATCTGTAGTCCTTCAGTATGTCTTTGCAGCCACCCATTGGGAATATTTTATAACACCCCCCACACACCCACACACATTCAAATTTATAACGACTGAATCTGATTTTCAGATATACCTGTGCACCTGCTGTTTTGAATTTGAATCCCATAGGATTCATTCCCAAGCGGAATTAGCTTTCTCCCAAATCAAATTATGAAATGTAGTTGTTAGGGCACCAATTCTTCAAAAAACATCCAAAATATTGATTTGAAAAAAATGAAAAACCTTGGCAGGAGTGGGGCTTGCAGTGGACAGGTGGACTTATCTCCTTACAAAAGCCTTAAACACTGATTCAAAAGCAAGTAAATAACAGACATGTTGAATACAAAAAAAGAAAAAGGCCCAGAGACACTGATGGTACAAAAGAGACCCTGACCTCTTTATTGTGGGTTGATGTGTCCTTGGAGATGAGCCAGCTCTACAGCTGGAAAGGTCAGCAAGCACACAAGGTCAAGCCGACGCAGTCCCGCTATACTCAACATCAAAGACAAGTCCAGCGCCTGTCATGCTCCCTCTGAGCCGGGTTGAAAACAGCAGCACTAATCCCACCGACCACTCGCTCGCACCCTTGTTAGGAGGACAGAGGTCAGCTGGATGTACAAATCCTAATAAGTTGATTCAATTGTCGCAACTTGCTAAGCTTAAAATGCTATCTTTGATGTGAATTGAGTTTTTTGCCCTTTAGACTTGTCTTGTGTTTGACATATAAAGAAAGGAATGCTGGTGAAATAACAGATGCTCTTTAATGAGTTCTTATATTCAAAGAATGATGCCTTTTCTCTATGGAAAAAAACTGACCTTTTGCAGTTGAAGGAGAGAAAATGAATAAATCTTAAAAGTAGTGGTTTCCATAGTGATTAAATCTGCAGGGAGCACAACTTAAAAAAAAAAAAAGTTAATGAAAATCTGAAAATGTTTGTCAGGCCTTTAAGCTTCTTAGTTGGGAACCCTGAGGTCACAGTGGCTGCCTTATGGGAAAAAAACATTAATATGTACGACCACAGGAGAGGCTTTGGATGTGTGGAAGTCCAGTCACTGAAATTCTTACCTTCTCCACTGCCCTTTTGCTCACCTCGTCTTTTGAAAGAATTTTAATGGAAAGATATCAAAGCAGATTTTGGAAATGAGATTATTGGGCAACTCTATGCAGCTGCCCACTGTCTAATCCCCCCATGACAGCTCAGAAATGAGGAGTCTCTTATCATCTGTCATTCCTCCTTAATCCCACGTGCCCCTTGCCATATACACCAACTGTTTTAAAACCTCAAGTCTCTCTCCAGAAACCTGAGCTTCCACTTCCGTCATCTTAATGTCTGTTTGTGTAATCGTAGGAGTGTGACTGTTTAAGTACTTCATTTCAGTGTGTTTACTTATGTTTAAACAACTGAGACTTCTAAGTTTCATGCTTTAATTAAATATGACTGATTTTAGAAGCTGCAACTTATTAAAAAACAGCTGGGCAGAATTAGGAAACCAGATAAGGAGCCATTAGCACTGTCTGCGCTAAATTGGTCAGAATCAGTGGGACGTCTGTGAGGATTAAGTGGAAAATTTTTTCAGCATGAGTTATAAATTGTCACCAGAAGAAAAGAGAAGCTTGAAGTTGAAGAAAAAGTGTGGTGGTAATAATACCAAAGCTAGATAACAGCTCAATCATTTAATGGACAGTGATGTTGTTAGCTGTCTGAAGATAAAATAAGCATGAATGATACATTAAAACTTAGCTTTTTCCAACAAGATAAATACATGTACTTATAATTAATGAGCAAAAAGAGTAAATTACCAGAAAATAACAATCATTTTCAGTACAAAATGTAAAAAGATTGGTTTTATTTCTCCGACACAAACAATGATACGACAGAGGTGTCTGTTTAATTGTCAAATGCAGCCACATGCTATCGAAAACTTTAATTACAACATAAATATCTACAAATTAAGTGTAAGTATAATAGTTGTGTTATACATGTTTTATACAATGAACCATTTTGTACAGTTTCAGGTTCAACCATTGTAAGTTCTTTACTTTTTTATGTTTTTAAAAACAACATCTGTGCACAAATCAAGTCCAGTTTAATTACGCAGTTTAATTACTGCGTCTTCTGTGATCAATAAGGATGTTACACTAAAGGACCAAGTGAGATCATTCCAAACACTTTTGAAAGCATTTCCCACAGTTGTCCTTGTTTTCCCAACAGTTCTCATTTTGCCTGCGGGAACTGTGTTACACCAGGGTCATGACCTTCAGGGAGGCAGGCTGGAACCGACGAATTTTCTTCTTTAGGGCTCGGGAAGCTTTGATGCGACAGGCTGAGGGCTCCGGGCGTGGGAGCTGCTGGAGGGGCAGTCCAGCGGCAGTGGGCCCCAGAGCAGCCTCAGCCCACACTAGACCTCTCTCCTCTCCTTGACTGTCCACCTGGTCCTCCTCGTCAATGGACAGGCTGCTGTCGGAGTCTGAGAGGGACTGGAAGCTCTGGCTGGACTCACTATCTCCAAAGCGGTTGGTGGTATTATCACTCATCTCACCTTCACTGCTCTCAGCGATGGTGGAGTGAAACAATGAGGCGCATTCAGCCGAATACTCAGACTCACATCTGGGTGGGTATTGACTTGATATGTGGAAGGGTGCTGGAGGGTATCTTGCGTTAAGATTTTGGAGAAAAGAGTTGGAGGACATGGAGGAGTGGAAGGAGCGAGGAGGCCCCATCCACTGGCCTGGCTTGGCACTCACACTATGGACCATCTGCATGCTCCCTGGTGCATGAACATGGGGGTCTTTTGACCTCTGACGCTGAGCACACGAGGCCTGGAACATCTCCACATTGGATGGCCATTTGGCAGCACCCTGCCTCCTCTTGCTCTGTTCTACAGGTTGCTCATACTCCAGACTCTGCAGTCTGCGGCTTTTGCTTGACTTTGGAACAGCGGGGATGGGATGTGGCCTTGGATGGACCTTATTGGTGTACATGAGTCCTGGGCTGCAGTGGCTGGAGTCTGAACCTGAGCCCTGTCTGCGCTCCTCTGTGTGACAGGTGGTACATTTTTGGGTCATTTTTCCTTTCCCTGATCTTCTCTGTTCCCCTTTGGTTCCACCGCTGGTCTCTCTGGTCCTTTCACAGGAGGAATAGCCATGTTGTGGCCTCATCGCTCGAGGCTTGTCACTGCTTTTCCGTCTCAGTTTTACAGCTTTGGTTTTACGGTCTGCCTGTCTCACCTTGACCCTCTGAGAGCCAGCAGGGACAAATTTGGCATGGACAAACTTAGGGGAAGCTGTGTGGCCAGAGTGAACCTCAAATCCATGACTCTCCTCCGTGCTGGAGCTGTGAGCCATCCTTGGTCTTTGCTTTTGGCTGCTCATCTCTTGTGGCCTTGACTCTAGATTGTCACCAAATCCTTTTTCTGAATTGCTTCTTGCTACACTGGCATATTCTGCTTGGGGTTTTTCATTCTTCCTCAGGGATGAAGTGGTGACCTCATCGGAGCTGTACTCCCTCATGGCAGCAGGATAGGAATATCTGTACAAAACTTCTGGGGCTCTCACTGACTGATTGTGACTTGCATTATCAGCTAGCTCTTGGCTGGAGTATGTCATGCAGTGTCTCTTCTGCTCATTATCTTGTGGAATGATGTTGGTCTGGGCTGTAAGAGGCTGGAGTACAGACACCTCTTTCTGTGATACCTCAGGAAACACAGTTACACCTTCAACTGGCTTCCTGTGACAGTCACCATGTGTCTGTTTAGTCTCTGTGCCTGTTTCAGCCTGCATTTTGTTCAAGCTGCGAAGGAGGAGCTTGTCAATGTAACCCAGGGTCTTGTTCTCATAACCCATCTTTACCCTCTGGAGGGTGTCAGAACCATTCAGCAGGGGTCCTTGTCCCTCTAGAAGTCCAGCTGGGTCACCCCCATGGAAGAAGATTGGGCTCTGGAGAGCTACTGCATGCAGAGGGCTGGGGTAGTGATACACTTCAGTCCCACTGCGGGACACCAGGTTGCTCTGGAACTTGGAATCCACTGTGGAGGTCTTTGGGTTTGTGCACATGGAGGGTTTCCTTGCATCCACAGGTTTGTAATAGCCCTGCCCTTGCGCCATCATCCTATCAAGATCACCTGACAGGAAAACAAAAATACATATTAACCTTTAAAATCGCTCATACTCCTAAAAAGTACATGTTATTATGCAGCTAAATACAGGTTGAGTTGCTTAGTAAAAACTTTTGCATGGTTCCCATTACTGCTGGAGAGATTATCTTAAATTAGAGATGAAGAGATTTAGTTACCTGTTGACACAGGCCTTGGTCGTGCCTGTTCGGTGCCAGTGGTGCTCGCCCGGATCCTGCTGCTGCCCAGGTGGAGGCCTGTGGCTCGTGGAGGGTTGGGCTGGGCGGTGCTCTCATCAGCAGAACGCCGACGGCATACATCAACTTGTAAGGGAGAGCTAACGTGGGAATTAGCAGGGCTCATGGGAAGGAGAAGAAGGCTTGTCTGGGAGGATGACAGACACTCGCTGTACACAGAGGTGCAGGAGTTAGACAACGAGCATGAGCCGCCATCACTGAGCTCATAGAAACCTGGAGAACAAGAATAACAATGCACATGATTAGTTTTTCTCTGTATTTAATATAATGTAATGGCAGCTGCAAAGTAAACAACTGTAGGGCCTTTTGTTGGAGTGTGTGCCTACACACCTGAACTTGGCCTGCTGTCACTCTCCAGCTGCTCAGTGGAGGCCTTGCTCACATCCAGCTTCAGTTCACTGATCTGTTGATCCAACTGCTGCAAATGAGTCTTCAGGCCTACATCCTGTTTCCGAAGACGAGACTGTAAAACAGACAGCACATTCGATTTCAGCCAACCCCTCAAAATACAGTTGGAACTAGTTAAACCTAAGGGCAAATCTTACCAGATTTTCTCAATAAGGGAGGAAGTTTGAGAACAGGGAGTTGTGCGTCTATGCTCCTCACACACACACGCATAATGCAATTAAAGAAAGTTGTGCTAAAAAAGTGTGGAGGTGTGAAGGTTAGCAGTGCTAGAATCTTATTAAGTTGAGGTCTGTTGTTTAGATAAAAGATGCTCTAATGTACAGCCATCAGGAAAACAAAGCAACTAAGCTGTGGCTGATGATTAACCCCAGCAGGACATGGGGAGCATGGAAGAAGCAGTGGTGGGTAACTCATTTCTCCTCCACAGCAAGGGCCTGGCCATTGTGTAAACTACTAGAGGAGGAGAGCTTGGGGGTTGGGGTGATAGACTGTTTGCTTTGCTGTTAGGGCTCGGCTTTTACTGTTACAGTTGTTCTGTAGATGAGGGCTGGAGGTCACTGCCTGCAAAATGCACCATTTAATTAATGTTTTGATCTCATGCTAAATTAAGTTAGTTTAATTGACTTCAATCTAAATTACAACAAAAAAAGACCTCTAGGAAATTGTTTTGGACCATTAAGGGTACGATTGTGTAGCTTTAGTGGTGTTTTAAAGACAAATAGTGGTTGGTCTGCAGTTAATTCATTTTTGCATCCAAGGTAAAAACGACATTAATCTTTTGTGATTATGGTACTTTGCAATCTGTCTCATGTGCAAATGTATGTATTTCATGCATTTGCACCTTAATCAGCATACTTCCTGCAAGGGTTTAAAGCAGCAGTCTGCATGTAAAAAGGCTCTAATGTAAAACTCCACGGAGCCAGTTGTCCCCAGAATTCAGGGGCTTCTCATGATAGAGACTCAGAGCATAAACATCCAACTTAAAAAGTGGGGGGAATATTTCCAGGCATTAGTGGTTAATGATTGAGGTCTGCCCCCCTGCAGTCTCCACGCGCACGGTTTGCACGCACATACACATCTCAAAGTCCTCTTGGTCCTGCACTTGATTTATGACACCTATCCTACTTCCTACCCCCAGCTGCGAGCATGAAAGTGTGTCTGGTAATAATTGAAGAAAGAATGCACATGATCCTCAGCTGAAGGCAAGAGAAAAACTGATGACTTAATTCCAAAGACTTTTTAAGTTTCCATTATGTCAATGTGAGGCCGATATTCATCGCAACGTTACAAATAAGGAGAGTATACATTTTATGGTGACACCACGCTACTGCCAACACACAACAGTGGTAACCTTTAGGGGTATTTTAATTATTCTGTTTTATGGCTTTTGATTTAAATGACTTCCTACCAGCTGTTGCTTCAGGGCTGTCAGGGTCGCTTCCAGCCTCTGTTCTTCAGCCCCCATCGTCGTGGGACCCTCGGGGCCTACGTGAACAGCAGTGACCGGCTCCTCTCGGTCCATCCTCAGTGCCCAGCTCACCATGTCGCTCTGTCTGTCCTTCAGCAGATTCAGCTCCTGCAGCCCGGCCAGAGCAGCCTGCAGCCTCTCCCCGACCCTGCTGCGGTCCACTCCGGCTGCAGCGCTCATCATCCCCGCGCAAGATCCCTTCCTGCTCAGCATGCTGAAGAGCGGCGTCCGGGCATATCCAGAAACAAAACGCAGTCAAGAAAACGTCCTCCTCGGTAAATACCCGCTTCGTTAGTAAGTGTCTTGCCTCTGCTGTTGCTTGTGCTGCTGAGCTGTTTGGTTTTTAAACTACCTGTTAGAATAAATCTTGAGCTCAGAGGAGAGACTGAGCTCCTCCCACAGACCAAATGGCCCTCCTCTCTATTGGCCGGCCATTGGGTCCCAATGAACATCTGGTATTAATCCTCCCCATTCAGGTCCCCACTAGGGCTGCCCAGACATGTACTGAGTTCATATGCATAATACCACATGGCAGGATGAACATATTATTATTCTATTTACACTATTCTTTTGTTGATATTGTTCACTCCGTTAGAAGGCTGCGCAGGGATGTGTAATAAACTATGTGAGAGTCTGTATGTAATTTGAGGAAACGTAAGAGGGTAAATAAATGTTGAGTCATCATGGTCTCAACACAGAAAAAACAAAAATAAATAAATAAATAAATAAATAAAAGGTTTTGCACAGGTTTTGTGCAAAATGCAGCTTTTACATTAAAAGGTTTGGATTTATTGCATATGAGTCATTTTTATCCTCTATAACACAACATGAATCTCAAGCTAAAAAAACAGACAGAAGGCTAGATTTCTATTTTGGCTTGAAAACTGAGACTTGAAAGAATAAACACAAAAGTCAGACGGTCCTGACTAGTCGATCAGGGATAGATGAATGCTGCCCCCCTGTGGAAGTAAAGAATACAACAGTAGTCAGCTACCTATAATGACAGTGCAAGTCTAAGGGGAGTGTTAACCTAATTTATTAACACCTACAACAAAAACTCAAAGCAGTTTCTTTACAACGTGTTTTAAATTTACATCGTAGGACAAAAGTCCAAATTAGACATTAGAAGTGTCAGCATTCAGTGACCGAAAAAAAAGTATAATATGTTACTGATTTCAGAAGCTGAAAATAACCTTTTTTATATTTAAGCTAGATTTTCCAATTATGTTTTTGGTTAAACCTATTTTATTTTTGAATTAAATAATAATTAAAAAGGAAATGTTTTTTTACACTGACTTGATATTAAATATATTGTGGATTTTGATTACTTTCATTCTTATAAAAGTTGGTTCAGTTTTTGGTTGTTTTTGTTGTTGTTTTTTCTGCCGTGAAGGTACTTTAATAGTTGTGCATGAAAATGTGAAATGAGAGGATAACATCCAATTTTGAGCAGGGACTAAATATTGTAGGAACTTAAAATCAGTGAAACCAGTTTGTTGTAGGTTTTACTTCCCTTTGAGTCATTTAATGCCTTATAAAATCTTGTCACTGAGCACTACCTGCGGTGCTATTTCCTCCCAAATATAAATCGTGACTCATAGGAAAAGCATTTCTTTTGTTTTCTTTTCTCCTGAACTACGTTTCACCTGACTGAGACAAATCAAGCATTTCTTCTCATTATCAATAATCTGATAGCAAATAAATAAGGGAATGATTACACCCTCATCATGGGCAAAAGCAGCATGAGATAGACGACAGATTCTCCACGTTCACAGTGCTGCTGTTAGCACTGTGTCACAGGTGGGGACATTCTTTCATGCTGATGTGTGCAGCCATCATGAAGCCAGAGTTCAAAGGAAACAGAAAAATACCAGGAGGGGTGCACACCTGTGTGAGTCACTCTCACATATGGTCTGAATAGAGATAAGGTGATTAAAGTGTTTGAAATATGAGCAAAATCAACACATTTTTCTGTTCACCAAAATGTAGATTACATGCTGTTTGAAAAGCAACTTGACACTTAATTTAAGAAACAACTTGTAATTAACTGTACAACACTAGAGGGCAGTGTCACTCTACAGCTTAATCTTGTGAAATTAGTTTTACACTTAAACATATTGTTGTAGGACTGGCAATACAGATTATGGATGTCACATATTTCTCTCACACGGAAATGTTAAATTGAATGATCCTGGATGCAATATATGCTCTTTCATTCATTCATTCACCATGTGGCTGATCATAAAATTTGCAGATTTATTTTAGGGATACAGAGTTAAATCCCTTGTTTACCCATCCCTGATTGCAGAAACACATCCTCACCACTTTGAAGGTGCACTTTGGCAGTCACCTCATCAAGATGCTCAAATTATATTGTGAAGCCCACCCCTCACAAGCATAGCGTCACGTCTTTGTAATGCTGCCGGCATACAACACTGCATTGTGATGCCTGGATATCCCACTGCCCCCATCCCCTTCAAAGCACTTCCTTCAGGGTGACATCAGCCGGGGTACTGATCCAAAAGGTGCCCCTCTCCTTAGTGTGGGCTTTGTACTGGAGTCAGTGAGGCTCTCTTAAGCTCACCAACCTTGGTTCCTCAAAAAAACAAAAACAAAAATTGTTTTACCTACCACTTTGCAAAGCTAAATCCAAACATTTGTGTCTCACTGGAGGTTTCTCTTTGTGTGGCTTCCTCTTTGTGTTCTGCATTTATCAGCATATTTTCCATCCTCCCTCCTTCATTCCCCATCCACTTAAGAAATGATACAGCGGCCAAATGTTGATAACAAAACAAAAGCGCACGGGCAGGGATCCCTTTTACTGTGTTCATAATACTTCTTAAAGAAAACAGCCGCAGTGGAAAGAGTAGGATAAAGAGTTTGTACCTGCTCAGGTAGATACAGGTGGAAAAAACGGATGATGCTGCCACAAACAGGATGCGTGGGGGGTAAACATGGGGTGTTGTCATATGTGGGACTGAGCGAGTGTCTTTGTGTATGTGTGAGAGGAGGAACCGGGGAGTGAATCTCTTGTCAGCTCTGTGTACATGGAAAAACACACCAACCCTTTCACATGTAGGCATTATGAGCTTACGACTTCAAAGGAGGAAAATCTGATATCATACATAAGACACTCGGATGCATGCTCAAAAAGAAGCTGGATCCCTATGATGGGTGTTGTTGATTTTGAGTTATTTCCGGGGGTTTGTGTGTTTTTCACATATTTCTGTGTGCGTGTGTGTTTTGTTCTTGTTGCGTGGCAGGGGATTCCCATGCAGGTTCTCTGATTGAAAATCCCTTTCCCAGGTATTCTGTCATCAACAAAGGCCAAGATAGGGAATTTTAGAGATCAAAGTGGCCTCTTGTGTCTGCCAACAGAGCCTCCCTCACTCTGCCACCTCTGACCGCTGCCAAACTGCAACTTACAAAGCAATTATCTCACGCTAGAATGAGTGTATGAGTGAACCTCACACACACGTACAGAAACGTACTTTTTGATATTAACATTTGGCCACTCATCAGTTGATTTCTTAGATCTCTGCCTCTGAGTTATTGAGGGAGATTATGGACTTAGGTTTGAATACCAACTGAGTTTATTGGCAATGAAAAGCATCTGTCTTGTCTATGGCTTCTTAAATAGATATATCCTTTTCAAAAAAGGATTAATTTATCTCCAGGGTTTTTAATGTTTTTAAACCTTAGATTTCTTTTTTAATGCCATAAGCGATTTCCAATCTGAAAAGCTCCAACTCCTCTTACATGTCAGGGGTTGCAATAGGCCTTTTGGGAAGTCCTTCATCTCAGAGTCCTGGAAAAGAGAGCAGAGTTCACATTTGTTTCAAATATTCTTCCAGCAAAATCCATAGTGAAAGCTGCATCCAAGAAACATTGCTCGTCACTGCGTCTGACAGTGATTGATCGTGACTTAGCGGATAACAGTTCCCAGGGTTTTACTAGGCATTTGAGATATGTTCTGCTTCATAAGTGGTAGCACCCACAGTTACTGTCAAACCTACTCGACAGCAAAAGCTCAGGCAGTCACTGCACAATCCACCATGTCAGTTTCCAATTCATTGTCAGTGGAGCAGCTCCAGGATTTATCTCCTGATGAAATCCCAGATTAGAGGCTTGTTTCTGTGGGTTTTAGCTTTGATTGAGAGTTGTTCATGCCAAGAAATGTTGAATGAACTGTCTAATGTTGTTGGAATTTCTTTAAGGTTACTTAACTGAATCCAACAGGGATATCTGATTAAATAATGCTGTGGGATATTCATTAAACTAATCATAAAATTGATTCCTTCAGACATACCAGTCAGGCTATGAGGAGCTTGTAAAGTACTTATGCAGATTTTTGAGTCTTGTAACTTCAAAAGAGCCATTGGATCAGTTTTGAAGGTATAAATAGGACTTTGGACTGTTTTGTGGGCACGTGGAGGCCTGTTCAAAACGGTGGACTAGATCGGCCATATCTCACTCTATAATCTTGTCCACCGTGTGCTGAACTACCTCTTCAGACTTTCAGTCGATTTGCCCTCAGAGTGCAGCACCCCTACACATGAGAGAGACCTTTATGCTGCATGCTTGCAAAATTATCTCCTCATCAAATTTTATTTGAGCTGAGCAAATTTTTGTTTATTCAGCAAGTGAGGGAGACTGGCTCCCATGCTGCACTTCTGCAAATCATAAAGACATCAGTCTAAATTAACTGATTTAGCATCGCTTTACCTATGAATGCAGTGTGCTGCTTTCAGCCAAATTCCCAGGGAGAATTTAAAGCAGTAGATGGTCTATACCTCTTGTGTGACAAGCTGGGGGAGCTGTTTGGAAAATGTCTCTTTTCCATGTGTATCCCCAAGGGGATTTGTCAAGGAGCACAGTGTGCCATGCACAATTGGTGTAAATGTCATGTGAAATTTTTATCATATTTATATGTTTACACCTGCTTCACCCGCAAGTATTTTATAGAAGTTGGAGATAAGTTATGTGTGTGCAGTATCTGTGTCTGTTTGGGCTTTAGAAGGAGAAAAACAGAATTAACAAGACTCAAGTCTGAAAGACAGCATTTACCTAGGGAGGGCTATATTTCAGGCATGGATGTAAAAATGTCAGAATCCATACAAGAGAGACTTATCATTGGGAGTCTCAAATGACCCGTACAGGCCGGGAGACACACGTCTGAGCAGGGTAAGACTTGGACATTGTACTTAGCTGACCCTGTTTGCAGAGCAGACCTATGCTGCTTCTACTGAGTTGGGACAAAACTGAATTCTACATCTTTTCATAAAAGAAAGATCAGATTATACAGATGAAATAGTTTTAGGCTGCTCACACAATATCACAGTACTACACAGTTTAGTGGCTTTTACTCTGCTCTGTTTCTGCTCAAACAGACCAGACACTTATTTCTTTTACACAGATTTTTTTTTTATTTTACTGTGTTAAACGTGGCCCTTTATTTGTGGACAAAAGAGTTGAGCAACAGTCTCAGCATGTGCACTAATAACTCACTGAGTGGCACTTACATTTATTCTTTTCTTTTAGGTAAAAGAATTGCTGAGTTAGAAAATCTTTGCATAACACAATTGTGGTTATATGGAGCTGCCCAAAGAGATGTTTTGTCAAATTGCGCATAAAGACATGTAGTTCTGAAGACAGGATTGTTTCTGTTTTTAGCCACTGTAACTGCAAGGCTCTTGGGACGGCTTTGTTGGTCAGACATTGAGTCCACCACTTAAGTCTAGACTGAGAAGCTTCAAAAACTATTGGGTGAGTTAACATTAAGTTTGGTACAAATATTCATAGTGCCCCAAAGGTACTTTCCTATAGCGCCATCGTGACATTTAACTTTGTGAGGGGTTTTTTTTGAGTGAAATGTCTAAACCACAATTGAATAGATTGCTGTGAAATTTTGTATGAATTTGTTTCCCTCAGGATGAATTGCAATAACTTGTACCCATACAGGGAAGGTCACATTCACCAATGGACAATTAGGTCAATTTTTCATGTGTAATGCAGCATGTAGAGAGACATGCTAGGTTATGAACTTGCCAACCTTAGAGTTCAGATTTGGTCTTTGGTTCAGACTTGGACTTGCAAAATATTCCCATCAGCCTTAGCCAAACATTGATTGGTCCTAAAACACTGAGCTACGATAGTACCCATGATAAACATACCTGCGAAACGTCTTCATGTTAGCGTGGTCTCTGACATTTAGCACAGTTGTGCCTAAGTGCAGTCTCACAGAGCTGCTAGCTTAGTTGCAAACTCTTGGTACTGTTCCCACATTTTCCTCAACTTCCACCCACATAATCCAGGCACATATGTCCTCTGCAGTGTTGCTGAACAGTTTTTTAGCCAGTGTTTAACTAAAATGTTCTTTTTCGTACTTCCTGCAAGTTACGTAGTCATTTTGTTTTATTTTGCCATAATCTATATTTCATTGAATATGTGTCCTTTGTCTGGATATCTCTGTTGATTTTTTTGTATTTCTACAGACTAAACAATATTAAGACTGAGCACATGTGAAATTAAAACCAAAATTATGTCTTGGTTGTGTTCCATAACAAAATACCAAGGTCTGGTGTGTAGGATTAAGCGCCATCTAGTGGTGAAGTTGTAGATTGCTTGTAGCTGTTCTCTCTCTCCATCCAAGCATGCAGGAGAATGGGAGAGCTACCATAGGAAGATGACAGTGCAACATGGTGAACTTGGTGAAACAGGACCTGCACCCTTTGTAGATATAAAAGGCTTATTGCAAGGTAACAAAAACACAATGACTCTTTTCTCACGCTAATGAAAACATATTAAAATATAGTTGATGAATAATGCAAAATCTCTGCCTTACTCTGCAAATAGATCCTACACACTGGGAACTTTACAGGCAGGACTTAAAAATTGGAAATAAACAGTCCCTTATCCACCCTCGCTCTCAGGCACAAACTAATGGACACGTAGAGAGGAAGTCTGTTGCCCAATCCAGCATCTGTGAATCAAGTGAGGGGAAGCTCTGCTGTCATAGAGAACAACAACACAATGCCAGTTGTTGTGTCCTTTGTCCTGTGTGCACTGTTTATGTACGTTTATCAAGATGGTGGCAGAGACATAAAAGCCTGGTTACTGCGACAACTAAATCTCCTCTCCTCCTTTAGAAGGGCAGCTATTTTGACAGAGCAAGTTTCTTCTTGTACACAGGAACACCAGCAGACGTGGCTTTAGACATCCACTGAGCTATCAGAGTGCAGTTGCAACACACACTCAGATCCTGGAGAACCAAACTCTCTTGTCTAAACTTCCCTCATGTCTCATCAGCATCTGATTCCGGCATCAAATCTTCATCAGATGAGTTTGTGCTGAGCTATTTAACCTTGAGGTTTGAGTTCATAAGACTATAACCACAGGCTATACAGGTTGACTTCAGAAATACTGTGACCGCTGTCTCCACGCAGGTGTGCAGTTTTAAGAGGCCTCTTTATTTGCAGAATCATCTGAAGATTTTTTTTCACCTGTAAGCAGTGTGAGAGAGTTGCCAGTGCCCTCAGGGTGCCATTACAATCCATCTGTCCATACAGAATTGTCATTCATCAAATGCGCTTACGAGCGCTCCACTCCCTTTTCCTTTGTTCCCAAATAGAAACAAAGGTGAGATCTTGCTTCAGATGTCTGTTTCAAACTCATAAGAGCATTGCAGCTGAACACTGATGACAACTCAATATGCTGTGTGGTTTGTGACCACCATGCACCACCCTCATCCGTCAACCCAAACCAAAACAACCTGCAGCTCAACAGGAAAACACCAGACTCAGGTGATCTTAGACAAGCAGAGTCCCCAGTGTGAACTTGGGTGTGAGTAAATAACACTTGATAGGTTGATGAACTGAGGCTCATATCAGTGTGAGCCAGTTCAATCACAATAACACGTCATAGCACATTAATTTGTGTGCGAGAGGAGATCAAATGTAAAACCCTGGGCTAACCCCTGAACACTTGCTCCTGAACCTTTCATCCCCTCCTCTGGTGTGCTAATCCTCCTGAAACCCTCCATGGGAGCTCATGTGGTCCAGAGGAGATGGACCGAAGGAGGATTGGGCTGACAGCACCAACACAGCTGGCTTGAAGAGCTAGGACTTGAAGCATGCCTAGCACCCACGTTCACAGATGTGCTGGTCTCTGGGGAGGAGGAAAACCCAATTGTTCTCTGCCATGCCCACCATGTGCTCTCCCCGTCTGAAACCACAATCCACGGTGAACATTGTGTGTTGGCCACTGATCTGATGGCTAGGAGAGGCGTACGTGAGTGTGTTTCATTAGACAAAGGACCACACAAGACTGTTGTTGGGTTTTCCATAAACATTTGAAATAAAAGGCTACATCTATCAAAAGCACCAAATTAAAGTTTGATTTTGCACAAACAAAGACTTGGGGGCCGCTTTCCCAGAGGCACAATAGAGCGAAAGTCCACCGAAAAATGTACCTTTTGTTTTTAAGGTGTTTCCCCGTAACCTTTGTAACTTGCATGTCATTAAAATTATGAGTTGACATTTTCTGAGGCCCATAGAAGGAAGACAGGATCACCTTAGAGCATTTTCCCTGTCCAAGATTTTCATTTAAGTATTTTCATTTAAGAAGCCAACTCACAAACATCAAATCAATAAGGTGATCCGTCAGTTAAGGTACACAATGAATCTGGCAAACAGGGCTCAGCACAATAAGAGAAACATCAAATCTTTCCCTGAGGAGAAACAATTATCTCAGTAAGAAAGCATGGATTAGGAGTGTTTGTAACAAGATAATGTGCAGCAAATGTTTGCAAATTCCACCGCATCACTTGCATATTTGAAAATGAGCTCTAACTTGTACTTGCAAACTGTTAAAGTCCATGTTTTATACTGAATGATGTCCTCCACAGACCAGGACATGACACTTTATATGGAGGGAGGCAAAGGTCAAGCTGTGGAGCACATGGAAGCCATATATAAAATGAGAGAGAGGCTGGGGGAAAGTTTTATCCTCTGAATGCCTTAAATCTTTTACCCCTGCCTGTCCTTTCTGCTCTATACGTTCAACTTGTACTATGTTTATAGAAGTTGGATAAAAAATCAGGGCCATTCCAGGGTGGCAGAAAAACACGAGAGATACCAAACTCGCTTGTCGTGATATCGTGCATTGGTGTAAAGGAGTCTCCACTGCTTTTATTGGTCATACGTTCCCCCTGACAAGGCGTACAAAGCACTTATGTAAATCCTCCCTGTATCACATGTCAGGGCAGGTATTTCAAAAAAGGTACACTAGACGACTTTTTAAATCAGCGTTCCAGCTCTGAATTAATTTATCGCTGTGTTTGGATGGCAAATAGATTTTGATGGAGTGGCTGATAGCACAGACGTGTTTCTGGACACGGCCCCGTGATGAGTTTCCCAGCTGCCTGAGCCAAGAGCTGAGACGCGTGATTAGAAAGGGAAATTTTGGGGTGAAATAAAAAACTCCAACCCTGACATTTGCTTGTGGTGAAAAAGTTGTGAACTACAGGGGGAGAGGCAGGGGCCAAGGCCCCATAATATAGCCCTTCTCTCCAAGGCCAGGTCTGACGCAGGGAGCCCGACGCTCCTCGGGTTGGGACAGAGCAGGTCTGTGTGGTGAGCCAACCATAGAAACTCTGTCACCTCTGTGCGCCGCATGGAAACCCCTGTGCACTGTCGCTAACAGTGTCCCACAACAGCCACATGTTAACTCTGTTAATTTGTGAAGCATCACCTCCATTTTGTTTCACACATAAAGCTGTTTTCAGATTAAAACTGCTTCTGATTTAAAAAAAAAAATTGTCAGCCAAAAGTCAGTCAAGTTATGACTAAGTGATGAAAGAATTTAACTCCATGCAAATCAAAACATGTTTTCACGTTTGTCGTGCAAATTTAAACAGTTGCATGTAAAATGAAAATCATCATTGCCCTACATAGAGCTGTACATCTTTAAGTATATTGTCATGATGAGTTTGACATTTTGGGAAACACGCCTACTCATATTTGCTTTCCTGCCAAATAGATGAAAAGATATCTGAGCCTAAGACTCTCTGTATGTTAATATGAAGCTGAAAGCAGCAGCCGGTTAGCTTTGCTTTGATTAAAGACTGGAAACAGCTAGCCTGGCTCTGTCCAAAAGTAACAAAATCTGCCTACCAACGCGGCTAGACTTAACACTTTAAAAAAATATATCTAATTTATTTTATCTGTACAAAAACAGAACTTTAAAAAAATGTCATTTCAGTTTTCACAAGGGAATTTCATGCACACAACCTCTTGGTTTATGTAGATATTGACATCACATAATTTCAGCAGCCCATAATTTTCAAAGGCCAAATAAGACCTAAAATAAATATAGATATAAACAATAATGTCTTAAGCATGAACATGAATAGCCTAAATTAAGATGTGGCAAGTGTTAATATTACTTAGATTTAGCAAGGGAATATGGCAAAAAACTTCAAATATCCTCTCTGAAACTCCTTGACATATAATTAGAAAAACATGCAGTAATATTAACTTCATGCAATACTGTTATAATTGCTAGTAATGATTACCTAAATATGATTTAATGCTTTGTTACCATTGAGGTTTTACATTAATAACTCCCATCATTAGTCATCCAATTCAGGCATACACCTAAAAAAATCTTATTTTAATTGTTTTTGACCTTGTTTTAATCAATGAGAGTAAAACTTACAGTGATTCTGTCTCTTTGGGAATAAACTTCAAAGTGGTACCTTTCCAAAGGATCAGAATCATTCATGTA
Organism: Acanthurus lineatus; assembly: GCA_029814665.1. Taxonomy (NCBI): domain Eukaryota; kingdom Metazoa; phylum Chordata; class Actinopteri; order Acanthuriformes; family Acanthuridae; genus Acanthurus; species Acanthurus lineatus. The sequence continues at coordinate 6,345,490 of JAPZDV010000003.1, forward strand.
CTCAAGAACAGCTTTTTATTTACCTTGAATATACCTTGGTAGGCATTTTAGTCTAATTTCATATGGATTGTTGATGTAAAGTAGGGAGTTGATGAAAGGTGTTCATTGGCAGTTTTGGTTAGCTTTAGAAAAAGCTAGGCTAGTTTTTTTCTCATTTTTTAATCTTGTGCTAAGCTAAGTTAACTAGCTGCTGACTGCAGATTTATATTCACTGTACAGATATGAGGGTGTTATTGATCTTTTCTTCTAACTGGTTTCAAAGGGGGTATTTACATGAATGTCAAATCATTCTTTTAGTAAAAAAGAAGAGCAAATAATCACACAATCTACTGAAGTTATGAGGTTAGAGTGATTAACTCCCAGATGCTTATTGCACCATAGCGAGTGAAAGGTCTGATTTGAAATTTTTGGAAAACTGTTTGATTACTTGTTTTTTCTTCTGTGTTCTGTGTGAGGACTGTAGGCCTTTAAGGTCTGGTAACCAGCTGTTTAAGCAACACACGCTTTGAATTAAAATTGAATTTTTTTGCTGATTTAGGCTTGTTAAATTTAAAATCCATCATAAGCTGTCACAATGTGCGTCAAGTTCTGTGTTGAAATTTCTGGGTCTTTGCTTATTTCTCTGCCATTTTGGCAGACTTTAGTGAAGAGTCAACAAACACTGAGTGGAAAATAATACAGTCACTCATGTCCCCAGGATGAAATGTTATGACTTTGGTGATCAACTAATTGTCAACTAGGCCCAGTAAATTTTAAATTTGCACAATACTCTTGTTTATGACCAATCCCTACAAAACTGACTGTCCCATTAGCCTTAGCTGAACTATATGTTTAGTGCTAATTAGCAAATGCTTACAAACTGATATAAACATCATGGTAAACATTATACCTGACTAGCATGTTAGCATTCATTGTGCAGACTGACATCTGCAACATTGTGCAAAAAGTAAAGCCTTACAGAGCTGCTCACGAGGCTTAACTTTGTGCCAAGAGCAACATATTCAGCTTCTATATTAATTGCTTGTAAAATGCACCATAAAAAGTTATTGTTAAAGTCAACCTCCACACAGTAAAAGGAAGCGATGCGATAGAATCTGTCCCACATTCAGACAACATGGTGGAGATCCTGTGAGGTCCAGCTCATGTCAGATCCCCTGCCAGTTAAAACCGCCATTTACTGATTAGTTCCTATCAGCTCTCTGGGCGACGGGATGTGCACAGTGAGAGGCCTGGGTATCTCCTTGGGTATCTGAGCTATGTAAACTCACCGCTGTGGGTCATGGCGCAACAGCTCCTTCCCCCCTGCTCTGCACAGGAGACAGTGGCAAAGGTAAGAATAACAGATTACTCTCATGGTTCTGGTCTTCAGGATGAGTCACAGATAGTGTCATCACCGTGATAAGACAACGATGAACGTACCAGGGTGCCATGTTTTTATCAGGACTGCTCATCTCTTTCCCACCTGCAACCTGATGCAAGAACGGTTGGTTAATATTTTGCGTGATAGAAAATATGGGTGTTGATCTCGTTGTTATCATCAGTCTGTAACACCAGTAAAAGCTGCTGTGGTGATTGCCAGCACCAGGAGAGTCGTGATGCTCTTGCTATAACTTGTCCTTATTCTGTTTTGCATCAGTTAATGTAAACAAAAACTGACAGATGAGACACGTTCTGCTATTCCTGACATGTTGTATTATTTCAGTTTCGAATAACTGACACGTTTTCAGCCTAGAGCACTTTGGATTTTACAAAATTAAAATGATTTGCACCACAGTTTAAACTCAAGCTTTGTGTTTGTGTTTAGGATTTAAGTTGCTATGGCACTTCTTGTTGACTGTTTATCAGCAGTCACGCTCCAGGTCACCAGCCTGCCATGCACTCTGTGCCCTGCAGTGCTGAATGGTTACATCACTTGGCTGCATTTACTTGGCTTAAATAGATAAATGTTATGGGATTCTCCTTAAAGTGAGTTCTTGTGCATGGAGGAGATAATCACAGCTACAATCAAGGGCCTGGAAAAGGGGCTTGGCCTGGAGAAAAAAAAGGACTCTACAATGTAGCTCTGTGTAGGTTAAGTGAAGAGTAAAATTTGGATCCTCATGACAAATTTAAATGCTAATGAAAAGTATTAATGATATGTAAAGAAAAATATCAGGATTGGAAGCAGGGTGGGGAGCCACACATAACTAAATCACATATAAAAAGCCAACAAAAACTGAGCAAAATGAGGCATGAATGCTTTCTTGTGCCACCAAATATTGGATTATGCATGTAATCTTTTCAGTCAGCGATGGCTTGGAATTCACGAAGGTACCGTAGGCCAAGTCATGTCAAGCCGTCAACTCCTTTCGCCAACTCGTCGCTACACAGTCCTCGCTGTTTGTGATTGATGACCATGGCTTGGAGCCTACATGACCTAGACCAGTGAGGAGCCTTCCCAGCACTGACCAACACTAAACACTGCGAGGTTTTACTCATCTTACATCATGGTCAAAAGAGCCATAATGTATCCCCATAATTCTTAAACGTTGATGTTTTCTTGAGAGCAAAACAAGTGCACAGCTCGATATGATGGGCTTAGACCCAGAGTACTGTCTGCAAGGACTCATAAAACTTACATCTTAAACCGGATGGATTAAGTGGAGAGTTGGAGCTCAAGCATTAAAAAAACATACCTGGGTCGATGCCTCTTTCATGGTTTTGATTTCAACTGGTGTTTGCCAGACCTTCATCAGAGTTGCAACATGACTTATGGTTTTCAGAAAGATAAAACCTTCTGTCTGTGGGATTCAATCCCAGCACGGAAACATTGCAACTCTATTTCTAAATCTTGAGATGCCAAGGGTAAGTGTTAAACCTGATTTTTATTGACTCTTAAAATGATTATATTTCATGTGCTGTAATAACTGCAGTCAAAATATTGTCTCAAAGTCTCAGTAACTGTATAGTGCACAAGCTGAGCAAAATACACACATAAGGGAGAGATTGTGAATGAAAATCCTGTTTGCTTGCACTGCAAATGCTGGCTCTAATAATTTCGGTAAAAATGGTGTCTGCCTGAAATTCTTTGTGTTGAATCATTTAAAGATGACAAATCGCTGGATAGAGACAGAGACAGTGAGATAACAGAGAGGTACTGAGAGTGTGGGGAGGGAAGACAAAGTGAGAGAGAGTGGATACTGCCTTTCTGGCTATCTGAGTGCATGTAGACCTTTTTGTGAGTGGGGGAAGTTTGAGCTCTGAATTATCTACATTGTTTGAAATTCCCATCCCTCTTGTGTCTTGGCAGACGAGGCACAGGCCGGGGTGTCCATGTGGGTGACTGTAAATGAAACATTCCGCGCTGAGTTCAGGACGGGGTTCATCTTGACTCATCGTCCGTCATTGCATAAAGCTCACTCTCTGCTAGTGAAGCAGCCCATTCTTCTGTCCATGGTGAGCCAGGCAGTAAATTCTCAGGGCCCTCATTGTTGAAAGCTCCATCACCTCCCTAGATGCCTCTATCTCCCTAATCCGGCTCTGCAGCGATGGCCCACTGTGCACATCTGCGGCTGGAGCGTCTGTGTTCACATCAGTGATGCTGTAGAAAAACTCAAGTGGATAAGCTGGAAAAATAATCAAAAGTAAACATCTGCAGTAGTTTTTCTGGTGATACAGAACGAGTCTCTGAAGGCAAACTGGGACAAAATCAAATAAAAGTCAGTCCGACTCTTTGTTTAATATTCTTTATCAAAGGAAATGTATTGCTGAGCATGCTTGTTTTTTTTCAGGAGCCTTGCAATTTGTAAAATTACACAAATTCACACTTGGTAGCCTCCCAGCACAAACACCAAGGCTGAATGCATAGCAGCTGTAGAGTAGCAATTTATTTTTTTAGTGCTTTGCTCAAAGGCAGGCTAAAGGAGGAAAGAGTGAAAGTCGTTGAGAGATTTTTTAACTCTATAGTAAATCCAGAGATACTTTGGGTGTTTGGGTGAAGGATAAAACTACGGAGGTTCTCTCTGGTGTGTGTCTGACGCTGACTCTTAATTTGGAGGTGTTTATGTGGCTAATTCTTCATAATGCATTTTGGAGAGGAGTGAAAAGCTCTCCTCGGGGAGTCAACAGGCGCTGGTAGCCCTCACATCTGAAGAGCAGCCTAATGGGAAAGCAAACACGGTGATTACCAAGGCCCCTTTACAAGGAGCAGCCTGCAGTGAGAGTGCTGCACCTGAACAAGCATGTGCTCATGTATTTGTGTGCGTGTTTCATTTTTTGCTGCCTATCTCTGACACGCCACAGTAGTGTTAAATACTTAAACAGCCTGTACAATGATCACTAAATCACCTCTTATATGGTGATGAACTGTTGTACGTTGTATTTACAGCAGTGAATGTAACATTTCTCTCATGCAAAAATGTTGTAAATTTACATTTTTATGTCGTGCGAGTAAGAGGTTAGCACTGATTTAACTTTGTGTGCATTAGATCCCTAAACTTAAATAAAGAAATATATAAACTTGGCTTGTTTTCAATATATTTGCTGTCTAAGAGTTTTAAGTAGCATCTCCAAAAAAATGTGTTTAAAATAACAACTCCTGAATAGATAAAGAAGGTCAAGCCCATAACATATTTCAGTTAGTAAAATTACACCGAAAGTGCGACATAAATTTGGATGTGGATATGTGGATGTGGATAAATGTGGAATACAGTCCAGGGGTTGCGATTGTAAAATGATCACCATTAAAAGGTTGCATGGAGATTGAGGTCACAAGCCATGTAGATGCGCAAAGGGGGGACATTAATTCTTTACATGCTTTCCTTCTCCTTTCTCTCCTCTTTAATCTTGTCATTTCTCCACTGGTTGACAAATAAAGCCAAAAAATGCCAGAAAAATACTTAAAAAATATCACATACGAAGATACACATGTGCACATTTCAAAAAAGATCCACTGAGCCAAAAAAGCAGATCATAATTTTAAGTATATATGCAGTACAGAGCACAGACTCATATGCAGTCTATTTATGTAGCTTGCTATAGAAGACAAACTACACCCAGTCTTAAGCATTATTTTTAGCGTTACTTTACAGCATTTTAATGCATGGAATTTAAATAATAAAACAAACAAAACATTACCAAGCAAACAAGAAACACAGCATACCACCAATCACAACAGGTACCACTTCAAGCAAAACACTGGTGTGATGAAGCAGCTCAGCATGATGATGCTGAGATGTCATTGTTCATTCTCAAAACTCATAGTTAACAAGAGCTCATGATGTTAACAGCATCCTGCCACCGCAGTAAAACATCATAATAAGCAACATGCTTCTCACAGATATTATGAAAACATATAACGACCCAGACAAACAGAATTAAGTATTGCCTCAAATGTTTGATAAAGGAAATGTTTTAAACATATAAATAACCATTCTATTTATTTGCTTTGAATTTACATATTAAATTAATCATTTTATTCTTTTTTTTCTAATGATTCCCAGCATGGCAGCCTTGTGCTGTGGTGTGCCATGTCTCCTCAGGGACCGTTGCCGTTGCACAGAGGGGCTTTCTCTGCAGCACACGGGCCCTCTTCACTCTGTGTTGACTTAGTAAATTACTTGGGATGTCAGGGCCCAACCACAGCTTATCGTCAGAGGGGGGTGCGGGGGGGCGTAAAGGGGCAGTGAGAAAAAGAGGGAATGTGAGAGAGAGGGAGAGAAATCATTGTAGAAGGCTGGAGCTTGAACATCAGAGAGCGAAAGCTTCAGGCAGGAGTCAAGTGAAGGTTTTGGAAGAGAAGACCTGAGTTATGGACAAAATAGCAACACATTTCGGTTTTCTCCAGAGGAAAAAATATATTTGCATGGTCTCCACAACAACACTTTGAGTGGATCAGTGTCATGGTGTTTCCTTAAGGATGACATATTCAATAAACCACAGGAAATACTTTGCTGCTTCAAATAGGAAAACAACACTCCCTAAAGAGAGAACTTCATAAAGCTGGATAGAGAAAAACAAAATTTATGACCTATTTCTGATTTAAATAACTCAAAACATGCAACAGTCTCTTCTGTGCTGATGGAAATGGGCCCTCACATTTTTTCTCTGTGTTGTAATGTGTCTTTTTCAATGTGTAGAACGTCACAACAAAGTTTTGTTGTTGTTTTTTTTTTTTCCTTCGCCCCTGTAGCCGATCCAGGTGGATGTAGGAGGCCGGTCTCAGAGAGTCCTGCAGGGCACGCGGCTGTGTGGTATGCGTGCTGGGCGCTTAGGGCTGTCTGTGCCGCAGCCTGTCTGCATTCAGGCGAGCAGGCTGCACACCTGTGGCCCCTCCGCTTAGCCCTGTTTGCTTTGACACCTCGGATGCTGTCTCCTTCAACAACACATCTTTCATCCCCGCCATCAACCACGTCGGCCCCTCACCCACCACCTGTCCCTCCCCCTGGCCCATGCTTTTTTTTTTTTTTTTTTGGTTTAGCTTAGACCCTTGAAACTTTAAAAAAAATCCCATTCTTTTTATTTTTGCTATTTATTTTGTCAGTTTTGGCAGAGAAAAGGGCAGAGAAGGGTCTAAAACTTATGCAACATGCAGTAAACTGTGCAGCACCTTCTTCTTTGACAGTAGGTTTTCTATTTCCTGAGCTTAGACTGCTGCACTCCGAATGTGTTGAATTATGGGGTGAAAAAGAGTTTTTGTTTGGTTCATAATGGCTTGGTTCCAGCGGCGCTGGCACTCAATGATATTCTCAGTTCCTTACACTTCACTTCTAACTTACATTTTCTTTTCTTTCCCTTATTTTTTTTCCAGTATCATATTTTCCCCACTCACATGTCCTAAGAGACACTAAGCCTTTGACAGTGATGTGGTGGTGGACATGGGACTGATGGGAGTGGAGGGTGATGTGGCTCCCAGGACTGCTCTACAGGAATGTTACTGAATCCCTGAACAAGTGTAATAAAATAATATTCACAAATAGTTCTTCTTTTGAAATGATTAAGCCATATTAATGCCACATTTGCCTTGTCTCATCTGCATTAGCATGCTTTGCCTTTAAAATTTACTGTTCACCATAAGGGGAGGTTTTATCACTTGGCCACACCTTTAATTTGATTTTGATGGCAAAATAGCCACCATTGCAGATGAAAAAAAAACTTTGCAATCTCCTATAATATCTTTTAACTTTTTATAATAAATAATTTGACATTCATGAAATATGATATTCTTCTTTCTGAGATGAGAGGATCAATATCAAAGCTTCTGTCTGCAGCTGGATAGCTTAGCACAAAGTTTGGAAAAAACACAATCTGGTTTTGTCAAAAGGTAATTAACTCCACCTACCACCACCACTGGAGTACACTACTTACCATTTTATATATCCTAAGAAACTGAATAATTTCCCATCATGTAAAGTTATTCCTTTTGAATGTATGTAAATTAACCATTGCTAGCATTCTCCTTAGCTCTGAAATGTAAAAAGTATTTTTTATTTTCACAAACTTATTAATTATTTAGAAATTCAGATTATTGTATAGATAAGTAACATGAGTAACTACAACTGAATTTCATTATAAAACCTTATGCTGCAAAATGACCGTAAATGATCTTGAATCTTGAGTCTTGAAATTGAGGCAAATGAAGGGTTTTTATTCTTTTTTTAAAAAATACTCATGATTTACACTATAAGAGAACATATGAAGTACACACAAGAGGACATTACAAGGCACAGATACAAAGATAGGATTAAGAAGATGGAAAAATCAAATAAAATGGAAAAACAAACATAAAACAATAGTTTGATCCTCAGTTTAAAAGAACTAAGGGTTGGGGGGATTTACAGTTTTCTTGGAGTTTGTTCCAAACATGTGGTACATAAAAGCTGGACACTGCTTCTGCATGTTTAGTTTTGACTCTGCAGACAGTGAGAGGACCTGTCCAAGAAGTTGAAAGGACTGAATGGCTCATTACAGATCAAGAAAGTATTCTGGCCTTAAACCATTAAGTGTTTTGTAAACCAATAGCAGCATTTAAACCTCAGTTTGTTGACACATGAAGACAGTGTTACTGTGTTTAAAGCCAATTAGGGATTAATCTTGAAGTTTTTCTGAGATTTACTCAAAAACAAGTCTCTCCTTTCCTTTCAGCATTCTTATAAATAAATTTAATATACTTTATCAGCCCTGTTTGGAGCAACAGTGTTTTTTCATCTAATCCCAGTGCACCCTGAGGCGTACAGCACCCAGCCTCAGCAGACTGACAGGTCTTTGCTCTCATACAGAAATTAAAAACTAATGCCATCTAAGCAGCCCTCTGACACTGGACATTCACATAACCTGACTTCAACCGTTTTCCAGCCGGTGGAGGGGGGGGAGGGCGCCAACAAGAGTCTCTTTCAGGGGCATTTCAACGCGGATTACAGCGGCTGACTGCTCCCCACGTTTGAACAATGTGAGCACAAGGCCTTCATGATTTGTAGCTTTGCTGGATTCGGCAGATCTAATAAATCATTAAATCACCTTATTCACCACTGAAAAATGAGGGAGAAAGATTAGAGCAGCATGAGAACCATATGCAGGGAGAGGGAGAGGAAGGTGGAGGGGGCGGAGGAGGAGATATGTTCACTATGTGAATCATAAATATTACATTTAGGATTCATGTGACAGGCTAAAATTATGACTTTTGCTCCAGTAAAAATTGACTTAAGCCCAATATAGTGTAACATTTATAATGTAGTAGGGCGTTAGTCTTTCAATAGGGGGCACCATACTTCAATTACAGACGAGGAGTTAGTCAGAGGGGGCAGGATTAATGAAGGAAAGAATCATGATATGTGTTTACTGTTGGCTCATCGAGTTGCTTTCTTGTTGCATCTCGCTCGTTTGTGACTCATGTGATTCAGTAAGCTCTTAATCTCCCCCTGTTTTATTCTGGTTATGTGCAGAGAGTGACTGGAGGAGAGTTGTGTGATGAGTAGCTGCTTTGTCCCGGACTTGTTTAAAGCCGGAGCTCAGCAGTCAGAGTCTTCCAGGGAAAGTACAAAGCCTTGCCTGGTGGTCTGCGCACATGCCTGGATGATCTGCCCAAAACAGCCTGGATGGTGGGGTGGCAGAGACACACCTGCTTTGTCAACACCATCTTCCTCACTACTGCGGCCAACTGAAAATCCATCCTGTATAATTGCAAAGACTGTAAGGCACCATAGATTTGAAGTAGCCTCGGTTTCAGTGAACTGAATCCTTAATCTGAATACTTAAGGGAAGGAACACTGAACTTGATCCAGGTGTGTAGATCTTTTAATTTCCTGTTCTTTGATGCTTGACAAGTTTAAGTCTAAAAGTATTTTATACAGCAAAATGAATTTTACTGATTCTTATAATGAAAACTGGTTATTGCATCTGCAAAAGCAATGTAATTTATCCCTAGAAATGGAGACAAAAGAGAAGAATTATAAGAGAAAAACTATAAAAACCTTTGGCTGAGAAATATTGTTGACCTATCGGTGGTGTTATAGGGAAAGACTCACCAAAGTTATTAGGATTCATCATCTGATGAACACAAATGTCTGTACAAAATGTATTGGTATTTCTTGTGATAAATGTTAAAAAACAGCAGTGGACTTTTAATAAGCTTGATTTACTTTGGCACTGGAGGAAAATTCAGCGGATCACTAAGGTTAAAAGTATTTACCCTCCGGGAACCATTAACGTCTGCACAGAATGAGCCAATCCATCGAATGGATGCTGAGATATTTCACATAAGAGAAAACTCTGACCTGCTTGTGACATGAGAGTAAAAGTTAGAGCATCACTGAAGTTAGTTAGAATTCATCAAACCAAATACAAAACTTTAATCAATCTGTCCAATAGTTATTGAGATATTATTGGTCCGGACCAACCAATTAAGTAGCATTGCATGAATTTACAGCAAAGCAGAGCAAATAAAGCTCACAGTAATACAAATACAAATGCATAGTTTAAAACTACTCCTTCAGTTATTTGCAGGTTTGTGTTTCCTTGTTTCTTTTTGCAGCTGGTGACACAGAAACCAGAAGTCTGTGATGTTTCTCCAGAGCATCCACCTGGATACCAGGATGACCCCTGGTTTATCACCTCTGACCTCTGGGAGACTCGAGTCCCACCACCTGAGCTATGTGTTCACCCAATGTTTGGATAGACTACCTGCTTCTCAAAACAGGGGAGACATGGCAGAGCAGGTCACCAAAGAGAGAGCAAAACAAAGAGTCAGATTTCACAGACCCTCTATCAATCAAACATCTTAGAAGCACAATCTCACTCACACTACCTACCCACCGGCTTCAAAGGGAATGTGTGAGGGGTTTTTCCCCCCTCTCTTCTGAACATAGGATTGTGTAGATCAGCAGCAGTATTTTCCTTTGTTGCTACTTGACACAATCTGAGGATGTTATTAAGAATGTGATGCATTTACCAATATGGAATTAATGCACGAAGAAATAATAGTGCAGAAAATTAATCCTTTGTCTCCCATTTCTGCAAAGTAACACTTAACACTGAGCAGCAAGCATGGGCAAGCTCTCGTACATTCCCAAACATAAATTATGGCAGGACAAATGAGTTCACCGACTGCTCTGTGTGTGTTACCAAAAGCTGAAATGTCTGCTCTGTATACAGCACGCTGTTTAAATGACTGGACTGAGATACACAGGCATTGTTTTGGTGTGAAAATCAACAGAGGGGTTGGTGTGTGAGGCTGATCTGTAACTCATGCAGCCTGCTTGTTCAGGGAGGCTCAGTCTTGGTTTTCCACAGGTTCAGCTGACTCTTAAGTCTGCTTAGAGGGTGTTTGTGAGCATTTCTCCTCTAATTCATGGCCTGTTTGCGAGATGTGTAAAATCTCAGAGTCGCTGTGAATTGTGTAATAATCCTTCCACATTTATTGCGACAGATTACTGTTCTCAGGTGGTGTAATCTCTCCACGCCATGGCTGAGGTTGATGGAGCAGTTTGCTTTGAAACGCTCCACAGAGGATCTTTGGCCCAATTGTTTGTTGATATACTTGTCTGTGCGGGGCTGCGTATGGAAGTCTGTCTTCCTCTTCACCACCTTAGCCACCCTGTCTCTCTCACCCATCCACCCACCCACCACCCGCCTTGCTTCGCCTCGCCTCGGCCGTGCACCTGTCTGTAGCAGGCAGCTGTGGGTGGGCGGGTCTTGGCTGTCAGTGGAACATTCCAGAGGAGAAGTCACCCCGTTAATCCCTTGAGTTTAGACCCGACAGCCCCCCACACCTCCCTCACCACCTCCACCTACCCCTTGTTGCCTCCCTCTCCCATCATTGCCCCGTCCTTGCGGCTTTCCCTCTCAGCCCTGGTCAGGCTCAAACGGGATACTGCTATGTCAAAGGTAGACACTGTGAGAATGAGATTAAAGGACCAGTAACCCCCACATGCACACCCACCCCCCCAGCTCCCAGGCCCAGAGGTTTTAATCCCCCCAAATATTCAAGAACGAAAGCAAATATTGTTATGTCCAGATCTGCAGGCCTGTTTTGGAGGGAAAAAGGCCACATGGACACATCACTGCAACTTTCTAAAGATCTGCTCTATTTCAAGTATTTACACTATACTTCTGCATCATTATCCAATTGAAATTAGTGTAATTCACATGTAGACTGCTCTGCACATCGTCAGAAATTTGCTTTCTTTTCTTTGTAAATGTGCATAATTACTAGGTGTTTGTGGGTGAGGAGGCCACACACACATGCACTGCCTCTTGTCTACTGGAAATTTCACTCCTCTAATTGCCCATATCACTCTCTCAGTATCACAGTTTTTTTTCTCCCACTGTCTATTAACTGTGATTCAAACAAGAGTCTCTTTATCACCCTGGGAAATTCTGATGTCAGGCCAGATCCTGAACTTGGCAGCAACCCCATTCAGCTGGAACACATAAATGAGAAAAGCTGCGCAATTCACCCTACAAGCACAGAAGATGACGTTCCCTTTGGTTCTCCCTAGACGCTGCAGACACTCTATCTCAGGCACAGCATTTTATCTTGCAGAGTTGGCTGTTTTGGCAAGGACGACTAATGATTTTTGTGTTTATTTCAAGCAAGAAGGCTTGATACAACTATGCATTTCATACACCGAGAAGGAAAATAAAAGCTACACGACTGGTGTAAGTAGAATGTGCAGCACTTCTAAAAGATTTTCAGCTATTTCAAAACCATTGATCACAAATCATGTGGTTTGCAAAACAGTCCTGTTCTCTGTAAAACAATAGTTCAACAGTTGGAAATTCACTTCCCTTCATTTTTTGTTTTATATTAGAGGTAAATGGAAGATCAAACACTCTCGTGCCCATAGAATAAATATAATGGCCAGCAGCCAGTTATTTTAGCTTAATGTAGTTGTATAAAGACTCAGATCGGGGAAACAGCTTGTCTGGCTTTGTAGGTATTAAGATCTGCCTGCCAACTCCAAGTCTCACTAAATAAATCTTTACATCTTGTTTGTTTAATCCATACAAATAAACAAAGTATTAAAATTTTAAAAAGTTGTGGTTTTTGCAGGGATTTATGCCTGGAAAAGTAACTTCCAAAAATGTGCTGGTTGCCCAGCCGTGAAGAGGTTCTGCACATAAACTCCTGAAAAAGCACAACCTGTCGTTTCTGCACTGTGGTTTTTGTGCGGATTAAGCAAACAAGATATATCAACTTAATTAGTGAACTTCAGAGGTCCTGGTGAAATTTGTTGCCTTTGCAAGCTATCTGTTACCCTGTTTCCAGTCTAACCCAAGCTAACCTGCAGCTGACTGCTGCACTATATTTATTGACATGTCAGTGGTATCAATCTTTCTATCTACCTGGAATATTTAAAGTACTGCTCACCCATAAGAAATAAAATCATTTTGAGGGGTGACATATTCAGTGAAAAGGCTCCTTGTGTGAGTGCCCCTTGTTCCATACAACACCTAACACTGCTTGTTTTTCTTTTTCAACCCGTCAATTAAAGCGTCACACCTCTTCCAGCAATTAATTTCCTTGTGTGTAATGACTGGTTGTGTGACTGGCTAGACTGCAGGGGTTTTGGGTCAAACCAGGCGAAGCAGTAAGAGGGTAGGAGAGGGTCCCAGGGTGCAGGCCGTCCTTACACTGTTTACCCACAGACCAGAGCCCCTGTGAGGGTCAGGGCGAAGCCGCGACTTGGCCAGAGGCTATTAAAGCCCTGATGGCTTTTGACAGTAATTTCTTCATGAGTCCACAGCTGGCGGGGCCTGCCAGTGGTGAGATTGGGTGCCTCCTCTTGCCCATTAAAGTGCACAAACTGTGCCCACAAATCCAGCTCAATGGTATCTCTGTGCTCAGGGAGTGTGTTTGTGCATGCGTGAGTGAGAGGAGTGAGGAAGCAGGGCTGAGGAGTTGGAGACGGGGAGGCTTCGCCAATCGTGAGACCGTTCTGGTAACTGGGCCAAAAGGTTTGGATGCTTTTCTTCAGCTACTCCATCAGTTCAGGCATGAATCCAAGCCATCAGGGGAACGTATTAGGAAAACCATACCCTGACATTCAGCCAAATCGTAAAAGGTGTTTACGTGCATCTCAGCCCAGGAGAGTAGAAATCACACATGACAAGGCTTTAGCATTGTGTTGGGGTGGGGGCTGGAGCTTCAGTTGGATTCGAGGGGTTGGCTAGGGGTTTAGGTGAAGGTTGATGAGTTTGTTGGATGAGGTGAGCAGCAGTGAGGTGAAGCTTCTGCGCTGCTACACCTGTAACCAGCACAGCCACATTAACAGATTACATGACTGGGGAAAGCAAATGTTGTTCTGGGCATGGTGCTGAAATCTCTTTCAGGGGGATTTAGGCCAGGAACATGGGGGGAAATTAGGGATGCTGCAAAAAATGGAGCTGAATTGTGAGTTTATAATTAGAAGGTTGTGTTTTAGCAAGTCTATGAGGAACACAAAATAATTTTATTGGAGAAAAGCATGGCTAGCTGTGTACTTATGAGCTAGGTTTCGTTTTAGGTGTTAAAACATTTATCCCTCAGAAAAGGACTTAACTGCTCCTTTACCACGGATGGAGAAAGTGCTTAAGAAGGCCATAGGTTATCCATCACTAATCCACCATAGAGCAGAGAGTCATAATCTATCCTCTGTGTTCCCCTGGGGTGTTAAAACCAGACCATTGGGCTGGATTATATCACGGAAAAGAGACCAATGTGTTAATCATAAATTAGAGGCCAAGCCTGAGTGAGCAGGTCAGTCTGAGGTCAGTCGCTTAGCCCTATAGGAGACTTTCTGTGTGAAATACCAGGGTTTACCACTTAGTAGCCCCAACATAATCAGGCAGGAACAATGTACAGTAGTGTAACATGTCGAGGCTGCCCTGAGCTGAATGTTGTTCTTTAAGAAAGAATCCATTGAAACTCCACTGACTGTTCAGGTGTACATTTACTCCATACATATATGTAAGCGTAGGTTATGCAAATACACATTCACACATATGCACTAGCTCATATAACACCCTTTTATTGGGCATTCACACTGCACACAGCCGAGATTGGTACATTTATCTGTCTTCAGTCTGTGTGACTTGAACAGAAACAAGTACAGTTTTTTTCCAATTCTAAAATGTTGCCTCAGGGGAATTGGCAAGCTGTCTGAAAATGGGATGATACACGACCTTTGCTATGCATGACTAATACTTGGCTCCTAAAGACTGTGTCAACAAGGTGTTTTATTAAAGACACGGCAAGAAAACACAACACTGCAAAGACATTATAAGATTTATATAATGAGAAGGAAAACATAGAGGGCTAATTGGATTAGAGAGCAACAAAGGAATTTACTTACCTAATTAACTCTCTTTGACACATTAAGACTGGCAGCACCACAGAGCACAAAACGTATAAAAGAGATCTTTATTTCTAATAAACATGAATACATGTGAACATGTAGAACATTTTTTTTAATGATCTATGTTTAAAACATTCTCACAAACTGCTGTACAAAGCCCAGGAAGAATGCTATAGGTCAGTACATAAGAGATGGTGTGTTCTAAGTTATTGTAGCCGTACAGCAAGCCATCCATATATCTGCTTTAATGTCATCAATGTGAAAGGAAAAGTACACTTAGGGAAAGGGCACAAAATGCGACATCCAACATGAAAACTTGTACAACTGAAAAGTATATTTTTAGACACACAAAGACACACATACATTGTATGTGTTAAATAATTTTTTGTTTGTCAGGACATAAAAAGCTAACTACATCATTCACAGATTCAGCAGTCTGTTTAAATACCTTATTTCTACAAAGTGAATTTACATTGTTTTTTAAAGTACAAAGTGCAAATACTATGGTTTCCATTTTTGCCGATTGGTGAGGGCAGATTCTCCATGTTTGAGGGGAAATCTCAGCTGCTGGCTTAGCCTTGTTTCTTCGAGGGATTCTGGGGAAACAAAGTTGACGTGCTGTCAGTTTCTCAATTTTTTCTTTGCATCTTTAACAATTCTTAAATGGCTGTAAGTTACTGTCTTGGTCAACACTAACAATGACAAAACAATATTAGACTGTAAATGTGCCACCAATGTCTCCTACAGCCCTACAATCCACCTGTAAGGGAGGACGGGTTTACTTACTAGTTTACTGGAAGTTAAGCCTTCTCCTGGTTTGGCACCTGAGAGACAAAAAGTGATAGAGATCTGAACAACCATCTTACGAGGGATACTACAGGTCAGACAAATCTTTCTCTGTTCTAAGTTCAGCTCAACCTTTAACAAGCATCAAGCTGTTTAAGCCAACACTCTATGCAATCACAACAGCACCAGTAAGAGTCTACCATTGAAAATCTTAGTATTTTTGGAACAACAGGTCCTTTATTTCAAACGTGCTTTGACAAGAGCAGACTTCTTGTTTCTAGCCAGCGATCATAATTTGCAAACACAACAGGCTACTGTTTAATCCATTGCTTACACTTTTCTATTTTTGGTTATACAAAAAGACTCTCTCCAAACTTTTGTAAGACTTGCTATGGCCTAATGTTTATGGAGGATATTTTGGGTCAAAATTGAAATATAAACTCCAAATAGAAAACTAAAAAAGAAAAACAGTGTTAGTTGACTACACTTTTAGGAATAAGCCCATATTATAACTTTAAAAAAGTAATTTAAATGGCTTTTTAAATTACTTTTTAATAAAAATAAAAAATAAAAAATTCATATAAAAAAGATCAGATTTAAAACATATATGTAAAATGGAAATACATTACCATTTGTAGAGTTCAAAGCAATGCGATGCAATGCAAAAAAAAATGTTGATACCAATAGGTATCATATTTAATTTGGGAAATTAATTTCTGAAATTTGCACTTTCCTTTTTCTTTTTAGTTTGTCCTTATTTCTTGTAGTGTGCTGAATTAATCTTTTAATTTGATCTCTTCTAATTTCTTTTTAGACTTTAAGAACCAAATTATTTTTTTATATATGTGACTGTACTTCTTATTTGGCTATGCTGTTATTAAACAATTACTGTTAGGGGAGGAGGAAAGCAAAAAGTCATATTCATCAGGTTGTGTTGTTCAGCTCACCCTCCTCTTTGGTCACCCCGAGGCAACCCATTAGCTCCTGCAGAGACAGCGCCTTGTCATTGCTGATGTCGCAGTATTCCACAAACTTCTTCACACACTTCTTTGGCTTGGATTTCTTGCGCAGGAAGCGTTTGAAAGGCTTGATCTCTTTCTTTCCAATGTCCCCACTGGAGTTTTTGTCCAGCTGACTGAAATACCAGTGGACCACCCTCTCCTCCAGGGTGTGGTTGGGATCGGGCTCGGCCATCCTGAAAGACAGAAATCAGTTCATCAGCCAATTATTGTCCCACTATAACCTCGCCTAACAGAATATTTTTTTTTTTTTTTGCAAAATGACTGATGTTCTTCAATAAACGGAAGATGAACTTATCTTCTTCATACCTTCCGGCAGATGCTGGATCTGTGACAGCGTGCACCATGTCTGTCGACAGCGCGTCAAGAACACTTGTCAGGAACTCTGTTTTCTTTGCCCCAGGACAGCCTGGAAAATAAACCACAGATACCTGAATGAGAGTGTGCGAACATTCATATGCAGTTCATATTGAAGTATGTGTACTCATATGTCAGCGAACACAGAGAATTTATCCCCCCGTCAACAGTATTACAACAATGTGGAATGTTGCCAACATAGGTGGCCTAATAAATGTTTGGGGAGGGACGTCATGTTACAGGCAGGGTAGTTTGAACATACAGTAAAGACAGCAGAGGAGAAATAAACCCAAACAAGACTTTCATAGTTGCATTTCCTCCCTCTCATAAAGTGTCAGACCTCCCCTCATCTGGAGGAAGAGGGTACCTGCCAATCATCCTGGAGGCCCCTGAGTGGCTCTGACAGCTGGAACACAGAAGACGTTACTGAATAATGTGTGAATGGACAAGAGGCTCCATACAGCACCTGAGACTCACCTGAGACACTGAGGGACTAAATTCCCTTCTGACAGACCCATTTTGTCAAAGGGGTGTCTGATATAAAGGTCTGCATCCAAAAACAGACACTGATCTTCAGTGTGTGGTGGGACATTACAGTTTTAAATGTTTAAGCAAGAAAGGAAACTGTTATAATTAGCCTATAAACCTATGAAAGAAGCATTATTACATGCAGAATGACGGGAAAAAAAATAAAAATGGTGAACAACTGGGTTGGAATGACCCTAATGACAGTGATTGTCTCTCAGGTCATATAGTTTTAACAGTGAGGAAGCCAAATTTGTTCTGGAAGAGCTAAAGGCTACGGAGGCCTGAGAGATTCCTGGATTCCTCTCGCGGCTCTCCTCTGCTTTCTCACAGTCCGGCCTCTCTCTGCTATTCTGCCTGTAGAGAAGAAGAAATTCTCCACAGCTTGCTGCTCTTTTATGGCCCAGCCCTGCGGGGCCAGATTCTCCTGCGCTGGAGATAATAGCATGCTTTGCTCGCCTCTAACAGGTGGCGACCAGCATCGGCATAAACACCCAGCCTCCACTCCACCTTTCCCCAAGCAGAGCAGGGCTTTAGCAGTCTGCGTCGAGCCGAGGGTTCACATGTCCCAACTGTTCACGGTCTCCTTTACATGCTGAGCAGACTTGCACTTAAGTTTTAGTAGGCCCTCCCTGGCTCTAGCCCAGTAAAATATCTGACCCACCTGTTAATGGCCAGTCGGGTGCCTTGTGGAGCCTCTTGTGGTAAATTAGTCTAGACAGTCACACGATTTCAAACCACAGAAGGCAAAGTGTTTTTATCTGGCTTGTGACTGAAGAGATTTGTGGGATGCATTGGACTTGTTTGAGGCTTAGTGTTTTTCATGGAGAGCACAAGTCCTCTCCGTAATGCTGCAGGAATCTGAGCGTGTCTGCAGTTCATTCAAATGGGAAGCAATCAGGTGAAGCTCCAGCCCCTTCCTTTTGGCAGCAAAGGTTTTTCTTGTGGGGGTGGGACAGATCAAATTCTGTCTGGACACCATTTAGCTGAGGGGCAGGACACAAA
This sequence comes from Acanthurus lineatus, assembly GCA_029814665.1. NCBI lineage: Eukaryota > Metazoa > Chordata > Actinopteri > Acanthuriformes > Acanthuridae > Acanthurus > Acanthurus lineatus. The sequence goes on from JAPZDV010000003.1 coordinate 6,363,992, forward strand.
TGTTCCTGCTGTCATTCAAAGGAAATTGAGTCTGGCCATTTTCCGTTCAGTTCAAGGCTGCGGCAGTGAACGGCTGCTGTCTTATTCCATAATGATTATAATTATGTAATGCCCAAGTCTGACAGATGCAGGATGGAATCAAGTTGAGTGAGCCTCATATGATTACATTTTTTTTTCCTGTTGAAAAGCTAAGAGTTGCAGCACTATTCATATACCTCCATATATCTGATGCTTGTGAAAAGTTGGCCAGTAAGTGCATGTTTGCATGTGTGTGCCCTTGTGTTACTGTCAATAAGAAGCAGTGTTTGTCTATGGAGCCACATGGGGCAGAGCCTTGTCAGCACTTGCAGCCGCAGCTCCCAGTGGCTGCCCCAATGCTATCCCAAAATCCTCTGGGGAGAAAGCTAGCCAAATATTGCGCTTTCCTCTCCTGCCCCGTTCAGGGCAATGTTCTCCTTTCTCGCATCTCGCCCCATAAACCTCTCAACACCAGCGCTTCAACAGCAAACGGGCTGCAGCAATGTGAAGGCAACATTTATAATTATCCCTGGTTCATACAGTAACAGGGTTTACAGCCATTGACGCATTTTCTCATAAAGAAAACAAGATGCTGTGTTTTTTTGACTGTGTCCCGACGAATTTCATAATTGAGACCTGGCTGATACGGTGCAGGTTTCTTTGACAGGTTTAGAATGAAGTCTGTGTACTCGTGTCAGCGTCTGCGTTAGGTGATCGCACGGCTGAATAAGTTTATTGTTTTCACTCCTTACACTATGTGTTTAGGAGGTGTTTGGTTGGGCTTGAGGTCCTTCTCATGGGATAGTTGTGGCTGTTTTCCACCCCATCACCACCTCGCACTTTCTGCTGACAGTTACACACTGTAATTATTCATGCCTAATGTATTAGCAATAATATACATCACCGGTGCAACTGGAAGGCAAAGATGAGTAACATTTGTTGATCTAAGAGGCATTCATCTGTGACTGTCTGTCCTCACTGTTTCATTCACACTGTGGAAGAGTCCTCGATGCCGGAGCAGAGACAGAGTGCTGCTCTGCTGCAAACTGCTGCAGCACCTGCGAGAGAGAGCAAAGCTCTGGCCTGGCACATTCTTGTATAAACAGTTGTGGATGGGACAAGAACAGTAGCAGCTCTGTTCATATACTGTTGGATTAATAACATATTTACCAAACCACCAGAAAACAGCTAATTTGCCAAGCCCCATTCAGTGATTGAGTTGTATGCAGCATCTGAAAGCTTTAACTTGACTTTGCCTATTATTGACTTTTAGTCATGAAGTTACTGATAAAACTAAATACGATATTTATTTTCTACTATTTATAAATGTGATTATAATAAAGGTGAAGGCACTCCATCCACTGCAAATAAAGATGACATTTATAACCATTACTGTAATTTTCACATAAAAATAAACACTTTAAAGGCCTGAATCAAGCTAGACTTGTTCAAATTTACTTAAATAATTTAGATTTGTATATTTGCAATGCATGTTGGTTACATTGTCCAGCTATACAGGGCACTTGGGATCAAGTAATTAGAGGGTGAAGGTGATAAAACAAGGAAAGGCTGCTACAAAATTGGATTTAAACCAGTCCTCTAAACTCTCTTCTAAATTAAGTCTCTATCAGTTCAAAATGACACTTTCTCTTAAGTGAAAACCCAAATCAACATTTTTGATCTGGTTCAACTTTAGTTAAAGTTTTTGTCTTTGCGTTGAAAGTTGGGGTAAGACAGTGGTTTTAAGGGTTAGGGACTAATGGTGGTCATGATGGTTGTAAGAAAACTGACACTAACAGTTGATCAGATACAGGAAGTGGATAACAGCCTGTTGTGCTTGGGTCTGATCTACTAATGCCCCATCCAACCACCCTGATCTCCTACTATGTCAGTTACATTTTTTTTCTGAAACAACTGATCCTGTTTTTCAAGATCAGCCTTTCAGACCTGATCCAGCACTCTTTGCCATATTATCTCACAAAATCTGCCGCAAAAAATGTGCTGTAATTCAATTCCTCTGTCTTAAATTCTCAAATTCTTTCCACAAGAACCACTCTTATAAAAACCCTTAAACCCTTAAACCCTGACTAGCAAATATCCACTTTACCTCAGTGTTACCTGTAACCAAGCCCACCCCATGGCCACTTCTCCCACCCTAAATTTAATTATCAACACTGTTGTCAGTCTTTCGATCACTACTTGTCTCTGGCATCCTATTATTCCTTATCTCCACCTCAGGTGGAGATACCTATCCTCCATCTCCTCTGTCAGTTAAAGATTAATTCCACCCCCAATCCGTCTCTGTCTCCTCACTTATTGACCAGTGAGGGCCAGTATCTGGCAATCCTCAACTCTTTATCAAGCATTTCCTTGACCAACAGAGCTAATGATGTCAACAAACACAAACACACACACACACACGCTCTGTTATCTCAACCTTGGAAGCGCAGCAGCAGTTGGAAGCCTAATGCTTAAGAACTTTACCATTTGGTCTGAACAGAGAGGAAAAACAATGACTAAGTCCAGTCTTCAGAGACCTACCTTGGAGATGTCTGCTTCTGTAATGGTCCTTAGGTTTAGTTGGGTGAGCCCTGGCATTGCCGTCACACTTTGGCTGTTCGTACCTGTGACGGAGATAACACCATGTGAGAAAAAGCAAATTCATTCAAAAGGGGAAATGGGTGAAAGGGATTGTTTTTGACAGTAAGACTATCTCCATGTAAATCATAGAGGAGTCACATGTTTTCCAATTATCCCTGTACAGTTAAATCTCAGGGATTCAAATAATTGTTTTGTGGCAAACCAGAGGCTATGAAACACATCCAAAAAGATGGGAGGGATTTGGGATTGGTATGAGAGCAGAAAGGGGGAAGGGAGGGTGAGAAAGAGAGAGATAGAGGGGAGAGGCAGACAGGCAGACAGGGAGCGTGGGACACAAGGAAGCTTTCACGGCCTCCCTTGGAGAGCCGGCGAAGCCCCGATTGCTGCTGTGCGACTGGGCCAAAAGCTGGCTTGGGACAAGGAGTGAGAAGGGGGAAAATCCACGCCTCCATATGTGCGCTAATGTGCTGTCTGGCACTCTGCCTGAAGCCTTGTTAATCTGATACCCAGCCTCGCTGCTCAATAAGGGTACACTAGTGCCCGACTCTGCCAGCCCAACTGACCTCTGACCTGCCGCTCAACAGACCACTGAGTCACTCTGTCTCATGTGTAGGGTTGGGTACCATTCACATTTGAACCAATACTGGTACCAGTACTACTACCTGGAATTTTCTTGGCACCTACATTGCCTGTTTTTTGAACTTTACTCTCACTGTAATAACTATAAAGTATTTTCAGTTGTAAAAAAAAATCACCAAATAAAATTGCAACACTAGCATTGCTTCAAAGGAACAATCTGTTTAAAAATTGGAAGAAACTGTTTTTAATCTGCACACTTCATCTAACCTGGAAAAATGAACTTAGGTGAAGAAACTGACTGAATTTTATCAAAAATATTCATTACTGTCAATTGAAGTGATTAACAACAAACAGCAGAGGGCAGCAATACGTTACCACAGTGTCTAATTTGCATAATACAAAAAAAGAAGAAAAAATAGCAGGCATTGTTTACTGTTTGCACACAGTAATATTTTCTCATAAAAAAATAATATACCACTGAGTCACTCACTGATTCATTTACTAATCTCACGTATTGGTTTAGCGTTCTTAATAGCATGTTAGTGAGGAATTACAGACACAGTCAGTGGCTAACTGTTGGCTAATGACGGAGAAAATGCTAAACAAATGCCAACTAAGACAGTTAAAAGCTCAATAATCTCCAACATCAATTTATTCAATGTTAATAAATATGTTGATGCCTGACTCAAAGTTACATTGTCTATTCTTTGGCGCTGGTTGCACTTGTGCTAACGCCAACTTAGCAGTGGTTGCTGTGGAGGATTTTGGCATTCAACAGTTTCTTTCAAAAGGACAAAAAGTTTGCATGGTTGAAGACCTTCAGATGTTCAGACCTGAGGCAAGGTAATTCTTAATTTTGTTCTAGGACATTTTGTGTAGAAAGTATTTTGCCACAAAGGGGTGAAAGCGGGGTCATTCAGTTGGACAGCCTCAGCAACTATGATCCCTTAGCTGCTTTGTGTAGCAACTGTCTGGTTTGTTTGCCACAAAGAAGTGAGCAAGAAATTCCAAGAGTCTTTGTAAATTAGGGTGAAAATACCACAGATAAGCAAAAAAAAAAAAAAAGAAAGCCACGAGAGTTTGAATTGTCAAAGTCTCTCCCACCTAGTGGAGGTCCCAGGTATTGGCCGTCCGGTGTCCACCAGCACACACCAGCAGTAGCCGGTGGAGGGGTGGCATTGAACTGGCTTGTACAGTCCTCCTTGGGCACAATCTGGTACGAACACAGCATCATTCTTGTGTTGCCTGGCCTCTTCCTGGGCAGACTGTTGCTCCTGGTCACACGATGAGGCTGGAAAGAGGGGTCAAAGATTATACAGGAATCAGCACAGGCGTCGGTGGATTGGTCACACAAACACACACCGCCCGTAGAGACAGCATTCACTTAGGTGGTCTAGGTTGTGTGACTTGGCAAATACACGCCCCAGACACACACACAATCGTGAAGAAGGGGTGTTTGTTTAAATTTCAGAATAAGAGTCACTCTTTAATAGATCCGCCTAACACATTCTGGATTTATACAACATACGGTACGTTTGAATTAATTTCTATTCTATTTCTAAAAGCCAAATGCATGCAATGCTGTCTCATTACACTCTAAGCCTTGCTGTAGAGGAGGAAGAGGATGTAGAAAACAAAGAGTTGGAGGATGAGTGCCTGGAGACAGAGTGTAGACTGCTATATCAGCCCCCCGTGGCACTGTTTACGGACATTAACGGGCTAATGACTAAGTACGGCTCCCTATGCCCCAAGTAAAGTAAATATTTAGACACTCAACTGCCCTCTGTGGATATGTGTGACAGAGGGAGAAACAGACAAGACAAAAGCAGAAACAGTGGTCAGCGGTGCCTTCACCTTCACACACCCACAAGTACTGACATGCTACTGCAGGGCACTGCAGAGTACCAGAGATCAGTATGTTTACATGCTCAAAATTCCCAGGGAAAGATACAAAGCTTCATGATCCTTTCTTATATCAGTGTGTACAGAGAATGCCATGGCCTTGATGGGAGAAGCATGGGGTTTTGCAGAGCCTCAGCAGGGTCTAAACAGACTTTTTCCTGTGCAGCAGCCTCCGTCTCTGCTCTCCAACAGAGATTTGAGCATTAAACTCGGGGATGAAAGTAGAGCCATTCTGGCCATGAGGGCTTTCATCGCCGATCTCTCCCCTTTCTTTGCTACTCGCCTCAAGGCTCGGAAGCTACTGCGGGATTATGGATATCCCTTTTCTTTGTTTATTTTCATTAGACATCTTTACCCACACAAAAGAGACCAAATGAAATGCCTCCCCGCTTTCTAAACCGACTCTCTTCGCTCCAGTTCCTCCGTATGGGCCCTCTTTGTTGGGGCGGGTGTTTTTTTTTTCACCCCAATACACCAAAGAGCACATGGTAATCAAAACCATCAATGCTGCATTTCTCAGGCTTTTTTATTGCTTGTAAATTATGATAATGGGATTCACACACAGGGATCTCATCTTAATGCTGGCCTCAAAAAAAATCACATTGTTCTATGCAGAAGGCAACACATTTTGTCAAAAAGCAAAGACGGAACGGATACGTACAATGAGGTAAACGTGCATGTGTAACAGGAGAGCAGAACGAAGCAGCAAGAACCATAAAAGATCCAGTGTTGTGCCATGTGCTGATAATTACACCGTAAGCTGCAACGCAAAGAACCACAGAGAAGCAGATCCTCAAAGCCTGACGCACTTTAACACCAAGATGTATTGAATTCACAACCCACCATCTGTCCTTAAAAGACAGGAACAGCCTCAAACCATGATTGCTCACACAAGTAGGAAAAACACAGAGCGTGCATTCATTTGAGGTTTGCAAATACCCTATCGCTGTCATTAAAGCAAAAGTGGTCTTTGAAACTCACATGGTGCTCTGGTTCTATTGTTCTGCCGGCTGCGAACCTGCTCCGTCCACAGAGTGGGGTACTGGGAAATGATGTCTGAAAGAAATCACCGAGACAGCTTTATTGGTTTCAATCGAAAACACACTCCCATATCATGTGAGCCAAACCTGGTGGTTCCAAAAATCACAGACTGTAAAATTCACATCAAGGTTATCGTATCTCAAACTGCTGGAGTGGAATGGGAAAGTAAATTACATATAAAAGCTGTGACCAGATATATAGCAGCGAAAAAGAGACATTTGACTCAGTCTCCTCCTGTCTTATCAAACGATCACATTACTATAAAATCATAAAATGCTACTTTTTTTGCAATATAAAAGGCTGATAAAAATGCTTAAATGCATCTTATTCAAAACATGATTGTCTGCTTCTGATTCTTGGTAAAGGATTATCTTTATTGAACTATAAAAGTAAGAAGTTTATTTTCTCTGCACACTCAAAATTTATAGCCCACGTCTTAGCAGCAAAACAAAAAGCATCAAAAGTAAAAGTACTTACTGCATATTTAGCCCTTTCAGAGGTTTACTGTGTATTATATTACTGGATTATGATGCAATGACATTTGAGTAGCATGTTACTGATTCAGCTGGTTGAATTAGAGCTAACACTACTACAACTGACTATTTTGTATGGCTTTAGGAATTCTTATCTCTCAGTGCAGCATACTTAAAATTTGCTGATATGTTTACATTTTCATATGTAAAGTAAGTAACTGAAGATGTCTGACAATTCGGTGGACCAAAAAGTACAATATCTGTACAAACTAGCTAAAATAAAAGTAAAGAAAAAGTTTGTTAGAGTCGTACAGGAACTATTTCTAATTTGCTTTGGTTTAATTATTTCTCATTTTATTTCTCATTTCTCAGCATGTAAAAACATGATGTATGAATTTGAGTAGGATGTGCCGGAAAATATAGCTATAGATCATTACAGAACACATCTTATTTATCTAATTCAAATGTGCTGCTATCACAGTTTCTCTTGTGATGTTTTTGAAGCATAATGCTGTAATGTGCAGGTTTCCTTTGCCTGTTAACGATATTATGAAGTTAGTTCAGTCAGTGGTGTCTCAGTACCAACAGGTGCAGAATCAATTACTTTTTTTACTCACAGCTGATGGATAAAAGCTCACCTTCTTCATCTGCAGCAGGCTGCGGATCCACCACTAGGCCAGTCTCATCTGCATTTAGAATGGAGAATATTTGCAAGGAGACTACAATTACGCGAGTAAGCTAGATTAGAGAACAAGTAACTATATGAAGTTTGCACGTTGCCCGGCCAAGAGGAAAGGAGGCAGAAGTAGAGTTGAGAAGAGTGAGAAAAAAGAGAGGTGGGTGTGTCTGTTGAAAACTGATTGAGGTAATTTAAAATAAGAGAAGAGTGATGGAAAATCAGAAGTATAGTGGTCATATATTCCCATTGTTTCACTTAATGCAAGGCAGATCTTTATTCTATGGAGGACAGATTGAGGTCAGTTAAAATGAGTAAGAAAAGGATGCGGGCCAGTTGTCCCTGATGCTCCTCTTCATCTTTCCATTGCCTGCATTCGAGTTATGAGAGCTGTGTGAAGGTGGAAAAGACACAGGAGGTGAACGATGCAGTGGCCAAGTCTGAGACAAACCAATTAACAGCAAGAGAACCCAACTCAGTGTTTGTTTGGTCTCCGTTTGTTTGTTTGATTTGCGGTAGGAGGGAGACAGGGCTGGAGCTTTTAAACTGCTTAGGGGGAAACCACGGCTGTAGGTGTGGTTAACCTCAGTGTGGGTCACTCTTTCTGCTCAAAGTAAAGCTCTGTTAATGTATGAGTCAGGGCATCTCTAATGGCAGCCTCCTCAAACAAGGGTTAAGCCTTAACTACTTCTTCTTTTACAATGAGTTCTCCATTGCAAAATCAGGATTTTACATTTAACTCAAGTTTGTTATGGCAGCCATTCTTCTTTTCAAGCAATGCTTGGTGGATAAAAATATATACAGTCAGTGTGACTGACTGAGGCAGACGTGTTATTACTCTGCTCGCTTAACGGATGGAAATGCCATTTCAAAAAGTGTATTTATGATTCGGATTTACGATAAACCACTAATGACCTATCTGTACTTTGTGGCCTTTTACATGACTGTAACACCTCTTTTAGCATTTGCCAGGAAAACCCCCACGCTATTTGTGGTCGTATGGCATTAGTTTAACTGCTGTTTGTCAGTCGTCAGCTGCGTAAGAATCCAGCATGTGAATGAATTTGTAAAGTCATGCACCAGAAATGGGTTTACGGTGAATCATTTGGTTTTCAACATCACCAATATTCTGATAGTAAAGGTGCAGCAATGGCATTCTGAATGCTGAGGCGCTGATGGGCTTCTGCTGAATCTAAATATTGATGCAATCACTGCTATTTTCAGTGCTGGCATACCACTAATCTACAGTTTATTCTGCTTTTCACCACCCTGTTTATCTAGCCAGTTCAGATTAAACCACAACCCCCCATCTCCCCACCTCCTCTCCTCCCTCTTTCCCTCTCCCACCATCCCTCCTCCTCTCTCAAATTTTGCATTCCCACTTGATCTATGTGTAATGACTTGGCTAGACTCAGACAGACACTATACCCAGGACTGTTTACAGTGAGGGAGAGAGAGGGGCGCAGACTTAAATGTCACACTGACAGGAATAACCCACGTGACAAACACAAGTGGATGCATACGCACTTTCTCTCTCCCACACACTCTTACAGACATCCATGCAAACACACACATACACACACAAAAACACATAAGGAATCAATCAAAGTCAACCCGAATGGCACTGTTTGCTTTGTGAACATTCAAATCACATCAGTTAAACAAATCGTCTTTTACAAGATGAGAGCAAGATATACAGTATCTGGAGAGAAGCCCGGGGGAAACTCAGTGGTTCTCTATCTGCAACAAGGTAGATGTTGGTGAGAGAGAGTGAGTGAAAGTTAAGATGAAGGATAGAATGTGACCATTTCCTTGTATCTTATGACACTGTTGCTGAAAAAAAGACCAAGCAAGAGAAGTTAGAGAAGAAAAAGAGCTTATGATAAGTCAGTTTTCCGCCTCTCTGGTTGCTCCCTGGCCGTTTGGCTGCCTGGTAAAGACAGCAGGCGGTTACAGGTGCTGTAGCTGCTGGCAGTGCGCATTAAAGCTCACCGCAGCCTCTCTCCTTAGTAACAAACTGCTTTTATATCAGCCTTCAGGCTGCTCACACTCTCTAAAATTGACAAAATAGAAAGGCAAGCCTTAACAGGCGACCCACCCTGCACATCTCCAACACAGATGCAGGCAAACAGACAGAAATATCAATGAACACACGCACACATGTACATGCATGCTTAGATAAGTACACACATGCACATGGAAGAAAACAAAAGTACACATGCACATACAAAGGAGTCAATTTTTCTTGAATTAAAGTCTCACCTGCTTTACCTGGCTCTCTTGTAGTAGCTCTCTCTTGTTTTGAACCTGAAAAGCAAAAGGTTTAAATAATTAAAAAACCGTCACCACACAATTTTAACACTTTATATTCAATAACAAAAATATTTGGCATACTTCAGGAAGTTGTACTTATGTTGAACCAGATGAGCAAACAGCCACTAGACTTAATGGTGTAAACCAAAGAGGACTTTTATTTTCATATCCAACTAATTCATTTAAAGTAGCTCATATCACTTCCACAATGCATACTAATGAAGCTATGACTAAAGTACAGCTGGCAGCACAAAGAAACTACTGCTGCTACTTCTGGAGTTTTTTTCACAGTTTGTTTCACATTGAAACAGCAGCAATTTCTGAGGCAGCCCCACAGAGACATACTGTGAGGACATGTTGCATTGGTTATTTGATTGTTTGGCAGACACCATCCTCCAAGAACACTTACATTTCTTAAAGTTTAAGTTTGTTGCTCAACTCTGCTGCAGGGATTTTCTACTAGGCCTACCTACACCGCAGCCCCATGCCTTGAGCAACGCTCAGCCCTCGGGTGGCTCTCAAACCCTGTGGTCGTCCAGTCACTGACCACTTTCCCACAGGACTGAGGATTACACCCCCAAAAACACGGAATGTCATGCTTTGAATTTGATATATCATCAGTGCCTCACAAAATTACAGAAAACCATATTCTAGTACAAATAAGCAATTTTAAATGTCATTCATCAAGCTTATTGCAAAATGAGACGCCTGTACTAGTGAACTTCTGTATGCATAACTGTATACACGATTGAAGGTTACTCATTAAAGGACACTTTGCTGGGGTCTTACCAACCTTGGCATCTAGGTTTCTTATTGGCCACTGCTGAGCCACTGATGGGTCTGCCATTGGGGGTGACACACCAACAATATCCAGTGTAGCTGTGGCACTGAACCTGTAATCAAAAAAGCATGTAAACACAAATTCGGCACAGAGTTAACCATGAGTAGCATCAGTGAGAATGTAATGTAAAGTTTCTCCCATGCAGGAGAAAAAAGCAAATCCTGTTGAAAGCAGATCTATGGTGTGAGAGTTGCTATTTCTGCTAGAGCCGTAGCAGTCTAGAGCCTCATATTCAAAACAAGTATCATTCATGTTGTGGGTTTTTCGTTACCTCGCTATACGTGCCATCAGGGTTGCATACAGGAACAAAGACCTGTGGGAAGAGCTTCTTGGCCTGCTGCTCTGTGTACTTCTTCTCTGCTACACATCTGGATGTATCTGAGGAGCACCACAAATCACCAGAATCACTACACATCACAGAAACCCACGACTCAACCACAGCTCAAGTATTTTCTTATGCTACACAACAATGAAACCAACATGCTTAAAAAGTCAGTGAAAGATGTTGAATCTCACAGATGATGAAAAGAATGAAAGAAAAATCCAGGGAGAGATGCAGGGGAAATAACTCAAGTCATTTCGGAAGTGGCAGATACTTGTGAGGTTGGGAATAGAACCAACACCCCCGATCTTATTAGGAGCAAGTCAGGCAAGTCTGCGCAGTGCCTGGTGGTAAAGCCATTACTGAGTGAGGCAGCTCGTGCTGCTCCTGTAGAACATTCCAGTCACCCAAGAAAAGGGCTGATGCACAGGGAAAACCTGACCCTTCCTTAATGTCTTTTAGTCTGTCTCACTCTCCACCTCAACCTCGAGCGTCTCCTCAGTTCAGCACCAGCTGCCCTCTAAATATTTCTCCATGTATAAATATGGGTCAGCAACTTTTCACCTACGTGCACCTCAAGTCTTTTTCACATCTCCCTGTCAGAGCCGTGGCTCATCCTGTCATGATACAGCTGCTTCATCTCACCTGGCGAACGGCAGCAGCTGTGCAAACTCACAGGAAGTGTTTGGTAGTGATGCGTTTGATGGTAACCCGGTGTGACACATTCGCTGCCATGCAGTGCCTGTCTGGCTGGCAGGTTCAAAATCACATTAAAACATTAAACATTGACTCATACTGGGTTTCAGAAACGTTCACCACTTTGGTCAGGAGGCTGCATGCTGCTGGCGTGGCTTACAAGGGGATTGTCCATTAGACACATGCAGGGGAATGTGCACTGGTTTCTCTCATTCTAGTGTGTGTGTATATGTATATGTGTGTGTCACTGTCACTGGCAAGGAGAGGGGGGCAAGACGCTGATGTTCCGGATGGAGGGAAACAGCAAGTTGAGGAGCTCTAAAGTTAGCCCACAGTGGAAAAACCCCAAACCATCGTTCTTCTCCAGGGGGCTCTGACTGGAAAAAATGACAGGACACTTGAATCATCTGAGCGTAGTGATAGAAAACAAATGTGGTGCCAGTCTCACCATCCTTAAACACAATCCCATCTCTGTGCTTTTCGGCCAGAACGGCCCTCTGGTTTATTTCGGCTGCTGACTCGGCTGCTGCTGCTGTGTCTTTCACCCCGGCCGTCCAGAAGCAGAGGGGGGTCCCAACTCTTATAGACCCGATGTTATTGACGCATACAATACGACTTTCATGCACTCTCGTCCCTTTCAGCTTCCTAGCTGGAATCCTCTATTCTGTGTCCCGGCGCTGTCCGCCACATCCAGATGTCCGCTTAGAGACGTTGCCATAGAGACCCAGTGCGGGCATAAAATCGCAGAATGCTTTTCCATCATATGAGACTTCTTTTTAAGGGAACCCTTTCGCTCACGCTCCCAGCATTAGCGATCTAATATTGTAATGTGTAAGAATGGGGCATTGTCCCCAGTCTGTAGAGCGATGAACTAGCAGTATAGAGTTAGTGAGTGGGGCGGGGGTGAGAGGGTTCAGGGCTGCAGCATTGGGGTGTTTGGGTGCTTCCTTCCAACGACGACTAACAATGAGGGAGTCTGTGAGCCGCCTGACCTCACTGGCTCTCCTTCTCCTTGTGCTTTTCATCTCCAGTCTTCCATCGGTTACATATGTACAGCTTTACATCTACCCTGATAAAATGACACCATTAATTCTTGCCGTGGCTTTTCATTCAGATATTCCTCTGCATGAAAATTTGAAAGCCATTTAAGATCAGGGAGGAAGATATTGGTCCTATTTCTGATGAACCAGAACATGAAATCCTCAAGTAGACAAAAATATGTTTCACTAAAACAAAATAATTTAGCATTTGGACAAATTAATACACATTTGCTTCATCACTATGAACGTGTGAAATTATGAAACCAGGCAGGCAGCAGCGTACCCCCCAACCCACCCACTCTCACTGTGTCAACCCCACTCGTCCTCCCAGCACTCAAAGAATCAATTATGCTGAAATGAATTTAACCCACAAGTTTCTACTGTGACCCCCTCTGTGCATTTAAGAGTGTCAGGCGGCGCTGAAGCGTGACTCATGACCTGACCTTTGCATGGCCCTCGGATGACCTCCAGCTGGGGGTCGCGGCACTTGGCTCGGAGGAACTCGCAGCGAGATGTGAAGGTCCTGCCGTCAGAGGCGCACAGGGGCTTGCGAGGAGTTCCACTGCATTCCATGTTGCACTCCTTGTCCTGATCCACCCGCAGGAACTGCAGTGTGTGAAAGCAGGGGATAAGCAGAGAAAGCACTTGATAAATAAGTCATTTTTCAGGATATCAGTGAGCTATGCACAGATGTTTTATTCTCTACACAACAGGTGTGATTCCTGAGGGATTTATGAAATGCAGGGTTGGATCGTATGTTGGGAGCAAAAACCGGCTGATGCAACAAAAGGTCAGCCAAAGAACAGGTGTCCATTCATTGCCAAAGCCGTACAAATTGTTAAATTGTCAAAACTTTTATCATAACCAAGAGCAACATCCTTTCTTAAATACACAAGAAAGCACTTGGAAACAGGCAGCAACACTAAAGCCCGTCAGGTGCAGCTGAGCTTTGCCTTTGTCTAAAGTTCTTGAGAAGACTTGACTGACGCTTCCTCCTTTCTTTGTCTGTGCCAACACATGCAAGGGTTTTCACCTGGATTCTCTCCTGAGGATGTTTTACTCAGCCATGAAAAGAGAAAACAAGGACGGAGACTCTTGGCTGAACACATCGGATCACCTGTGTCAATGCCACCATTGTATCTGCCACCGTGGCATGAAACCCCCTCGCCAGGCCACACAATGGGGCGGCGGCAGCGGTGAGGGGGGGTTGGCAACAAGCTGTGACTGCTACAATGAATGAAAAGACAGTGAATGATAGAGTGGCTGAATAAGCTAGATGTCAGGGAGCTTTGTGTGGCTACAGTGTGAGTGTTGGCTGTTCATAAAGTTCATGTGATTCATTCAGTTCGGTGGAATAATGACTTGAGGTTAAGTGAAAAAAAACAAAAAATTTGCACCCATGCCTATGCAGGTGCTGCTTTGAGTCAGTCATATCCAAAGATAAATACCTATCTATAATCTTTTTGTCTTCTTTTATTATGAATTTATTTGCACAAATGACACTCTGTAATGTTTATTCGGTTCAGCTCTTTTATGAGATTTTTATTCAATTTTCAGCAGATGCACAAATATCCAAAATCTGTCTTAATGCCGTCTTAATGTCACCTATTCACAGGAGACACACAGACAGATAGAGGCTTTCTCTCTTTCACTCTCACACACACGCGCACAAACACACACAAACATGCACTTATCAATCTGCTACACAAAGCAGAGAATCAAAGCTCTCACTTAAAGGTCAGCCATAAAAATCTGTTATGAGTTATCAAAAGAAAGGGCATGGCGTGATACGGAGAAGGAAGAAAAGGGCGGGATGATCACCTATAAAAAAAATTTGTTGTGTCTGACATCTTACAAATGAAGTGAGAGATGAGGTTTGGTGGCAGCCCCCAGCATTCAGAGAAGCAGGGCTGTACGCACCTGGAAGAGGGTTGGCAGGGGAGGCAGCATCGCTCTGGGCCAGGGGGTGGGGGATACAGCCCACTCTGACAACCCTGCTCATAAATCTTCCAGGAGGGGGGGGATCAGAGAGGAGAGGCCCGTTCAAACACATCGGAAGAGGAGCCGCAAGGGAAGGAAGCTGAGTCTTTTGGTTTGAAAGAAATGAAATTTTTCAAAAACCAAATTTTTTTACAAGTCCTTTCTTCCCGGGCTGTTAAAATGATGTGTTGTCATGAAAAAAAACACTACAAGGGTCCTGTCACTGCAGGACTGGGGAGCTGTTTGCTTCACAAGAACAACCTGTGTTCTGGTCTAAACACCTACCCTTCATCTTTCTAGAAATATGGATAAAAGCACCACTTCCTGTTTTTAGGAATAGCTGAATAAGACTGATTGTTGTCTATTTCCAGTAGTTAATAGAACTAATGAGGTCTTCTCTTTAACTTGGGCAGGGCAAGACTTACAATGTAGTCTACAGCAGTGGACCACATATTTGTGTTGGACATTTGAATCCCCCAGAAAGGTCCCAGGGTAAATCATAGGAGTCACAAGACCATTTTATGCCTTTATTTGAGAGCAACAGTAGAGAGTTGACAGGAAATGGGAGATAGAGGAGGGAATTACATGTAAAAAAGGTCCCTGGCTGGAAGTGTACAGGGAACATTGCGGTTTATGGTTGGTCCCCAGAGGCCACCAGAGCGCCTCAGATTCTAGATATTTTTCCATCTTTAGGCCACTTAAACCATTAAACTGAGCTGTCATAGAGGGAAAAAAATGACTCTTACACCAAAGTTAGTATGGCCACAATCTGTAATGACGGGTCACAGGTGACAAATCTTTAACTATAACATGTAATATGACACATTGCATGGTACTATATAAGAAGGATACTATAGTCACCTTTACACAACCACTCGTTTCTTTGTCCATTTTTCTGTATAAACTCAGAGACGCTAATATCTTCTTGCCCCTCTTTGTTAGTGTCTGAGTATCTGGGATTGTTTGCATCATTCCATCTAACTGACAGTCTCCCGTCGGTACTCTCCCTCCCTCTCCCCCTGTCCTCCCACACCGACAAGGACATCCTCCAGCAGCAGTGACCTCCTCTCACCCTCCACTCTGTCTCTCACAGCTCACCCCTTCCCAGAGTCCTGCCGGTGTGACAGGCTGATCTGAAGACTTTCTTTTTGGAGAGATTGTAACCTTTCAAAGCCAATAACAGCTCCGATAAGTCTGAGCACACCCAGCCATGCTTGGTGGTGGACCGCCAGCCTTGCTGTAGCTCATGCTGGCCACCCCAGCGCTCACACTACACCAGCATTATCAGCATCAGCGTAAGCAAGCCAGCAGACTGACAACCCAAACAGAGTTATTCAGCGGCCCAGCATCCTGCTAGATGTCCACTGTACAGCACACAGCAGAGCGCCAAGTGCCTGCAAGTTCAGGATAATGCTCCAAGAACACAGCATGGCAAAACACAGTTCGCCATAAAATCAGTCACCCATGAAATCAACCACCCAGACTCACTATCAGACATCCAAGTGTTTATTTCAAAGTCACAGTTGGTCCTACTGAAGAAGGAGAAAATAAGATGTGAGAGCCAGTGTGAAGAAGAAGCATCAGAGATTAATGGTGTGTTGAGGGCCTCTTCCTCCTGTGTACTCCTAATGGTAGTTAGCTGTCTGCTGCAGATCTCTGTGTGTTTGGCCTGTGGTGATGGATGGGCGAGGCCGAGGCAGAGCCCTGACACTCCCCTGATGTCTCATTTCAGCCTTTCCAAGCCAGCACCGTCGCCGTGAACAGTAACACGTTAGAGGATGATCAATGGTCTCCTCCTCAGCCACATGCTGCACAAGTTTCTACCCTGATTTATCATGAAAGCAGACTCATTCAAGACAGAACACATATTGTGACTCAAATCCTTTTCTTCTCCACTTCCAGACAGCTGGCTCTCACTATATCTGTTTTTCTTTATCCTTATTTTGCTCTTTCCTTTCATGATTTTTTCCTTTTTTAACTTGGATGATTTCTCTTAGAAGATACTTTTTGTTTCTGCTCAAATAATACAAGAGGTTGGCAAAGGAACAAGGGACAGACGAGAGAGGGCGAGACAGGCGGAGTGTGAGGGAAATTATTTTTTTTTCCAAGACCAACCAGCATACAATTCCAATCCTATTACCTCCCCCTGGCTCTGCGGCATTGTGGGACTGAATGGAGTACGGAGGAGGCGAGACTCCAGCAGAGAGCACATTATAGGCTGATAAGGGCGTTGTGGGCTTGGGGGCCCCCGCTTCCAGCACCCAGAGAGGCCCCTCACACCACGGCCCCGCAGGGTCAATGGGGGCCCCAGCTGAGAGCCGTGGCAAACGTGTTAAATGGCCTTGGTGGGAGTTTCCTGCGTGGACGCTAGGATGCAAAGGGGATCATTAGTTTCCAGCATGGTGGAAAGGGAAAAAAGTGACAGCGTTTAACCAGGCTACTAACTCAATCAAAGGAAAAGGCATTTAATTGCTGTGAAAGAAATTACAAAGAGGGAGGTGGTATAAAAGGACACTGAAAGTGATAAGAAAAGATCTCTCTGGGCAGGTGCACAATTTTACAAAAGCGTATGGGGCAGTGGAGCCCATATATTACACTAAAACTGCTTTCTCCAGGTTTGCAAAAGAGACAGTCATTGCTCAAAGTTCCGTCATCTTTTACACACTATTTAATACTTCCATAAACCATGGAAAAAGTCTGCCTCATGAATAACCTGGGCAAATATCCCATATATTTAACTGCCTGTTTGACCTCAAATATGCACAAAATATCAAATGGAGAATTTCTGAAACCAACAGAAGCCTTTCCTGTGTCATTCAAACATTAATCTATTAATCACTCACAAAATCCTATAAAAGTACAAATCCAGAGTCCCATGTGCCTTTTCAATAAAAGTCTTATGAACCTCAGTGGAGAGGGATGATACAGACTCAGTTATCAATGAAATATGCAATTAAAAAAAGAGTATCTCAGTATTACAGATATATCTAGATCATGTGCAACATCTTAATATGCAACATAATTGTATCTGTGTAATCTCTATATCACCATGACACCTCAGAGAACAAATACTCATATATACTCATACTGTTATTGTAATTGTGTGTATCACCGTCCAGTTTCACAGGGAGCATCTGCTCAGTGCCACACTTCCTCCCACATTCCACAACTCCATAGTGCCGTCAGGAAGAGAGGATCTCCGACCCCTCACCTGCAGGTTAACGACTCACAGCCATTTGTTTCCAATTGGATATTAAGGCATCTTCACTTGGACCATAAATAACTGTGCTGGGGGAGGCGGCTGTCACATCAACCTTTAAATCAAGAGGTGAAGCCTCTGACAGTGCACATTCCGCTCTCTATTATTCCCTCTTCAGCACTGTACCTGCACTTGATCATGACCATGAAGTTCCCCTCATCTGAGATATACTTTATGGTGCAGTGTAAGGTAAAACGGACGGGATGCACTGCATGGCTGCAGCTGTAAACAATGCCATGTGTTTGTGCTGCAGCAGACCTGCACACAGTGGCAGCATAGCTTTTTTGCCTCTGGTACAAGAATGAACAGGACAGTGTGGTAGACAAGCCGAATGGCCGGCAGGCAGGTAAAGGCACTGAAGGCTAAACCACAGTGGTGGTGCTAACAGACCAGTCACCTCCTCACAGGCGAGCCAGCAGCTCTGCCATCTCAGACACACTGTGCAGAGACACTGAAACACAAGGACATGGAGCTTACACAACTCAAGGAGAACACAGAGAGCACTTTTTCAAATTCAAATCTCTCAAGTTGATGATCTATTGCGTTTTAAATTTTATTTTTTATTTTATTTTCTATTTTACATTCAGACTGAGCATGCTAGATATGAAATACAGCAAAGTAAGACAGTAAAAACCCTCCCTTTTTAGTGAGAGATTATCAAATAACCTTAATGTCAGCATAAGACACAGTGTTGTTTGAAATGATTTAAAATGTTGTATGAGTTTTTTAATCATTTTTAAGCATTTTTGATTACTATTACAGGAAAAGCTCACAAGAAAAACATATAGTTCATGAACTTTTTTTCCAAAAAGATCCGTTTCTGAACTATATTTCTCTCATATAAAAGAATTTGTTTGATTGTTTTCATTTGGGTCTTAGCAAATATTAGGCATAGAATTAAAACTTTCAGCTACAGTTAAAACTATCTTTAATCCGTGTACATGTAGTAGACTTAATCTGGAATTTATATGGCTCTTCCTACCGTAAGAGCGGAGAACTTTTGAGCGCGTCCAGCGCAAAGCAGACAGAAGAGGACCAGCAGCAGACAGACGCGCATCCTGACGCAGCGTGGCAATAAACTCTCCAAATTACGCACGGTCCAAAATTCACTGCGTGTTGCTTGGATGTCACCAAAGTACAAAATGGTCTCGGGAAGAGGTCGAAAACGTAAAAATCCACAGTAGTCCTTGCGCAAAAATGTCAGTGGTGAAGAGGGGGGCTGTTGGTTTATTTCACTTCGTCTCCTTGGATTCGTCTGCCAAACCGTTTGTGTAGACACTCTCCTTATTTCTGGCAGTATGATAAACCCCCCTGTGTCCCTGACCTTTTCCCCTCCCTCGGTGTCTTTTCTCTCTTTTCCCCTTCTCTCCAATTCGACTTCTCTTCTCCACACCCCCTCCCTCTACACTTGATTTTGTCGACTAGATCCCTTATCGGATGCAGGCAGTTCCCAAGCCGGTGGGTAGGTAGGTGGGTAGGTGTAGGTTTGGAGTGACTCGGTCTGCTGCTGGTATCTGAGGCAAACACGTCAGGTAGTCTTTTCTTTCACCCCTTTTCTTCCTGATTTCCTCTAATGCCACAAAAAGAAATCCCCCTTTTTTAGAGGACCTTGCGATGATGTTGGACTGGAAAAGGGAAGAAGGACAGTCTCCTGGGAGGATCAGCACGAAGAAACTCAGTCTGCGCCCAAACTCTCACACAGCCCGACACCCCCCTCCCTACCCTTGCCCCCCACCCCCACAAACTTCAATGTACAATTAGATTTTTCTCGATTCTCGCTGGGCTTATGACAATCTACCAAGAAAGTTACAGAGAGTCTTTTAAGTTACAGAACGCACCAACAGGGAGGATACAGTGTGGCAGACAAAATTAAGTTAGAAAATCATAATATTTAGCAAACTGTTCTTGTTGTTGATGTAAATTATTTTTACTTGAACGCAAAAGAGTGGATGCCAAAGAAGTGTGTATAGCTGTATTAATGCAATTTAATTACTTTGAATGATCAAATGTAAAGCCACATTAGGAAGATGATCAATTTGTCGATTTTTTTTGCGTCTCTTCTTGACATTACTTTTGACAAGTCCTTGGCCTTCTGATGGTACAGGCTTTTCATAAAGAGAAAACGACACCTTGCAACTATAACGCCACCTAACGGTGTCTACAAGTAGTTACATGTTATCACAGCCTACTCACATGGCATGACTTGCCCCAATATTATCACATCACCCATTTCAACTTTTGTATAGGCTGAACTTACTATTCTGATTCTATTTTACGACTTTCATTTTTCTAATTGTAAAAAAGTGTTATTTATCATTGTTACTTGTTTATTTTGTACTAATTTTCGACGGATTGTGAGACTGTAAGAGTTTTCTCATATATTTTACAGTAATTCACATGCTTCAAAGAGGCTTGATTTAAAGAAAATTTTTGAATGTAATAAAAAATGTGTGTTGTTTTTTTACATAAATAATATAATAAATAATATTCTGAAAACGTTGAACATCATAACCTCTGAAGTTATTGATAAGGTGTAGGCCCAACGACTGGAGACCATAGCTGATGTCACTTCGTACATCAATGACTGTCGAAAACGTTTATGAATTTGATTTAGAGTGCCAAACAACTTATGAAGACTTCGGTAGGCCAGGGCATAGAGAAAAAGAGAAAAACAGGTGGTACTTTTACAGCGAACACATCATTCAAATTCTAAATATGAAGAGGCCTACCGGTGACGCGATGTCTGCTTTGAGTTCTTGAGCAACATATGTGTCTACTGTGGCAGCTTCGAGAAAATGAACTTGCATTTTTTTTCATTTGCACAAATGAGGGAAACATTAATTAAGAGTAATTGTATGTTCTCTTTGCCCTCTTTTTTCAGACTTAAACTGACTTCGTGTCGTTCTGGTTGATTATAAAATAAAATAAACGCATTATGAAGGTTGGCAACCCTTTATCTTTTGCTAACAAGCGTCCATTTACTTAACCAATGTCACCGACTATACACATGACAGGAACTCAATTTCCCATAATGCTTCCACGCTCCTGCGTTTTACTCTGACGTCACAGTTTCGTTCTTCCGCTTCCCGTCGTCTCCCCAGTGCTAGGTGCATGGTTTAGCGGCGTCAGCTAGCTGAGCACACGTTCTCTTTTTACACACAGAATACAACGAGCGTGGACAAATAACTAGCATCATGTCATACCACGACGACGAGGATGTTAGTATGCATTTTTCTTCCAGATATTTGACTACTTTATTGATAACAATAACAGTTACATGCTAGATAGCTTTAGCCGATTGGCTAGCTGGCCGTACAGGTCCACCGGCATAACAGTAACGTTAGCTTGTGATGAGTTAGCATGATAATAATGATTGCGTTAATCTTGTCTATAAAGAAAATGTAACCATAACATCAGAGTCTCTGTAATGCCGCCGTTACATTATGTAGTTTTTTTTTGTGAGCTATAGAATAACGGTTCAGACAAAGCAAGCTAACGTTACTGATAACTGTTTGACAGATGTGAACTCAGCATCTTTAACAATTGTCTACCTGCCCTTATTCCTCACAGTACGATCCTTACACCTACCCAAACGACTACGACTTGCACACAGGTTAGTACCCTCAAATTTGTGTATCTTTTTTTAATCTATATGTGTGAGATTACCCTCCATGTAGAAACGTACTTCGTAAACAGCTAGTATATAACCCGTAAAAGTGAGTACTCAAGCCAATATTTGAACACTTTCAAAAGACATATTGTAGTGGTATTGAAGTTTGTAAGTGTCTCCTTCTCATCCTCCCATCTCGTCGCAGGTGACCCCAAAGCAGACCTCGCCTATGAGAGGCAGTATGAGCAGCAGACTTACCACGTCATCCCCGAGGTGATCAAGAACTTCCTGCAGTATTTTCACAAAACCATCTCTGACCTGATTGACCAAAAGGTTTATGAGCTGCAGTCCAACCGTGTGTCTAGTGAGAGCATTGAGCAGAAGATCTATGAGATCCAGGATGTCTATGAGAACAGGTAAACTCAATGCTCTGTGTGTAAACCTCTCCCAACGATGATGATGTTGCCTCCCTTCATGGAGAAAATCAAAGCTGTGAATGTTTGTAAGAGATGATCATCTTACCCTGTCTATTTGTTCCTGTTCAGCTGGAATAAGTTGACTGACCGTTTCTTCAAGACCTCTCCCTGGCCAGAAGCTGAAGCCATTGCATCACTCGTTGGCAACGGTGGGTGAATCATCTTTCATCTTGTATGTTGTTAACTTTGCGTTTCCTCAATCTTTTGTTTTTCTTTGTAGAGACTTTTATGCTTGACATGAACTTCTTATAAGGGGATAATTGAAATGCACTATTGCTCAGTAGTTTTAATCTTTATTGTGTAGTTATTAATTATATGGTTTGGTCTTGTCGTGTTTACAAACATATCCATTGATGCACACCTGTTATTTTTTTCCATGGGTTTTACAATGTACTAATGAATGAGCTCAGCAGTGAGATGGTTTCATGTTGTTTATCTGTCTGTCATCTCCTGCAGATGCTGTGTTCCTCATCCTCTATAAGGAACTCTACTACAGACACATTTATGCTAAAGTCAGCGTGAGTAACTAAGCATTTATCTGACACCCTGTTGTTTACTGAGAAACCTGTAAAATGTGTGAAAACATTTCCAGTATTTTGTATTAAATGTATTCTTCATAAACATCAGGGTGGACCAACTCTGGACCAGAGGTTTGAGTCGTACTACAATTACTGCAACCTCTTCAACTACATTCTCAGTAAGTTACCAGAATGATTTTTATATTTTTCTTTCACTTGTACTTTTCAGTGTAAAACTGCAATCAATTAATATTGAGATTTTTTGTGATTTTAAACAGATGCTGATGGCCCTGCTCCCCTGGAGCTGCCAAACCAGTGGCTGTGGGACATCATTGATGAGTTCATTTACCAGGTATAGAATAAAGACCAGGTCATATAGAATTTAAAACATACACATAGTAATTTCTGTGGTTGTATTAACCAACAAGGGAAACTAGATGGACAGTGTGTTAAACAGGAACTGGCACACTTCTTCATTTCATGTGGCCCTTGTGGCTAACCTCAGCTACCTCAGCTCATAGAAAACATGTTCTGAAGCTTTTAACTCAGATGTGGGAATTTCACTTTTTTCCTCTCCAGTTCCAGTCCTTCAGTCAGTACCGCTGTAAGACGGCCAAAAAATCAGAGGAGGAGATTGAATTCCTGAGGAACAACCCAAAGATCTGGAACGTCCACAGCGTCCTTAACGTTCTTCACTCCCTGGTGGACAAGAGCAACATCAACCGCCAACTTGAGGTCTACACTAGCGGAGGTACATGCAAATGTTAGAGATTAAATTGTAGATGAGGCTAAATTAAAGGGAACCATAGTGTATTTGAATTCTAGAATTCTTTACATTTTAGGCCTTAAACCTTGTTAAGTTTACCTTATAAAGTGCAACAATTAATATTGACTTCTACTAGTTTGTTGGATGTTTTGATGAGGAAGGAACCTTAGCAAGTACACATCACTGTATTTAGATGTTATATGAAGCACCTAATGTGTTATTTCATGCTGTGTTGCAGGAGATCCAGAGAGCGTGGCCGGAGAATACGGGCGCCACTCCCTCTACAAGATGTTGGGTTACTTCAGCTTGGTGGGACTCCTGAGGCTTCACTCTCTGCTCGGTGATTATTACCAGGCCATCAAAGTCCTGGAGAACATTGAGCTCAACAAGAAGGTGAGGCTTCATTTAAAGCATCAAGTGTGGAGAGTGAAACACCTAAGTGCCACAGACAGTGATACCACTGAGTGTGTTGAGTCCCTTTTCACAGTATACTGGGTTTGAAGCTGCATTTTCTTGCTTTTTCTCTGTTTATACACACCTCTGTATCCATGTTGTTTCCTGTCTTTCAGAGTATGTACTCTCGTGTGCCCGAGTGCCAGATCACCACCTATTACTATGTGGGTTTTGCTTACTTGATGATGAGACGTTACCAGGATGCCATTCGGGTCTTTGCCAACATCCTGCTCTACATCCAGAGGACAAGAAACATGTTCCAGAGGTCAACATATAAATATGAGATGGTAAGTTCAAGCAGGAAACATAATAGGCATTTTTTTAAGCTTTAGTGAGGAATTTTTCCACTTATCCTTGGTTAAAAAATATATTCACATTTTTTTTAATCTGTTGTAGGTTGTAACTTTTCTCACTGACACACTAAATTTGTTGTGCTTTTTTTCTCTGAATTTCTGTGATGCCTCAGTTGTAAGTAGGAGTGGTCATCCAGACAGTCTTATACTTGTGAAATATGTTTTTTAGATCAACAAACAAAATGAGCAGATGCACGGCCTGCTGGCCATCGCTCTCACTATGTACCCGATGCGCATTGATGAGAGCATCCACACCCAGCTGAGGGAGAAGTATGGAGACAAGATGCTGCGAATGCAGAAAGGGTAAGAAAACAACCTATCAAGTTGTGTTGGAAAAACTGTATTTGAGGTTCTGTGTTTATTTAACTTTGTTGTCATTCTTTATTGCTTTTAATTTACTCATCTGTATTCTATGACAACGTAAAATACCTTTGATACTTTACTTTAATGAACTGATACCTTCAGTAAAACACATGGATCTTTTTGCCTAAAGGTCTAAATACAGCCATCTGTAGCCACATTAAGTTGTTAGTAATTATACCGATCCTGCATTTAAATAAGATAGATGCCTGTAGGGTGCTCTCAGTAATGTGACACCTAGCAGCAATATTGTCTCAAAAGGCACGGATGCTTTTTTCTCCATCTCAGAGATCTGCAGGTGTTTGAGGAGCTCTTCAGCTTCGCCTGTCCAAAGTTCCTGTCACCCGTGGTGCCAAACTACGACAACGTTCACCCCAACTACCACAAAGAGCCTTTCCAGCAGCAGCTGAAGGTCTTTGCTGAGGAGGTGCAGCAGCAGGCTCAGCTGTCCACCATTCGCAGGTACACCTTATTAACTTGTGTGTGACATAGTTGAAGGGGCTCCTATCTGTTTTCCAGTAAACAAACAGAAGACACATCTGCATTCAGTGTTGCTCCCTAAATCCAACGTGAGGTATCTAAAAAAACATGTGCATTATCGTGCTCCTAATGCATTTGCCAAGCTATTTTTAATAGTATTCTAAGTCCTGCATTGTTGACATCCATTTTTACCAGCTTGCAATCTTCGTCTTCCTTCTCTTTATTGGCCCATTGCAGCATATGTTAATCATAGGAATAATATTGCAACATGGGTTGGACAGAGGTAAAAGAAACAGGGAGCTCCTCATAAAAAACCCATCTCCTCAGCACCACTGGAGGTCTACAACAGGGGTATGGGTTTGGGAATTCATTTTCATTGTGATTCTTGGGGTTGATATTTGATTCATAACTGATTCTAGAGTGAATGCCTTAAAAAGGGAGCCCTCTTTCCAGTGTTCAGATAAACTGTGTGCCAAAACCATTCACTGGTGTTTTTTGTTCACCAAAATACAATACGATACATAATTGGCAATTAAGATAAATGATCCGCAGCGTTTCATTTGAAAAGATTACAGAATAAATTAATCAGATTATTTAAAAACACCTTCCAGTCTACTACCTGTGTGACAAAACAAAGCAGGGTAATGCTGTGTTCTTTTTTTTAACCATGTGTCTTTATATTACTGAGGTGTTAATTAAAAAAGGCAACTGCTGCCTTTTATTTAAAATGAAAATGTAATGAGTTGCAAGATAACTCCGTAGCTTTGTATGTCAAAGACTGTCTGGGTTCTTCATTGCCACATGGATTAGATTCACCTCTTTCATTCCCTCAACATTTACAAAAATAATAATAATAATAATAATATTAATATTATACACTTATTAATTCCTGTGGGGGAGTTACATTATTGAATTATGTTTTTTACTAAAATTTATAAAATATATCTTTTAAATTGTAACTTGATTTTGAGACAAGAATTTTTTTTTGTTTTCAATTACGGTTAGTCTTTAACTTCACATGTGACCTTTGATGTACCTACATGCAGTGGTTATCAGACATGTAAAAGTAGATGCAGTTTTACCGCTTTGATGTTGGAAGTTTCTTCTTCAACCTTTTCTTCCTTCTGACCCTTGAGAAATGCTTTCCTAAAAACAGGTTAACTGAGGTGTGGTTGCATGTCAGCTAAGTCACAGTGTGTCCTTGCAGCTTCCTGAAGCTGTACACCACCATGCCAGTGGCCAAGCTGGCAGGATTCCTGGACATGACTGAACAGGAGTTCCGTATTCAGCTGCTTGTCTTCAAACACAAGATGAAGAACCTGGTGTGGACCAGCGGCATCTCAGCTCTGGACGGAGAGTTCCAGTCTGCTTCTGAGGTTGACTTCTACATCGACAAGGTGTGTTTATGTCTATAAAATGGATGTGATGTTGTTAATTTTTGTTTGTGTATTATCACACGAGCAAATGGGCCTTTAGAGAACATCTGTCAAAAGTGCTGTTGGTTTGGTTAAAATGCAGCATTCATGTGTACTTCATGTTCACATTGATTCACTGGTTCACATGTCAACATGAAGTATGCAAAACAGTAACTGAGAAAGTAGAGAGTGATGTTAGGGTGTGATATGGCTCACATTGTTTCAAATAGTAATGTTTTTCTCTGTAACACTCTTGCAGGACATGATCCACATTGCCGACACTAAAGTTGCTCGTCGGTATGGAGACTTTTTCATCAGACAGATCCACAAGTTTGAGGAGGTGGGTAGTGACTCACTGTGCATGTGGCAATATTTGGAAAATTGCAGAAATTTCTATCTATTTATTAAGGCATCAGAGGAAAATGTTTTGTTATTGACACAGTATAACAGAAAAAGTTTTAATTTTTAAAACAGAAAGTGTCACTGATACTCGTGTGAAAAAAAAATCTCCCAAACATAGTCCATTCTTTAATCACTGGTTCCATCGCTCATCTTCAGGCCCAGACACACTGAAAGCTTTAACTGATGCGCCTCATTTAATGTATTATGTTGCACTGCAGGCATCAGACTGGAACTCCCAACACAACAGAACCAGCAGTATTTAAAAAAATTGTATTTATTTAAAGTGTTCATGTTTTTTTGTATGACACAGAATTCATTACGCACAACATCTAATACAAACACAAACATGTAGCCTCTGTGTCAACAACAAGACCTGCTCTGACTTCACATCTCTGACCTTCTGCTCTCGTCCTGCTTACTCACAGTCATGACAGAGCTTTCTTACATTGTTATTTTTTATTAAATGGTTGAATTTGATCATTATTTTTGAGGGTTGTCACACATTGTGTCCAGCGGCATCACTGAGTGGGACCCAGCTGTGCTCTCTCTCTTCCACCCTAGCTTTTTGTGAGCTCTCTAAACAGGTAGTGCTGCTGCAGGAAGAAAGCTTTGGTCATCAAGTCCTCAATTGATGCTCCAAAAATTGAAACAAGGTTGGAGTCGAGGTGTAAAGGCAGTTTGCCATGCATCATAAAACCTTTAATGTGCATTTGAACAGTGGGTTTACCTCAAAACAAGAGCATCAGATGCTTTCAGTGTGTGTGGGCCTTTTGGCCCTGAATGGATTTGTTTTACCTAATGTCCTTTCAATCGTGTCTTGTGTGTTGACTGAAAAAATGCCTCTCTCCCTACAGTTGAATAGGACACTGAAGAAGATGCCAGCCAGTAGCACCACCGTGGCATCAGGGAATGCAACGAGCCGATGAGTCCTCTGCTCCCTCAGTCTCCTTTAAGTTTTTTGACAGCTATATGATGGAAGCTTTTCTATGTAACAGGATGATAATAAACAGTTGGAGTGGTGTGCTGAACCTCTTTGTTTTCATTACTTTTCAAGTGTTACTCTAAACAACCACTAGATGGCAGTGTTTATCAAACTGCCACACTGCCTCAGACTTTGAGTTTAAAAAAACTGGTTTACATTTATAGTAAAGGGGGAAGATGCAGACCTAAAAAAGGGATGATACTGACATTATTATTGAAGTTTTGTTTCTCTGGAATTGCCTGTTCCACTTTTATGTGTTTAAACTGTGCCTGTGAGTAAAATAGAAGTAAACCTTGAGGGAGTCACAGAGGGACATCGAGTCATTAAGATTTCTAACAGTCCAAGACTTGTTTTAGTGTCTGTTTGCCTCTTTTCAATATTCAGCTTGAGTGCCTTCTATGGCTTTGGTCATCATGTTATTCTTGGCTTTCATTATCCAAAATGACCGAGGTCAAAAGCCATTGCATATTTCTTTTATTATCACAGATCATCCAACATTTCCCAACACAGATCTCAAAGACTGGTGACGTTAATGACAAAAAAATAAAAACTTACAAAATGGGAATATAAAAAATTAATCTTAAAAACACATCACTCATCAGAAACAGCGTCAGTTTTTGTATAAAGAAAATCAGAACAACATATGTCACCATAGCACAATATACACATACTGCACACATCCAAAATGATCCCCTACCTATTTTGGTAAGCCAGCATTTTTCTTCAAAAATATCTTTTAATTCCATCACATTTTCTATAAAATAAAAAAATAAAGCAAACATCGCTCTTTACGAGCATAACTCTTTTATTCCCTCGGGTGGCAGTGTAAAGTCTCTGTGGGCACAATGCCATCTTAACATCTATAAAAATTGAATAATTCATCTTTTTTTAAATTCCATCTATAAGTCCTTACTGAGTCTGTCTTTTACTGCCTTAAATAATAAATTTACCATAAAAGAAGAAATTTGTTTTGTTTCTCCAGTTAAGGACATCTGTCCTTCCATCTTTAGTCGTTTGAGAAGTCTCTCTGTTATCTAAGA
This sequence comes from Acanthurus lineatus, assembly GCA_029814665.1. Lineage (NCBI taxonomy): Eukaryota > Metazoa > Chordata > Actinopteri > Acanthuriformes > Acanthuridae > Acanthurus > Acanthurus lineatus. The sequence continues at coordinate 6,392,588 of JAPZDV010000003.1, forward strand.
GGAGTCTCCTTGTATATGACTAATTCAGGTCACACTGACGATGAAGAGCCTGACCACAGTGTGAATAGTCACTCACACCTTGCAGACTGGAAGTGGGCTCGTCCTTTGGACACCCATCAAAAAAATCTCTTTAAACAAACTTCTACAGTACTTAATCAATCGCACAACGACGAGGGTCAGGGTCCTGGGTCAGTAAATCTTCACTCAGTAAGTCTTGTCTGGGAAAGTATTGAAAGTTGCCTGCATTGAATTTCCATCTAAAATTCCCAACAAAATGCACCCAGCATGTGAAAGAGAGGAGTCCTATCATTTCATCCTACTCCTCCACCACTGATTGCTTTGTCTTTCAAGAAAAAAAAGCATACAGTAAAGAATTGTGTTATTTTCTCAGTGTCCCATCGATGGCCATCCGCTGGTCTGAGTGTGTGTTGCTTCATTTTTTTGAGTGTGTGTTTGTATTTGTGTAAGTGTATGCAGTCAAGGTATGACTTCAAAAGGATTAATGAGAATGAGGCACCTTTTGATAATTTTAAGGTGGTTCAACATCATCTCCCATAGGGAGGCTTAGTCTCTCTTTTCCACTTAGTTCTTTGGATGAAAGAAGATGACATTACTTGGTTTCGTCTCACTAAAGACAAATTCCCTGCTTGTGATTTTCCTTTTCCCAAAGTTCACTGAATTAAACCTTCTCTTGAAGCCCCAAACTTAAAACCTGCAACATGAGATACAAACCAACCCAATGGTGAGTAAGTCCTCTTGCTGGCTGTCTCACTGATGCACTGAGGTTGGCAGATGGGGTTCCCTAGACTACACACACTCCTCCTCCAGTCCCCCCCAACCTTGTTGGGGTGGTGATGTGGAGGCACAAGGACACACACAAGTCATGGTTGCGCTCAGACCAGCGAGGCCTCGGCTAGTCATAACTCTGTGATCTCCAGGGGACTCTCCGACAGAGTGTCCCCGTCCTTGTGACGATGCATCGGGGTGGACTTGGCTGACTCTGTGCGGGCGTTGCGCTCAGAATAAAGCCCCCCATCAGCATTTAGTGCCTCCAGAGAACGAGCCAGGGCCCGCTGGTCATCCTCTGGCAGGCTGTTGAGATCAGAGGTCAGGAGAGTACCAGTGCTGCCGTGTACCACATGCACACCCTCAGGACCCTTCAACTCCACAGGAAGCTTGTGCTTGAAACGTAGAGTGCCACGACCCCCGCCCATGCCCAGACGCTCGTCCTCTTCATCGTCCAGGTCACTCTGGATCAGCTGTCAAAAGAGGAAGGGAGAGAAGAATGACAGACTGAGAATGACTAAAGCTGATTGACTCTAAGCAGCTTTGAGGAAGAACTGGAAACAGGTAAACCAGTGAGAGGAAAAGCTTCAAGTGGGAAAATGGCCACTTCATAGATCACTTACAGAAAAAGACAACTTACTGCAACCGTGAAGTAAGACAACAGATCAGCAGAGAGTAGATTTTACACAAGACCTGGTTTGAATAATTGCAAACAATTATTATCATGAAGTTGTTTGGAAAGACTGCAGGATTTTCACATCACAGCAATTCAGAATTGTAGAAGTAAGGAAATTGCATTCAAAACTGTAATTGAATACATTCTTCAAACTTCTGGCAATTTCTGTGAGGTAAACTCCATCCACAGCTAAAGTTTGACAAGCCAGTGCAAACTCTTTTTTCTGGTTGGAGGTAGCAGAGACAGCAGAGGTAGTGTGAGGGTGCCACGCCAGAGCTGCAGACAGAGCGTCAGAATGGGAAATCAAAAGAATGCAAGAACACTCCAGCGGTGTGAGACAGGAGCAGGCCAGCAGCAGGAACAGATCGAGCATCAGTTTTTCCTGAGCCCACCTCAGTGACCGATGAGTGATCTCCCTGGCTGGTGGATACGTTGACGAGTCGAGCTGCAAAGAGCTTTTTCAGCCGCAGGTAGTCGTCCAGGACCACCTTGAGCAGAGAACCCTGACAGGACACCATTTCAGATCAAACAGAGTCTATGACACCATCCACCTAACACCCCCTCACTTTAATTATTAATGTGGATCCACAGGACATACTGGAGGAGGTCCAAGGTCCCGTCCTTATATCTTTAACCCCAATGCATTTTGGGAAGGATGGAAGGAGAGAGTACATGACTGATGAAAAACACTTTTGGGATCGGACATGTTCACGTCTCCTTGGATAAACACATATCAGGTGTCTTACCTTGATGGGCCCCTCCCTCATTATCTGGCCCAGTTTAGCGATGTTGTCATACTCCTGAATAGCAGCTCTCAAGTAACGATCATCCTCTGGCTTTGCTTGAGGCTCTCGACCAAAAGTGCCCTGGGGGACGACACACCCCTGATCAACTTAAAAATAGTCAGCTGTAAAAATGATGTTGGTTTGGAGGGCAAAGCGTTAGTGACACATACAAACTCCTGAGAATGACAGCTGAACAGCTCAGCACTGAGGTCTGGGGAAAATTGTAATCTATTAAACTTTTCACCATATTGTAGTGAATTATAAATGAAGTGAGTTAAATGCTGGTACTGACGTGAGTGCGTGCAGGGCTGTTCCACAGGTCAGTTATCTCGCTCAGGTTCTCAGGCAGGTCGTCCTCATGGTCCGCCTGTGTGGCCAGCTCCAGGCTGCGGCAGAACGGGTCCAGCCACACTGGATTAGCCCTGCAGAGGCAAAAGGCATTACACACATCATTAACAAAATGCAAAGAACACATTGGAAGCTACAAAAAAAAACTTCAAAATGGATTTTTGTCATTGACTTTTTTCAAGTTGTTGTATGAGTGTTTTGTGTGCTATTAAGTTAAAACATTAAAAAAACAGCATTATCTGATAGGAATATTTATATTTTTTTTGTGCAGAGTTACTTAAAGGAATAGTGTTGCATTTTGGGAAATTATGCGCATTCATTTTCTTCCCATGACTCAGATGAGAAGACTGATGGCAGGCAGCTAGGCGGGCTCTGTCCAAAGGTGACAAATTTGCTAACTAACACATATAAATTTTATAACAACATATGTCTCATTTGGTTCATCTCTATGGAGAACAAACTAAAAAATGATTATACTAATATGACTCGGCTGTGCAGTCAACTATCTGAAGTCTCCACTGGTTTTCTGGTAACCTCAAGGTGACAGCTTTAAATGTTGTAATATTCCCTTAAATATGTGACTTATGGAATATTTGGGCTCTAATTTTTTTAAGCTAAAGATAAACTTGTTCAAAACAAACAATTCATATCTACCAAAAAAAGAGAGAGAACTTTTTGAGAAAAATAGCGATAACTCAAAGAGGTGTTAACAAGAGGCTGGTATCTCACCCCTCAAATGAGTACTTGTTTGTGTTCGGCATATCCAGGATGTCCATTAGACCTTGGTTCCCTTGTTGGTAGAAGACAGACAACTTTAAAGAAAACAGCCACGTTGCAGAAAGAGGGCATGTGCTGCAAATTAACAGATGATGAAAAACCACATCCTGACGTTAACAGCTGGTGGGACTGTCCCTTTAACCCGAGCTGCTGCTCACCTGTTGATCCTGCAACGATTGCTTTCAGCTTCCTCTGGTGTCTGTGACACAGAAGGAGACACAGGTGATATAAACATGTTGATGTCGCTGCTCAGACTTGACAGCATAAAAACATGATTTATGTGTCAGCATATTTCAAATGACTCCAGACATTCAAAAATTAAAAACAAACGTCAATAAAAAAAAAAGCCAGTTTTCACAGAACAGATGGATTCTTACACTCTGCGGTAGTGCCAGTTCATTGTGACAAACAAAATTCCTGCTAAGCACAGCAGCACAGCCAGGATAATGATGACCAGCTGTGAAAAAGAAAATGTAAGAAGTTTAAAAGCACAGAAACACAAAATATGTGCACCAGTCTGCTTGTATCTGGTTCCAAGCCTCACAGACCTGTAGTGTGGTGATGTCGTCTGGCAGTTTGTCACTGACTGCAGGCTGAACATCCACAACGTTGTATTTCCTGAACAGGTTTCTCAGCTGCTCTTTGTTCTCGTCGATCATCTGAATTACTCTGAAATACATAGAACACCAGGACGGTAAATGCACAATCAATGAGCTTATTTACATGAGATCCCAGTGAACCAGTGTGATAGGAGAAAATGGCCTCACTATGCATATACTATCTAAATATCTGTGTTATCATGTAGCTGTGGAGAGAAAGATTTATGTCATTAAGGAAGGGACACCTTTCAACATCAAGGATGGTGTTGGTCTGATTGTTGACAACGTGGATGAGCATGTCGGTTTGAGCATAATTCACCCTGCCCTTCTTGTCCACATGAAACTGCAGGAAGGGAGAAGTAGAGGTCAGGTATTTATGCAACACAAACCACAGTTACATAAAAAACATCACCTTATAAAAGCCTGACCTGTATGTCATCCAGGTTGACAATGGCTCCAGTAATGTTGGACAGCAGGTTGATGAAATCTTCCTGGTTTTCACGGACCAAATCAGGGATCTCATTGAAAACTATCTTGACCCTCTGGTCATCTCTGAGGATATAAATATTCACGTTGGTGGTTGTACTGTGTCCAGCGTAATCGCATGCCAAGATCTCCAACTGAAAGTATCCTGGGTTGAAGGCCGTGAAGAGATCATATGTGCGGATGATACCATCTGTCAAACCTGTGGAAATCACGGGACAGACCATTGTTTCCACAAAGGAAAATCAATGAAACCCGAAGGCAAAACATGTTCTCCACCTTTAATGAGACATAAGAGACCTGTATGAGATGTATAAGGCAGTACATTTTTCTCATGTCTCTGGCCTGATTTTAATCCCACTGAAACCTTTTTAACCCTGAAACCTGAAAGTGCTGATATAGGGAACTTATATGTGTGGGAGAACTTAAACAGTAAGTGCAAGAAGATGAGGAGAAGCGTGTAAGCAGGAAGCAAGTTAGCAGGAAGCAAGTACATGTCTACAGGAAGTGAGACTCAAGTCATGTTATGTTATGTCAATTCATTTATGCCTTTAACAAGATGTCTTACAGTCTGGCTCAAAAACATTTACAACTAGTGTTGGTGAAAGGAATAGTTAGGTGATATTCAGTGTCTATGTGAGAAACAACATATGCTAACAAATATTAAATCTGTGACAAAAGTCTGGTATATCTTATTCTTCTGTCATAAAGTTCTAATGTTGTCAGAGAGCAAGTCAGACTCTTGCCTCCATCCAACATTAAAAACAACACATGTAAAAGGAATCTGGGCAGTAAGTTAAACCTAAAAGGGAAATGTTTCTAAATTGTACATGAAAGCTTCAAACAGCCTGAACAGTGTTTAGAAGGAAGCTCACCAATGGTGAAGATGCTGCCAACGTCCTCACTGCCGTTGCTCTGTGACTGGAAGTAGCGGATGGTAACAATATGGTATTGGACAACGCTGTTGTTGCCGATGTCATTATCTATAGCTACCACCTTAATCAGCTCTGAGCCCACTTTGGCATTTGCTGCTACTCCTGAAACAAAGAAGCCAAGAAAGGGAGTTTATTGTGGTTCTTCATTAACCAGCAAACCCACAAAAAAACATGGAATGAAGATTACCTGCAGTGTACTCAGCCTTAGTGAAGCGTGGTTTCTGGTCATTGATATCATCCAGTTCAATGCGGACTTCCAGCAGGCTGGGGTCACGGGCAGGGTCCAGAGCTCTTGTCCGTGCTGCCCTCTGACCCCTGGAAGGAGTCCAACTCCTGTTGCTGGAAGCCTTGATGATGATGGAGTAGACCGGCGTCTCCTCCCGGTCCAGATCTTTATGCACCTTCAGCTCTCCATCTAGACTCAAGCCAAAGTTTCCATCACTGTTTCCCCCTGCAGGAAGAGATTGTGAGGATGTGTGTTCATATATCTACAGCACTAAAGAAACTAGCCTTAAATAGAAAGGAAAGACAGATGGATCCATACAAACTTCATCATTATTCAAATCCTTTTGAAGTGAGAGGACTTTCATCTGAACATAAAAAGAATACAAGAGCCTCTAGACAAACTGAATGGATATAAATGAGGAGAAACTCTCTATCTTCTACTTTAACATGGGTGTGTTATCATAAATAATGTCATTGTCTGGTGAAAGCTTTAGCATTTCATTTTTGGATAGTATTGTTGAAAAAACACATTACCTGCAATAAAGTAGTAGACGATGGCATTGGAGCCCTCATCTGCGTCCACAGCCCGGGTTACGTTTCCCACCACAGTACCTGGACGGGAGTGCTCAGGCACTGTGAGCTTCTGGTAAGGCAAACTGCCCCGCTGAGGTGCACACACACAAACAGTTTAACAGCAGTTCTCATGTAATAGTAACAACATTATGGCAAATTCAGGGAGCTTAAAACTCACCGGTGGTTTGAGGAAGACGGGCTCATTATCGTCAATGTCCAGCAGCGCCACCTGCAGAGGCTGTGTAGTCTCATAAGGCACTGGCTGGCCCATGTCGCGGGCCACAATGATAAGCTGAGAGAATTGTTTGTGTTCAGTTAGCACAACACACATACTTACATAACACGTATACAATCTGCATACACACACAGGTGACTCACGCTGTGGAGGGCCTGTTTTTCTCGGTCCAGCTTCACGGTGGTTGTGATCACTCCAGACATGGCATCGATGTGAAAGTTCTCCCAGTCTCTGTTACCTGCTCCAGTCTGCAGGAAGGCATAACGCACCTCTCCGTTCACTCCCTCGTCAGAGTCCGTCGCGTGCACCTCGTACACCGGCAGGCCTGGCGGCTGCTCCTACATGCAGGGCAGAGATGGTCAGCATGTGCTTATGGGAACTTCTAAAACAGGATCTTATAGGCAAAATGCAGAGGAAAGACTTACAGATAGCTTCTAAAACTTCAGTCAAAAGTCAAAATCTGGAGCTTTAGCACTGCATACACTTTGACATGTCTCACCAAAAATTGCTGAGGCAGAGTTATCAACACTAAATCTGCAATGACTAAAATTGTGGGGACAGTAGAAACAATCTGTAAACACAAAACTGATTTATGATCATCCTGATATAGATAAATCTGTTGGCAAATGTGGTGTTTTACACCAGATATGAAGTGCAATAATCATATCATTGTGGTTATATATATGACCACCTGATCAGTGCAATATTCACTCTCCTATTAATCCTGCTTTGCTTCCAAACTTCTCCTGGGGCAAAATTTTGGTTCTTTATCACCTAAATGTTCCACTTTGTTCACCTGCAAGGCACTCATCGTATTTGTCTGCCACCGGGTGCCAAACAAACAGCTGAGTAACTTAAGCAATAGAGCTATGTGGGTTTCTTGTTTAGAAAATACATGTCATAAATGTTTAATTCTATTCATTAAAGCTCCTATGTGTAGGGATCCAAAATGCTCTAATAACATGAGTATGACTGGCAAGATGTGACTGATCTACATAAAATACAGTTTCATTGTCAGTGCCCTTCTGCTGGTAAAAATATATAGCTTGTGCACTATTATCACTAAATCACTAAATCAAGGAAAGGTAGGTGACAACAACCTGAATTTGACACGCTACCTCTAAGATATGAATTATGGTTCCATTGGCGGGTCTGACGAACACTGGTCGGTTGTCATTGACGTCAATGACGGTGATGATCAGGTCTGCAGTGCCCCACATGGGAGGACGGCCCTGATCTGTAGCCACCACAGTCAGGTTGAAACGTTCAGAGGACTGAAGCAAACGGCGAGAACGCACCAGCCCCGTGTTTGGGTCCAAGGAGAACGCATCTACAAACAGAGAGAGAGCAGGGACTGAGTAAAGACATGAGAACTGAACCATCAAAGCACCGTGCATGCATTTTCAAAATTTAACACTGTATGCACAGAATAAATATGTTGAATGTTAAAAAGAATTATGAGGGATTTTGACTGAAATTGTTGATAAATATTTAATATTGTAATTAAGGGAAAAGTTACAAATTCAAAGACCAGTTCACTGAGAATATTCAGTTAGGAGACCCTACTGAGACTTTTATCAGTATATATTTGTACCTGAATGGGGCCCCAGCATGCTGTAGAGCACTGCTCCATTTTCTCCTTCATCCAGGTCAGCGGCCTTCACTGTGATCACAGACGTCCCACTGGGCTCATTCTCAAACACGCTGGTGTTGAACACTCTCTCCGTAAAGCGCGGCTGATAGTCGTTAATATCCAGAACTGTCACCAGGACCTGACACGCACCACCAGGCAGAGGAAGTATGAGGATGCTTTCAAAAACAAAATATTCTCAACACAAGGTTATAATCTAGAGAAGGTCATGTAGAACCCTGCTAATATATCTGCATAGCCACTGTGGTCGGCATATTTCAGCTTATCACATAATTTATTTTTGCATGTAGGTCAACTTGGTTTTTCTTGCTCAGTATAGACCTTGGCAAAATTAAGCAAAGAAAACTTAATTCAGAAATTCTTTAAAATTGATGTAAATTCAGTGGAAGTTTGTTTATGTTGTGTTTCATGTGATATATTTAAAAAAAAATTAAGAGACTCATTTTAGCGCTTAAATCATTCACTTGCATCACTTAATCATTACAAGCAGTGAAAAAAACCCCACTTTCATATACTGATGAAGTATTTGCCTAAAATCAAAAAATTATCAGCAAAGTACATCTGATTCTACTTTAGCAACATACCAACATATAAAATGAGTTGAAACAATGCTGATCAAAGTTTTCATAGACCTTAAGGCACATGTTCTATGTGTCATATTTAGGCTTCTCTTTTGCATATTGGGTTTTGTAAATGGGTTGCTGTAGATGATATTTGGCGTTTAAATATGCCAAGCCAACAAGCTTAGATTATTATTCAGATAAATGAAACCCATATGAAAGAAATGCTTGAGTCATTACATCCAGTGAACTCTACCTGGACAGAGTTCTCTCTTCTGTTGTTGGGGCTGCCACCTGGGTTGTCACGAGCCACAGCAGTTAAAGTGTAGTGATCCTTTGTTTCTCTGTCCAGAGGAGAGAGGATGTAGATCTCTCCCTGACCCAGAGGAGAGGGAATAATTAGGAAGGAAGTACAGTCAATGGGTGGGAGTGGTGCTTGTATCAAGATGGGACATTTATTTTAATGGGTGACAGAAATGGAGCATTGAGGTCAAACTTGTGGACTGTAGTAAAAACACCCAAATGGTTTGTTTATACTTTCATTTCCAGGCAGGATGATGTTAGGTGTTGGTACCGAGCACTAACAGACAATAGTGTGTACTTGTGATGTGGGACTGAGCTGCTGTGCTTGTTTATAGGTTAACTCACAGTGGATGGTCTGATGCCAAACTTGCCTTCCCCGTCTACCAGGCTGTACTCAATAACAGCAAAGAGGCCAGAGTCAGCGTCCGTGGCGCTGACACGAACAATGGTGGTGCCCAGGTTAACGTTCTCAAACACAGGCTCCTACAAACAGAGATACAGACACACTTTGGCTCCAGGATACTGAAAGTATAAAGTTACTGTATGTTTCAATAAAATGCATTTTAACATTGTTTAAACACATGTTTAATTAATAAGGTTGTCTTTCTTGTGGTTACCAACCATGTAGTTGCATATACCTCTGATACAATAAGCAGTCAAAATGTCAGCTGTGTGTTTGGTTTTTAAATACATTTTCAATACATATAGTAGCCACTTTAAAAAAAGAAAAGTAGATTAATATACCCTCTTTTTGGCAGTAATTTTAACTCTGCTTTGATGGGAGCATTTGCTAGTAAATAATCTGTTCTGTACCTGATATGAGGGTTGTAGGAAGACAGGGTTGTTGTCATTCACATCCACTATGCGCAAATAAACCGGCAGCTCAGCTATCCTCGGGGGAGTGCCATGGTCCTGGGCCCGAATTGTGAAATTCAGCCACTGTACCTGCTCGAAATCCACTGTTTGGTTGGCCACAATCTTGCCTGAAATATTTTAACACATCAATAGTCATTTTTAGGATTATTCTGGCCGAGACTAGGATTAAATTCACATGACAACAAGCATGGAATGACATTAAAGTAATACTTTAGAAGGGAAGAGGGAAATGAAATAAAACAGTAATTTACTGCATTTTTGCAGAGTTGCTGAATTTACCCGTTTTTGTTCCTGTTTTACCCTGCAGCCTACAGCTGTTTTTTTGCAGTGTGCTTGGGTTCATACCAGTGGAAGGGTCCTCCAGTCTAACGTATCCCCCTCTGGGCAGGTGCAGCAGCTGGTAGATGACCTGGCCATTGGGACCTTTATCCGGGTCTACAGCTGATACTGATAGCAGGGTTGTTCCTGGCTCAGCTCCTTCTAAAATCTTCTCAGTGAAGTTGGATGCTCCGAGGGGCCGGAAACGAGGGGCATTGTCATTTACGTCCAACACGTTTATTGTCAGTCTCGCTTTTGAAGAAAAGGTCATATTGATGAGAGAGATAAAGTGAAAGTTAGAAACATAGAAAACTGAGTAAAGATAAAACTTAACACAAGTTTAAGATTGGAAAATGGACAAACCGTTGGGAACGCTGCCGGACTTGTCAATAACATCACTTGCATTGTCATGAACAGACACGATGATCTCAAATGTTGCCACCAACTCTCTGTTGAGTGGGTTGCGCACAAACACCGCACCTGAAAAATTCACCAAAACACATTGAATTATTTTCCATAAACATGAAATACAATTTATGCTGTATATTGGCTAACTTACATCATGTGTCAAGATTAAACTTTGTTGATCCAGATACTAAATTTGAATCAGATCTGAGTCTCACCAGTGTGTAAATCAATGCCGAAGGACTCCTGCAGACCATCCACTGGGTTGTTCCCATCATCCTTTGCTTCCACTGAGATAATGTAATACTCCAGCCGGGGGTGCAGATCGGGGTCCTCAGCAGTCAGCGTGGCCACCACCACACCAGGCGGCGTGGACTCATTGACGTTTATCATTGTTACAGGCTCTATAAATCGGGGTCGAGAGTCGTTTACATCATCCAGGATGACTGTCAGGGTGGCTGTGCCCGACAAAGGGGGTGTGCCACGATCAGTTGCCATGACGACCAGGCGGTAGGACCCACGGTCTTCTCTGTCAAGGGTGGTGTTGCCCACCAGCACAGCCCCAGAGAGCGAGTCGACCACAAAGCGGTCCTGTGCACCGCTCTCCAGCCGATACATCAGCCAGCCATTAGAGCCAGAATCAGCGTCGGTGGCAGACAGCTGAGTCACCACCACACCTGGAAGAGACAAGGACAAAGTCATCACAAAATGTAGAAATGAATAAATGATGTCTTCACAGGGGCAAAACCACACATTTGTGTTTTTGTGCCCAGTAATTGCCACTGTAAAACCTTTACATGGGTAAATTCAGCAAATATAAATGAAGATAATCACAGGAAGGCATTTAAAGTAGCTAATTCAACTATTCTTTCAGAGACAACCTAGATGTGGTGAATGTGAATTATATTCAAGTCATATTCCTCCCAGCCCACACATGTACACAGATCATTAGGCACAAACACATCACACACCAGTGGGGCTGTTCTCGGGGAGTCGGACACTGAAAGTGGATGGACTGAAGACAGGAGGGTTGTCGTTCTGGTCCAGTATGGTGACTGTGAGAGGGACGCTGCTGTTTAAACCTCCTATGTCCTCCCCAACCAGAAACAGCTCTACTCGAGGTTCCTGAAATGCCTCACGGTCCAACTTGGCCCCCTGACGTACATGTATAACACCTGTAAGAAGATTTAAAAAATTTAAAAGTTGTGCATTGAATTTTTAATGTATTTTTTCTGTGTTCCTGCTCTAAATCCAAATATTACCAGTATCAGCATCTACAGTGAACAGGTCCACTCTTGCTCCCAGCAGGCGGTACTTAACCACAGCATTGCGTCCAATGTCTTTATCCTCAGCCAAAACTGGCCCATTTAACACTGTCACAGTGCTGCCTAAATGACGGGCAGAGATAAAAAGAGGCTCAGGTGAAGAAGTTAAATGATCGCAGTCAGGTAACAATCTTTCACACTAAGCCTGCGAGCTTTCTGTTGATGTAGCTGCTATGAATTCAGTGTGTTTGACTTAAGAGTAGCCTTGGCAAATGCAAGGTTTGACCTTTTCTCTGCAGTTGGGGCCAATAGGCATCAGTAAAATGTTGTTGCCATCACTCTTATAACTCTGACAAACTGAGACTCATATTCTGAATTCAAATAATCATGACTAAATCTTGCTGCTTGACTGCTGTTGTGAGTCCTTGATTACAGATTGGTTTACACTGAACACAAATCTATTTAAAAATGCAAAAGTGTTTGTTTCTCTCACCTCGAACTTTCAAAGCAAAGAAAAAAAGCCAAAACCTCATAGGTGTAAACAAATTCAGGAAGTGGGGGAGACAGTTACAGACGGATGCTTTGTGCTGCAGTTGAAGATTACTCCACTCAATGGAGAATGAAAAAGAAAGACACATCAGGTTGAAAGCTACCTGCTGCAGAGTTCTCTGTGATCTCAGCCCTGTAGCTGCTCCTAGTAAATATTGGTCTGTTGTCATTCTCATCCAATATGGTGATCACCAAGAGATCTGAATCCTTGTGGTGAAAGACAGAAAGATAATGAAGAACCAATTTTATGAGCAGGTGATTGTATGGTTTTACATGGAATAAAGATGAAAGTGAAATAGAAAGAAAAATCAGTTAAATGGCCTTCAAAGAGGCACCTGCTTCACAGCCCTCCACTCTCACAGGAATCACAACAGAAGGGTTTTGCAGTTGTTTTGCAGTGCACAAACCAACAGGCCGCTTTTACAATGTTGGTGGTTTACTTCTGTACAGCTAAAAGTCAGAACATTTTCTCACCTTTGCCACGGTGCAAACACTTTGAGCACGCCACAATGTTGTTTTTGATTTCACAAAACCTTGTAACTGCACATTGGATGGTTGTGTACTCTGTACAGCTCAACAATATGAGAGTAAAAGATTTTTGGGAAAAATGGTGTTTGAATTCCAAATTCTTACATTCTGTTGTCATTTTCGGCTGCCATTGTGCCAAGCTGGTAAAAATCATGAACTCGAACAGATAAAAGGTTTTCAATCAGTGGCAGAGATGATTGTTTTAGTGGTCTCTTTGTGAAACCGACAGTGTGGAAACATTAGTAAATGCTCACAGTACATGTGCACAGAAGAGATAGATTACCCTCCGAGCGATGCGCGGGTTCTCTGGGTTGTCTTTGACAGTGATGGTTAGTCTGTACTCAGCCACTCGTTCTCTGTCCAGGGGTCTGTTCACCTGCACTACACCTGTCTGACGGATACAAAGAGAAAGAGGTAAGCTATGTGTGTGTCTAGAGATCTATTATTAATTTTTTACATATTACAAATGTAAATCCTGGTACTAATACAGGATTTTCTTCACTCTTTTTACCTTTCTTTCTCTAAAAGACATGCAGTATTTACGCACTTGGTATTATATTTATACTGTTAATTCACAAATGTGTAAGTTGCCAGCATCTGCTGACTTGTTAATATTTCTGAAGCAAAGGCGTGCCTCTAAAACTTCTGCTGATCAGCAGGAAGAAGATTTTCAGCTGTTGTAAAGCTACTTTACACCATCTCTTTTTCCCACCGTGTCATTGACGTAGAAGGCTCCATCCTGGTTGCCAGCAGTGATGTTGTAAGTGAGCAGCGCATTGCGTCCGCTGTCTGCATCGCGTGCTCGGACTCTGGCCACAGAGGTGTGTATGGACGCACCTTCGCTCACACTAGTGTTGTGAGGCAGGTTCAGGAGGACTGGGTCATTGTCATTGATATCTCGGACCTGAACCCCAACAACCACCTGCAGAAAAAGAAGTTACGACAAAAAATAAAACTTTTAACTCTTGACAATTTTAAACATGTTGGACATTTAAAAAAAATCCTAAACCTTCACAGTCAATATAGATGCTCAAAACACCCACTTGGGGTTTCAAATTGCCACAGCATGTACTGCCATATGCTGCCTTTTGAACTGTGTTGCTTTTTGTGGATTTGGTGAAGTACTTTAGCTTGTGTGTTCACGCATCTGTTGAATGTAGGTCATATAATTTATCTGATGGAAATATAAATACCCAATATGTGGTTATTGTATCTGCGAGACTTGTCACAGCATAAAAGTGAAACCCACAAGATGTTGATTTTCAAGAAGATATGTTGAGGGTTTTTGCTTGCTTGTGTGTGTTTGTGTGTGGGTGTGTAGGTGTGTTTTTAAGGCCCACCGAGCTGTTGCGAGACGGGGTTCCCAGATCTCGGGCTGTGACGGTAATGTTATAGAAGGCTGTTGTCTCTCTGTCCAGCTCTACATCCTTCCTCACCCGTAACTCACCCTCCACTGGAGAAACCATGAACTCATCTAACAGGACCAGAGACAGAGGCTCAGAGACAGACAGCAAGGATTTGATAGTAGATTTGCTTCGAACAGAAACATCTGGCACTAACTCTGGTGATCTCCGCCGGTGATGCTGTACTCCACTTTGCCGTTGAGCCCAGAGTCTTCATCACTGGCTCTCAGAGTCCAGACCCGAGGCCCCGGCTGGCCCTCAGTCACCTCAAAGGGTCCCTCATAGGCTCTGGGGAAAGTCGGTGTCACATCGTTCACATCTAGGACATTTACCAGCACCTGAAGAAGAAGGGAGGGGGAGATTTCGACACATATATTCTAAGAGAGGGTCACGATTGCTGAATATGTATGTGTGAGAGAAAAAGGACCAACAACAAAACCCCAACAAGTTAATTGCAGTGTGGTTTGCAACATGCAGATTTAAACATGTATGGCTGACTCAAGCAATTTACTTAAGAACAAATACATAAAATTATTTACAAACTATGGACATTTAATTCAAGAGTCATTCCAAATACAAGAATATTCATGTTTTTATTCCGCACTGGGATGAGCACAAAATTACAACAAAACTGATATGTGTACATATGAATGGATTTTCGGTGATTTAGGGATTTTTTTAACCAGGTTTTTGCATTCTATCTAAAAACAAGCAGCTATTATGGCCTTCCATTAACTTTTAGATGCTGAAATTTTGTTTCTCAAATCCAAAATTTCAAGGATAGCTCCTGTAATCAGTTTGTTTCACATGCATTTGAAGAGAAGAAAAAAATGGCAAGCAACTGAAAATTATTTTATTTCTTTTTTATTATTTATATATTTTTATTAGTGTTTAGTGTTTCTTTTTCTTCTTATATAAGAACAGTCAAAGTTGCTGTCTGCGTATTGCTAAAGTTAAAAGCAGATCAGAAAAGGTGGAACTAGCAATTCTTTTGCTTTTTTTTCTTTTGCTTCACAAGTTACCTAAATGATTGACTGATTGGCAAATTGAAAAACTGATTGTCTGTCTATTGTCTAATCAATTTTTGAACAATTCTTCCAACTCTAAAAGTGTAAAAAAAAATGTATGTCTTATTTGCATCATTACTGTTGTGCTGGACGTCAAGCGAAGAGCAGGATTTGGACACTGGTCTGTAGCTGTGACAACCAGTGCATAGTGTCCGTTGCTGATCTCAAAGTCCAGCTCCTTTACCGCAGTAATCCTCCCCTGTATGCACAGATTTGCACATCACACACAGTTATTGCATGTTTTTTTGAGTGTTGCAGTTGCTTGTAGCACTACAGTTTTAAGAGTTATCTCATCTCACCGTGATGCTGTTCATGTGAAAGGTCTGGACCAGGTTGCCTTGAGCGATGGCATAGCGCAATGTGCCGTTCAGACCCTCATCTGGGTCGATGGCCGTTACTGTGGCGATGGTGGCACCCACTGTTTCTGGCCCTTCGCTCAACACTGTGACATACTCCTCCTCAGGAAACTCAGGGGCGTTATCGTTCTCATCCACTATGTTAACATAGATGGTGGTTGAGGACTGCATGAGAAACAGAGACAAGAAAAACTTTCACAGCTGTTTCTACTGGTTAAGGCTCATTGTGTTCAACTTTACTGACGATGTGTGATTCACCTCCAGCGTACAGTGTTAGCTGAGCCTGCAAGCGAGTATAAATTTAATCTTGTAGTCCATTAATCACTATAATGTTGAAAAATTCTCTACAGTGATTTAACATCGCACTAGAGAGCAAAGATTACAAATCCAGACTTTACTTGAAGGCCAAACCCACAAAACAGTCTGCAAATCATTGTTTATTTTCTAATAATGGCTAAACAAAGTTATCTTGTTAATCATTCATAATTACTCCTAAGAGCCTTTTCACCACCTCATAGCTTCTTCTTCACATACATCATACACTACAGGGTGACTAATAAAGTTTTCTGGATGAGAGGAAACATTTGGCTTTTTCTGTCTCACTAATGACTGGTATATGTAATGTGATATTTTGGATGCAGTTAACATCAGAAAACAGGACAAGTCAGCCGGAGCTCGACAGCCATCGGAGTGTGGGTTGTTTGTCAGAAAGAAGGAAAAACTGTTTTGTAGGGACCAAGAGAAAATCTTAAAAAGTAAGTGAGTGAAGATGCTGTAAAGTGACCAAAAGTTCTGATTCTTAATGTTTTATCTTCAGCAGTGCATCCTCAAAGAAACCACATCAACAAACACAGGGATCCAGACACATAAGCAAAAGTCACATTGTGTGGAGTCAGGTTTAGTGTTAAGTCAATTCCAGATTAACCAGTTTGACCTTCCTGTTTCCTCATCAGTTTCCCTCTCAGTGCTTATAAAAAGGTAGACCAACTGACTTTCACCCACAGGCTATGGTGGTTATAAATAGCCATCAGTGTTCCACAGTACTTTGATTTCTGCTGCATGTGTGTCTGTGTTTGTGTGTTAGAGAGCTTACAATGATAAATGATTGATGGAACTGAACTGAATAGCATTAACTGTTTACTGAGCAGTTTTAAAAACAACACAACCACCAATGTATGAGGTAACAAGCTACACAAAATAACTGGGAAAAGGCTCTCAATGAGCACTCTTAAAAAAAAATTAATGTTTAAAATAGAGTAAGGAGGATGCCTGTGCAGTCTTACCTCATAAATTTAAATCTACTACATCTACTACACTACATCCGTTGCTAAGTGGACAGGTCATTGTAACCACAATTGTAAACTTAACTAGCCGGGCCACACAGTAAAGTAAACTGATTTTACAGAAAAACGTTTACTAGGCATAAGGAGAGCTACTCAGCCTGTTAAACAACTTTTATTTTGTATTTTGTTGCTTAAAGTCAGCTGAACATGTATTAAAACATTAAACTGAAAGATTAAAAAAAAAAAAAAACTTTATGCCAGGTGTTGAAAAGATATGGACTTTTTCTAGACCAGGGAGTCTTTTAAGAGAAATCATGGAGGTGTTTTCTTGGAAATGTAGTATTAATACAGGGGGACAGAAAGTGAGAATACACACATCCTCATTTAGAATTAACCATCCTTCTTTAAAATCAATCTGTTACATGTTGCACATCTGGACATATGGACGTACAATACTAAATTGCTAGAGTATCCCTTTAGAATTTTGTCAAGTTTCGTAAGAAAACATGCAGATTTAATGCTATTAAGGTGCAGGGGGAGTTTATCTGTATAGCTATTGTGTAGCTATGGGTTAGGGAGAGGAAGAGAGAGAGAGAGAGAGAGAGTGTGTGTGAGAGAGAGAGAGAAATTAGGGGAGGAGCGTTTTCCCGTATCACGTAGCATTTGCTGTTCAAAGTTCAGAAAGATCAAATCAAGTTAGAGACAAAGTGACGTGACACTGTCAGCTGGGTTTGAGTGTAAAGCAAGAATTTGTATAGTTTAAGAACCAAAGGGGAAAAAAACGTTTGATAAAGACTACTTGTAGAGTTAGTTGTTTATAGTTCTGAGTCAAACACTGTGCTGCATTCAACGTCCAGCCAACCATGGAGAGGGGATTACTCTGTCGGACATCACTTTGGGGGAAGCAGCTCATCTTTTGCCTTTGCTCTGTTCTGGTTTACATGGCTGGAGGTAAGCACGGCAGACATCCCTGTCTCCATCCTCTGCAGAGCTGTTGTGTGACTGGCCCATCCAGCTGTCCGGGCCTGTGAGAACTTGTTGACAACTTTCTCTCAGTGACATATCACTTGATTGATGAGGAACCATGGTTTGTGGATTCAACATGCAACGAGAAGTTTATTGTCACACACGAAACATTGAGTTGGGAAGTTTAAAGTTCTCATTTCAATTACAGTAATGTGATTATCATTATCATTATTAGGTTTGTGTATCGTGAGTGTGTTTTAATAGCTACCGAACGTGCGTTTTGTCCTTCTTTTTAAAAAAAATTAGAGCAGTCAGTTTGCGCGGGGGGGGGGCACGACCTTGACGTGAAACTCCTCTCAGTTCTGTGAATCTTTGCTTATCTGCCAATTTTTAGTATGACTGCAAATGAGTCTGTTACTTTAGTTTTTTTCAGGGCTTGCGGGTGTGATGTCTGTGAGTCAACGCGGTACAAATACAAAACTTTTCACACTTGGTTTGTTACTGCTGTTGTTTTTTTGAAAGAAAGAAAACATCTGGTGTGAGGCTGTTTTTAAGGCCCCTCCCATGAGTTGTAAGGGGAGTACGAGACCACCTTAAACTAACTTTTTATAACAAAGCCGCAAATTAACAACTGACGTTTTTAGACTCACGAGTCATAAACTTTCCGGAAACTTAAACCGACTTGGAAACATAAAACCACATTAGAAAAACATTCCAGGGCTTTGTGGGGGATGATTTTGGTGACCTGCGTGCAAACACTTTTTTTTCACTCCTGACTATAAACAGTTTAGCTACATTTTAGCAGAATTCAGAGGGCGCTGTAATCAGAATGTAAGGATTTTTTAAAAGGACATTGCTCAAAGTTCAGGCAACTGACGATGAAGGAGCAGGGAAGCAGCTGTTGCCTTCAGGGTTCAGGCTGCTTCACTTCAAACGCCGCGGAAACCTCACAGAGGTTATCAGTTTTGGGCTTCAGGATTTGGTCTATTTAGATAAGCTAAAGATAAACCCGTTAAAGGCAACCAGTGGTGTTTGGCAACTTTTAGACTGATCTGCCACGGACTAAATGTCTTTTATACCGTTCAGAACAAGTTTAGATTTTAAATGTTAATAGATGATAAAATGTCAGTTCAAACTAATTGACAGCTTATTTTCTAAGCCATGCTTTTATGTTTACATTCACTGTTTTGGTTGTTAATGCTGGCATGTGAAAGTCAAAAGGCTCCAATAGATCTACAAGACTTGAGTCTAACTTTCGGACTCCAGGGTGCCCTCCTTTCAGCCCTGTTATGTCTTCTTTGTTTGGTAGTTTCCTTCCTTTCAGCTTGTGATGAAAACAGCTGTTTGTGCCACTGCCAATAATGGGCTTCTCCACAAAACATGACTTCAGATAAACAGCAATAATCAGTGCCTATTTTCCTCTCAGTCTAGATAAGCATGTATGCTGGACAATGGCACAGTCAAAGATGGTCAATAAACTCGACAGGATGTGAGCACTCACTCTTTCTCTGGCTCCACTACTCTCTCCTCCTGTTGTGACAGAGCTTGTGTTGTGCATTGATCCCTTGTCCTAAATAAATAAGTCATTATAAGGGAGAAGCAATAAAAAAAACAGTTTCCTGGGTCGATCTCTTGGACAAAACAGGTCTGACTGGGACACACAGCCAGCGAGTGTGTTGATGTGCAGCAGCTGTGTGGGCATATGCTGCATGTGCATAAATCATAGGAAGAAATAGGAGGAGGGGGGGCTCCCGTGCTGTTCTGTAATTTCTGTGTGTGTCAAAAGATGTGTGAAACATTTCTATCTTAAATGCTGGAACTCGTGCCTAATGTGTAGCAAGTATGACAAGTAAAAAAGTCCCTGAACAGCAGTGGCCTTCATAATTCTACTAAAGAAAAGTTTCAAAGTGATTCTCTAAACAGCCTGAGGACACGGCATTGACTGTCACTGGCAGCCTTGACATTGCTTCCAGTCACAGATACAAAAACAGAAACCTGATATGCTTTAGGTAAAAATCTAAAGTATTCATCTTTACCAGAATCTGTAAAAAACAATATAATCACAGTATAAAGAGCAAAAAGGAAAGCAGAAAAGACCTAAAAAGAGAGAGGAAGCAGGCAAACAAGCTGATGATATAGTTGCTTTTTAAAATTTAGTAATTGCTCACTTTCAGTGTTTCAAAGGTACAAAAAAAAATTTACTCTTTCAAAATGACATTTCAGCTGCGTCATTGCTGCAGTTTAATTAAGAAATGATGTTGTAATGATAGTGTGCATATTTATGAAACTTCCATTACTCAACCCTTAGGTTGCGTAGCTATACGTGTGAAGTAAAATTTAGAGGAAGCGCTTGAACAAACAAGTTTTTACGCAAATTTTTTATGGATCCCCAAACATGGTGACCTGCATCGACGACCCATAACCACTTCCTTTCGTGACTACCTTTTTTTTTTTTTACACTTCCTATTGCTAAAAAGATGCTTAATGCATCTGCTTGTCATGTTAGAAGCTTTAACTGAAACTTGTGTGTGTGAAGGGGCTAATCTGGGATTCTCCTGCTGGTTTCATTAACACCTACTGTAATGGGTTGGATCATTACCATTACAGTAGGTGTTAAAAAGGGTGGAGTTTGAGGTGTGAGTGTGCATGTGTGTGGTGGGGGTGCAGTTGTTGTGTAAACATGGGTAGAGAATTAGTTAAAAAAAGTATACCACATTTAGTGGTAAGATATCTTCAGTTGTCTGCCGTAGTAGTTCACATTGTTAAACTTTGAGATAATTTAAGTAGATATGAAGACAGGTCTTATTAATTTGCACAGGCTATGCTGCATGTCGAAATGTAAGAAAGCTGTCAGAGGCCAACATGTCCTTAACAGGTGGCTTTTAGGCCTTAAAACAAAGGAGGGCCTGTTTCTGGGCCCTGAGGGGCTATCTGAATCCTGAGAACAGAGATCACAGAAGGAAACTTAGATCTACAATGAAGCCAAAACACAGATGTCTGGTGTATACAAGTGACAGAAATATGGTCTGTACCAGACATAGGCTAAAGCATACCTTCTTTTTTTTCACCTGGTTGCAACCACAAGACAGCTCAGATAATGCTGACACTGTGATAATATCACCCAGCTGGCACCTAGTATGCTTTTAAAAAATATTATATTTGAAATGTCACTCAGATTACTTTAGAAAGGTCTGGTCTTGTTAGAAAGCCATACCTGAAGTATATACAATGTGCATAATTGGGTTTCCTAGCTGACAACCCTGTATTAACAATCTTTTGGCGTTCAATCAGGAAAAACTTAAACTTAAATGTAAATTTAACGTTTTGCAATTGAAACTCTTGCATGGAATTCATCTGCCTTTATGTAAATTGAGTTAGAGTAGTCAGAAAGAAGGGCAAGGAGGAAGGCAGGGTGGGTATGAAACATGAGAAGAGAGGGGCTTCCCGTCCCATTGTCCCAACATGCAGGCAGAAACAGCCATGGGGGCAACAGTTTCACTTTAATCACCCTCCCTGGTCTTCCTATTGCTTTTCCTAGCACACACTGGCTGCTCCACAGTTCAGTCGCACACACAGGAACATGACATGTACCTCATTCGTGTGACACTTACACAGGATGTGCACACACTGAATATACAAACATACACAGCTAAATGAAAGCAAAGGGCGCTGCCTGGTCAGCCACTGTATTTCCACTCCAGCTGAGTGTAAACCAGTCACTTCAAACTGGTATTGACATTTAGAATTAAACAACTCATGTGCTTCCTCAAATTCTGACGGACCCAGACGGATTTTGCCTGTAGCGTGTGCTGCCCTCTTAGGAAGGTAGTGGTAGTTTAAAAATGATGACAGAAAGATTATTTTTTCTGTTTATTTTCACTTAAACTTTCTAGCATGTTGCGGTTCAATCTGTGATGCAACAGCATGCCTTTTGTCTTTGACAGCAGATGGAGAACACCTGCAAAGACATCATTACTGATTTGGGCATGGGTAGATGTAGATGGGCAACCTGCTTGAAATTTTCAGGCCATAAAGAGCTGTTCAGCAGCAGCTGTAGCACCTCAAATTCAGTTTGAAGTATTAAGGAGCCAGACAGGAGAAGAGGGAGGAGTGGGTGCAGTGTTTGCATGCCTGGACGACTCAGGAAGGAAGTCCAATCCTCAAAATTGTGGCATCGAATATTTGCCTTCCAAACACACACACACACACACACACACACACACACACACACACACACATAATTATATAGGTAGTCTCAGATCCATTGTGCTAGTGCAGTAATACTTACAGACTTGCATGCATGCCTCTGTATCACTGCAGTCCTTCCCCGGATGTAAGTGTAATTTACTTGCACTTGCACACATTCTTCTTTGCAATGCTGAGCATTCTGGGAATGCTCAACCATACCGCAATCTGTTAACTGAGAAAAGCTGATGATAATATGTTTAAGCAAAGAACACCAAAAAGGGACAGAGTTGCTCTATAGTTTTACATGCTAATCATACTATTGTAGTTGATATACTTTATGTGCTGATGCAGCACGATGGGGGGGCACTGTATGGATAGTGATATTATATTGCAGGGTTCACAGAGTGGCTTCAGATTGCCAGCCTTATGTTCATGTTGTGTTAAGCACACATTAAAGAGTTTGACTATTGGTGCATTCTACTGCTGCAGTAAAAATTTAGAGCAGGATGTGGTTGAAGTCAGTATATGAGGCAGGACGGTTCAAGCATTATGTAAAGCAATGTCTAACAGCTGTCTTTTTGGTTTCCTCAATGCACTTTAAAGTTGCCGAGTGTTCTGAGAAAGAGAGCGCTATTTTTTCTGCAGTCGGTCTCAATAATGTTACCCCCCCCCCACACCCAGCAGCAGATGGTGTAAAATGTAGAAATCGAACCAAACAGAACATCAGTCAGATTTCTACATTTTTCCTTGTCTGATAGTAATACAGATGTCACATGGGATCTTGTATATATTGGCTGGTACTACTCTGTGTAGCTGTTTGGGAAGAGTTTGCAATTTAGCTCCCACATGAGGTTAGTATATTTATTTTAGCCAGCAGACTACGAACCATCTCCAACCTCAGTACAGAACGGGAAACAAACTCTGCTAACCTAAATTGCACAAAACCAGGAAGCACGTAGTGTGCAGAAATAGAAAATGGAAAATTGTCCAACTGCAGCTTAAAACCCATGTTGGTAGTTGCTAAAATTAATTTTTGCAGTGTGGTTGTGTGTGTTCCGACTAGTGGTACCGGCATTACGGCATTAACAATTTCCTGTTTCAGTACAGTTAATTGCACTGAAATGTTTCCGGGCTACAACTGTTAAACTTAACTCTCCTATAATCCTATAATCAAGCAAAAAAAAAAAAAAAAAAGCTGCAGTTTTGCAGGAACTTTGTAATGTATCGGCTGTAAGAATAAACTATAATACTAATAAAAATGTTGATGTGGGCTTTTATGATTTACACTTAACTTCCTTTTGTTGTGATATGATACTTTGTTTTTTCAAAACTTCTAATTATTAATCACCTAGATTTTATGTCTTGGAAAAACTAGTTGTCATTGTCTTCAAGAAAACCTGTGACAAACATCTGACTGTAACAAATATTTTTGACTAAATATACTCCCTTGTTTCATCTGGTTTTTCTTTGTCATCTGTAATATATATATACAGTAAGGGGGATTTCTGTTTCCTGGGTTTAGCTTTTCAGGCACTTCCTGTAATCTCTACTGCATACAAATTTTGGATTTGCGGCCTTTAACCATAACCACAGCCATACTTTAAAACTTAATCATCTCTAATCTAAAGTCTTTGATTGGCAGAACTTGCTTGCACTGGCTCATAACCAGGGAGGTGGGATTTTCTAAAAATGACTCCAGAACCTTAATAGGTTTACTAATTTACAAAAGTTGAAAAGAAAAATCTGTTCAGTGTCTTACGTACTTGTCTTTTCTCTTTAGCTACAGGCGAGATGTCCCATGCCCACCCCACACTGAGTGTTTCAGCCCCCCACCTGTACTACACCTGTCCTGAGGGTGCTACTCCCAAACTATTGTGTAACCAGAGAGGTGCCGCCTTGTACCCAGCTGATGTCTTGAGACACAGCTGGTTTTTCACTCCCCACAGTGACCAGCACTGTACAGGACGGATCAATAGTCATTCCCATAGAAACAACAGCAAGCAGGCAGCAAAGGTGGACTTTGGATTTACAGATCACAACTTTTGGGTGGTTCTGCACAATGTGACCATTGCTGACCAGGGTCGCTACTGCTGCATGGCCCTCGACTACAAGTTGAACAATAAACACGGCTCCCTCATGCAGAAACCCCACAGCCACATTATCCTCCAAGTTACACCACGTAAGAACATTAAACATATGTATATGGGTGTGAATGTGTAGTAAGTTAATATATGGTAAACTTTGCAGTTTCTTAGGAAGACAAAGTCATTTTAGTTGCCCAGACTCTACATAGTCTAAAAACGTAACAAACTGAAAGCTCCGCTGGGATGTACTGTATGTGAGAGATAACATGTTTGTTCTGTTTTTCCAGGGAGGAATGGATCTCAAGAATGCACTGTCTGGGATCCCACGCCGCCTGGAGGTACGTCACCTAACTGAAGCTTGGATAGCCAATAGATGATTAGCCAGTTAGTCTGTTATTTAACTCACAGTCTCTGTGTTGCTTCCCCAGGCTCTGTGCCAGTTGCCTTGGCTGTAGCAGCCTGCATCTTGGCCCTGTTTTCTCTGCCTCTTATTCTGGTGCTTGTGTACAAACAGAGGCAGAACGCCCAGTCGAGCAGACGTATGTATCACTGATATGCACAAGCAAGCGCACATACACATTCATTTCCATGTTCATGCTATGACTCAAATATAAATCTCTCACACAAGGATACCCATAGTGTTTTGTCCAACACATATTTCCTGTCAGTGAGGCAGATTAACTGTATTTCACACAGTAGGAAGCACATTCACACTCCATCTGTAGTGTTCCGCTCTGTTTCAATTCATTCACAATGGCCCATTTCCCGTTTCCTTTCTCCCAGGTGCACAGGAGCTGGTGAGGATGGACAGGTAAGCTTTCCCACAGTCTGTCAGGCAGCTGGTTACACAGACCAGCTTCAAAACACAGCTGCTCTTCAAAATAATAATAACGTTTACATTGATATTCTACTGTGTAGCTGCCAAAAATATTCTCACACAATAGCTACTTTCTGCCAAACAACCTGATTCAACCAAAACATGCTGCAACTCTGCGGATAATTCCAATGACCTTTTGTTTGCCAAAGATCTTGTGTTACACTGGAATGTATTTTGTGGCAATTCTATTGTACTGCTTAATGGCACAAAGGAATCACAACAGAGAGGCTGCTCTGTCATTACTTAATGTGTATGTACCCAGCCTACTGCAAGCTATTCTAATGAAGTACATGAAGTTCATTAAAGCAATAAAATCACAGTTACCGCTACAATGCAACTCTATTAGAGTGCTGAAAGAGTTTATTGGCTCATAACGACAATATCTTACTCATATGGATTCTTCTTTTTCCTGTGTGTGTTTTTTGTATGTGTATGTCTGTGTCTGTTTGTTTGCACGTGTGTGTGCTTAGTGAGGCTCAAGGCCACGAAAACCCTGTGTTTCTTGGGGAATCACCACAGATTAAAACCCGTACTGTATCTCAGATAATGGCCAGGCAATCTTCAGAGACAGGACGCCACCTGTTGTCTGAACCAGGAACCCCCCTCTCTCCTCCTGCACATGGGGATGTCTTCTTCCCAATAGAGGGTATGGCACACACACAAAACTAAACCTTCTAAACCCACCATCATCTCAAAACTCAACATTATATTTTGACCAAGACAGAGAAACTGATGAAGGAAATACAGTAAAAACCAAACATGGCAGCCATCTTATAGTAAAAGATACTCATTAATCATAATGAAAAACTTAGCAAAGGTTGGGACCATCTCATTCTCAGTCTTTGCCCCTTTGCGTGACTCAAACCTCTTCTGACCAGCACCATAATACTAAGAAAGAGAGGTATCAGTTATTTAGCTTAAACTGGAAATGAATGTGCACTACTTGTACACAGCTCCCACATGCTATTTTATATGTTCACTATTTCCATTGATGATACCTTATAAACTACACCATAAATTAGGATGATCGGGATTAAGCAATATTAACAAGAACCACTTTTTTGAAAAGACATATTGATTTTGTTAAAAAAAAAAAACCAGTCTTAAATCATTTTTCTTTCCATTTTCACTTGGTCACAGCAGAGAGCAGCAATTCACCTTAATGCTTGTTGCTAAGTCAATCAAGTGTTTTTTTGGACACTTTGTACAGTTATGGTTACAGATTCACTATTCTTAAGGCCATGATGAACCATCTTTACGATATATTTATTGCATGCATTATATGTTGAAGCCCTATTCTGAACACAGGCCTGACTCCCATCTTTTAGATGCGTGATACTTAAATTATGTACCAAAGCACTTAATTAGTGTCACGTAAGCGTCTTGCAAAAGGATTTGTTCTGGAAATAGGTATTTCAAAATGTACTGTCAGTATGTTAAAAGACTCTGATGCAATCTCAGAACAACCATGGCTTTTTTCTACTTCTGCTGAAACATCCTGCATGTGGTGGAAGTGACAGCGGAAAGATGCTCACATTCTTGTGCAAAAGTGCATGCTCGCACTTAAAACAGCTGTGGTTGTGCCAAATGACAAAAAAATATTTAGCAAAAGGAGTTCAATTTGTCTCACCTACACGACTGAAACCAGCCTCCTTACGCTGTCATCATCTGAATTCTTCTCGTGCCTCGCTCACAAGTCATTCTCCACCCATCAGTACTCTCACTAACACTAATGGCCCCCTCAGATATTCTCTTTGACTCAACTTGAAATAATACTGAAACATTAGTTACGGTAAGGGGGTTCAATCCTGAGTATTTTCTCTACCGATTCCCGGGGCACCTGTGAAGACATTCCAGGCATACTGAGGTAGATTGCCCTGTTTCCTGGCTGCTAGCTTTATGATGGGACAATGGAAAGGACAAAACCAGACTTACTGAAAAAAAAAATAGTCCAGACCCCATCACGTAGTTTTTTTCTATATTCTATATTCTTTAACACTTTGTGTGCAAACATGGTCAGGTGTCTCAAACACGTTCATCTACAGTAGAAGTTTCTCCATTTGTAATATACTGTAAGTGAGAAGTGACAAGCATGCACATTCAGGGAAACTGGGCCACCCCCACTAAGTGAGTCCTAATTGAGATGCTGCATTTTGCTCTTATGTGCCCAAATAGAATTCTTGTAATGGGTAATGTCACCAGTGGGAAAACCTCCGCTTACAATAAGTGACAGATGGAAACTTCCGCTGCTTGATTGCATCGCAGATTACAGCTATGTTTCTCCTCTAGAGAGCCACAGATATCGATGGAACAATCATAAATCCTAGAAAAAAAAACTCAAGAGGGTATCTTCTACAATTTTCAAGGTGGATTTTCCTGCCAGAGCTCATTTCCTTCGTGGTCCACAGAAGTTGGGCAGAATACACATCCTTGTCTGAGGTTTCACATTACGTGGATAGAAGCCACACTTCAGCTCTCTTCTCCATTTTTTTTGGCCCACTGACCTCCAGCTGAGGGGAATTTAACTAGCAGCAGTTCCCTCTTCAGTGTGTTGCGGTTGAAGCAAGTTGAAAGTAATATGTTTTAATGGCATTACACTGTTCCTCTGTATCATTTCCACTTGGCCTAGGCTATCTTTC
>JAPZDV010000003.1:6420426-6460042 GCA_029814665.1 Acanthurus lineatus
AGTCTCCAGCGCTCCTGCAGGTTTAAAGGGGGCTGAAACCTCTTTCATCGCTGTACCCGCTGATCTGGAGACGGTTCTGCAACCCTCTTACTTTTCTCTCTGCCTCCAAAGCAATGTTGCCCTTATGAGCTGTCTCTCAATAACCTCTGCTGGGATTGTCGTCTGCACATTGTCTGGACCGCAGGAGGGAATGGACTCTGTTTTTTTTATCCAAAGACTTTTTCCACTTGCAACAGCAGCTGGAGGCCAAAAGCAAACTTTTGCCAGCAAGCACTTCTGATGTTGCCGGGGCTGGATTCGTCTGTGATGGTCCATCATGGACAAACAGGTCCCTGGTGCTTGAGAAGAACTCAGGGTGTTCAGGGTGTTGGTCTGAGTATGTGACTGGGTGGCATGTTAAGAGTGATAAAACAGCTTGGAAGGCTGCTTTCACACCTTAGTTGATTGGTACAGTTCGAACAAAATAAAGAGAGAATTAGGAAGTGAAAAAGGGTTTAAACATGGGTGTGTGTTGCTTGTGTTCTAGGCTGTATGATATGTCAGTGTGCAGCATGGCGGAAACGCTGACAACCACAAGCCCCCCTGTTATATTACCATACAAGACACCTTGTTTCTATTGAGTTTCCGATCCCTCCATCATCAATCATGACAGAAGTTATAAGAAATACCTCTTGCAGTTAGTTACTGGAGAAAACTGTTGATTTACCTAGTTTATTTATGCAGCCCTGATAAAAAAGATGAGAATAACCAAAACTGTTCAATAAATAAGTCCTCTGTCAGCCCATGTGATGTCATGTGGACGTATCTCATGTTAGCTTAAATAAGTTGGTGGGAATAAAACAGTGTTTAGCTTTTTTAACCAAATCACAGATGTGAAAGGACCTTTTTTTCTCTCATCCCCGTCGTTGCAATAAAGTGCTTATAAAACTTCAAACCAAAGGAGGCTCATATGTCAGATAAGTCCCTGTATTCTTATGCAAGTTGAAAGTAATATGTTTTAATGGCATTACACTGTTCCTCTGTATCATTTCCACTTGGCCTAGGCTATCTTTCGCTTCTTCTCTTTTCCTACCTCAGTTACCGTCAGCTCTGTTGCTCTAAATACTCTCCTTCCTTCCTGCTTAGAATCGCAGCACCTCACAGTTGCCTTACATGTATTTAGACATTGCTGAAATGGCTGAAAGTATTTTGAAAATAAAAATTCTTTTTTTTTAATATTAAGTGTTAATAAATGGCATTTGTGTTCATGTACAGTTTGAGATTAAGAGATGTTAACCGATTCTCTCTTGAATGTAGCCTAACAGATTCTCAACAAAAAAAGCCCACAAACCTAAAACTGCCAACAGTTTGATCACTGCCATCTCATTTTCATATTTGTAATTTTTGTGTCTTGATTTAGCAGTTGGAATTTGTATGTTGGTGTTCATTTGTATTTTTTTGTGTGTGCAATGGGAAAATATGTAAATACTATTTGGGACAGCAGTGGAGTAAAACCAAATCATATCAAGGTAGATCGAGAGAAAATGACAAGTTGTGTTAACTTTGTAATTGTGTATATAGTTTTAAGAAATCACTGTTGTTTTTTTTTTTTTTCAAGAAAAAATGTGTGCAGCAGGTGCTCGGCAGTGATCATCTCCAAATGATGTGTAGCAGGTGTACAGGACGGAGGATGATATGTGTGTTTATTTCCCAGCAGACAAAGTTTGAATAGTTTGATATATAGTAAAACGAAGATTTTATGTTAAAGTATTTGTGTTTTCAAGTGTGCCTGTGTGTGTGTGTGCATGTGTGTGCGCATGCAAGTGTGTGTGTGTGTGTGCATACTTGCATGCAGTTATGTATCTGTATGTGTGTTTTCTGTTTGATAGAGTAAAACGCTTGTATCAGGCACAGGCACAGAGCTGTACTTTGAGATCATTTTAAATTGTCCTGGTCGTAGCTTGTATAATAAAGTGGAGCTCTTAAACCCTAAAGCCGATGTGTCTCGTCTTTGAAATCATTGTTCCTTTGAACTGGCAGGTCTCCAAAACTATCACTACACAAGGACGTGCTGCACTTGCTGCCTAGGGAGCCATTACAGTGGGAACAAGGTTGTTCCACTTGTGTGCGTCTAAGATGGTGCACACCAGAGGGAGACTGGCACTGAGGAGAAAAAATGATAAAATAATCTTAGTATCTTGTTTTATGAGAAGAGACAGAGAGCGAGATGGGGATGGGGAATGTCTGGTGTTTGGCGATTTCTTCCCTAGTGTTTTTTCTGCTGGTTTACATTAGCTATTTATATCTTGTATTAGCAGAAGCTGCATCATCATTTGATTTAAACCTCCTACATCACAGTGTAGGATCTAGACAAGCAAAGCTCTAAATGAAAATAAATACTGACCACATACGAGTAGCAATCACACGCTACATGCACACAAACAGTGTAGAATGAAATTTTTCAACAACATTTTTAAAAAAGGTCTTTTTTAATGTTACAGACATTTCTTGACAAAATGGCAGCAACACTCATCTTCCTCTTTTTGGAAGTTTGACTCGTGGCTTTCCTGTTTACAAAGGTGTTTCCTGTAGCTCTTCAGCTGATCAGAACACCAACCAACCAACCAACAACTTTAACTTGCTGTGCAAGCTATGTGAAGACACATGTGAAGACACAAGCCCTTATGATGTTTCATATCTACTTTGTAC
The DNA here is from genome assembly GCA_029814665.1 of Acanthurus lineatus. Lineage (NCBI taxonomy): Eukaryota > Metazoa > Chordata > Actinopteri > Acanthuriformes > Acanthuridae > Acanthurus > Acanthurus lineatus. The sequence goes on from JAPZDV010000003.1 coordinate 6,423,115, forward strand.
AGAATCTGGGCTAAGGACTTACAGGTATGATAAGTTGTGACCAAAAGAGGGCTCTCTAATTAGATGCAATGCTAAATCCCCCAAAAGCCCAACACTTCACCCCGTTAAGTTCAAATCACTAAGAACTGATTAGATTTACACCCCTTTGTTGATGCTTTTGATCTAAAACGAATCATTAACGGAATGTCACTTGATTTAACAACATCCAACATCAGTGGTTAAGTTAAACTTTTAGGATTTGCCACAAGGTTACCTGACACAAGTTGAACTGCTTTTTTTCAAACTATCAGTATTTTATCTGATATGTTAAGGTAGATTATAAAGTGTTTTACTCACTGCAGCTGCTGTTCCTTGTATCTTACCGACAGAGGTGGTGTGCCGTCATCTTCCACCGTGACTGTGAGTCTGTACTCCTGCTGACGCTCTCGGTCAGGAGGGGCGGGCCGTGTCACCATCTCTCCTGTCACGCGGTCCATGCGAAAGGTCAGGTCTTGGTTTCCAGCAGTGATGTAGTAAAACAGCATGGCGTTGGGACCGATGTCTCGGTCAGTGGCCAACACTCGGAGGACTGACGTACCACCTCCGACATTCTACAAAATACATTATTAAAGAAGTCTTGTGGTGAAATGATTATTGTGCAAATTGAGAATCACCACTTATACCAGATCTTATGACATTTTTCAGTTTAAGTTAGGAAGAGGACACAAACAAAACTACTGAGATTTGGAAATTTAAAGGCAAATCGATTGTGGGTAAAATAAACATCGTGCCTCATGTGATTGTTTGTGCATCCCTACCTCGCTTATGCTGACATTGTAGCCCCTCTGGCTTTCTATAACAGGTGCATTGTCATTCACATCCAGGATGTTGATGGTGAGGGAGTGATCTGTGTGTCTGGGAGGTGAGCCATTGTCGATGGCACGCACCTGTAACAACATACACATGCACCAGTGTGTGGTGAGCATACAAGGTATAAAATACAAAAGTATAAAATCACACAGGGGACAAAGAGATGAAGTGTTTGCAATTAATCTCTTTGTCTTGTGTTAGGGGGCAAACTGCAGCGTGCTCTCCTTAATCTAAAAATGTTGATGCATAGGTTCAGATCGCTTCAAAACCTTAAAAATAATCACACATTATTTGTACTGCCTGATGCTCTTACTCACAGGATAGACAACAAGTTTGTTTTGTGTTGAGTTTAGACAATCAAGTCAAGGTTATTGTTTACAGTAAGTGCAAAAGAGTCATAGAGCCACATGTGGTCAAAGATATCCTGGCTACATATGGATTCCCTGACCTTTAGTAAGTAGCGGTCTACTGACTCTCTGTCCAGAGGAGCATTGACATAAACCTCCCCATAGGTGTGATTCACTGTCTTGATCTTGAACACATCCTCCATGTTGCCTGCTACCAGAGTGAAGTTGACCTGAGAGAGAGAGTAATAAGACGGAGAAAGGCAGAAAGACAGACAGTGAGTTATGAAAATATTACAGTAAATATTGTGTTTGTCTAAGCAGGTTCTAAATCTTAAATATGTTTCATTACATACTAAAGAATCACTTAGGAGCACAATTGTGACCCTCATGGAGTAAGAGAACCAAGAGCAAACAAAAAGGCAAGTTATGAAAAAAGGGAACTAAGAGATCATAACTGAGAAACATCGGGGGGGCAGTCTGCAGCCTGTAAAGTAAGAAGTAGTGATAAAAATGCTTTGGTGGCAAATGTAATGTATCACTATGCTGAGCAGTTAATTCAGCTGATGTGAAACTGACGCAAGCTTATTTTGACTAATTTAACTGTAATCTGCTGAAGTAAACATCTATGGTGCTCATGTAATAGGAAGACGTACACCAACCAAAATGAGTCAAATGGAACTTGTAAGGTTTATAATCTCTGTTCTGATGTGGAGAAAAACAATTATCAGTTATGGTTCAAGCGCCACACATAAGATGTTAACCTTTAACTGGAGATATTTATGAGTTTAAGGGAATTTTTCCAAATTTCTTTATTCTCACCAGTCCATTTAATCCAGCATCTTTGTCCCTTCCCAACACTACTGCCACTTTTTTCCCCATTGGTGTGTTTTCTGGGATGTCCACTGAAGTATCAGATGTGATGTCAAACTCTGGACTGTTGTCATTTTCATCCAGAATGGTGATGGAGACCTGTCACGAGATAGGATCAGTTGTATTCTAGCAACCCGTGACATGCCAGATTGATGCATACTTACCTTTGAGTGAAGTCAAATGACAAAACCCTAAAAATACAGGTAAACACATTTTATGTTGTCTTTAAAAAAAGCACGTCTTACCTTCTGCACTTCCAAAATGAGATGCATGAATAAAAGAGGAATGCCGTTAAGTTTTCTAAAACAGAACAAACATGGTACATAATGTAGTAAAAAGACCTTTGTAATATAAAGAAAGACAAATGAACACTATTCAGAATGAAGCATACCACAGTAGAGTCCTTTTTAGGTCCTCCATCATCAGCTACAACAGTCAAGGTGTACGTGTCCCCTTTTTCTCTGTCCAGCAGCCCAGTCACCGTGATACGGCCCTGAAACATCACACACATCAGCACATATCTCCACCAAGACTAAATACAAGAACCCTCCCTAATGTGACATACAAAGAGCATGGACAGAGATAGGAAAAGACTTACGCATCATAAAACAAAAAAAAAAATCCCATTTCTAATCTATCACAAAAATCAGATGACTTCAAAGCAAACAAGCTCTTTGATCAGCTTACAGTCATGCAGCAACAAGAGCGCTATCTTAAATCACAAAGGAAGAGGTGTTATTGAGTCACACTGTGGTTAAATGGATAGAACATTTCTGACAGAAGGTGGCTGCAGTCTTTGAAGAGTACAAAAGAGAGGCATGCACACTTTGCTTGTATCATTGGTAACCTTTCCTCCACTGCTCCCCGACTCACCGTGACACTGTCTATCTTGAAGAGGGCCAGCGCTGCAGGTGACGTGTCAGGGTCGAAGCGGTAAGTCAGCTGGTTCAAGTTGTCGGCCGACTGGGCCTGCACCTGGACCACCTCTGTCCCTGTGGCGATGTTCTCACGAAGCGAAGCCTCGTAGCTGGCTGAGAAGAAGGCCACGGCCTCGTCCAGCTCATTAAGTAACGTGACATAAACAGTGCAGAAGCCTTGGTGGAAAGGTGGAGCCTGGTCAGTAGCTGAGACGTTCATCAGATAGGTGGTCTTGGTCTCATAGTCCAGGTAGTCCACGGTGGTAACCAGGCCAGTGCTCACATCTACTTCAAACTTGCGGTCTGAGCCGGACACAAGGGCGTATGCAACAGCACCACCATCACCTGAGCAGAAAGAGGAGGGGTGGTTTGTCAGGAGGACTTACATTATCAATTTGATTCTCCAACAACTGTGTGAGAGCTTGAAATAGTTACTGAGCTAATTAACTTCAAAAACTTGAAATGTGGTTCCGCTGAAGCTGTACTTAAGCCATACAAACAGCTCCCTCCATTCTGTGTTATTTCACACTGTTGTTGACACAGAATTCTGCTATGTTGTGTTTATTTCAGTTTCAGGCCGGCTCTAGGGTTTTGGAAAATGCTTGTCAGTACACCAGATGTATCACAGGGTAACTAAAAAACACTTTACAACATGGGAAGTGAATAGAGGAAGTCTGCATAGTGGAGCAGAAGTAGAGATTCAAATGCCACAAACAGCGAATGAAGTTTTTGTGTAATGGAGTAACTTGACTAAAAAAAAAGAAGAAAGTCTTGGTTAAGTGATTTGATACTCTTCATTGAAGCAGCACCCACTAGTGTAAGGGTCTGTGACCTGCAAACAACTATGACCACTTTCTGCTCTGCTCACCAGCAGAGCCGAAAGAGGGAAGTTTAAAGGCGACAGTTTTTGATTTAGATATTATACTGAAGAGTTGACAACAAGAACTGACACAAACAGCTGGACTCACCAGTGTCAGGGTCTGTTGCACGTACTACAATCACTGAGGTGCCAATGCCAGCGGTCTCCCTGAGGCCCAGACGGTTGTATTGTTGCTGGGTAAACACTGGCACCTCGTCGTTGGCATCATCCACATATATGATCACCTGCAGGAGAAGGCATTTGTGTATCAACTGTACATGGTAACTTTAAGGAAAACAGTCTTTGGGGAAAGTTCCTAGTCATTTTAGCTTTTAAAAAGTGAGACTGAAAACACGGATGTTACATATCTGAGTCTTATTTTAGAGAGTAGTTCTTCAGAAGTCCACCTTTCTAAACTTCCTTTGTTATAGAAGGAACAAGACTGTTCATTTTTAGAAAAGTACAAACATTTTTCTTTTAATTCTATAAGTATTTAGGCTCTTAGTATTAAGCACTGAGATGAAACTTGCACATCACAACATGTTCACGGCCCTCTTCCTCACCCTCACAAAGCTCCTCATGCTGCCTTCGTCACTGTTGTAGGCCTCCACTTCCAACATATGGGAGCTGCTGGTTTCTCTGTCCAGAGCCCTGAGGCCTCTTGTCACCAGCCCCGTCTGTCTGTCTATGCTGAACAGATTGTTGCTGTTCCCTGCACGCGTGCATCACAAACACACGCGCACACACACACAATCACACAAACATAGTGAAAGAATCAGAGACAGAGGGGAGGGGGAGTGAGATACAGCAAGAGACTTCTACAAAAATGCACATTTTAGCAAACATTTATTCTAATCTCTGAGTCTAGACAATATATCAGTGGCATCCAATATAAATATGTTGAAAGAATCTGTCATTACTTATATTTTCTCTGTGGTAAGATAAACTGCATTGGAAACATCATTGGATTTATCATAGCGGCCCATTGGCAGAATATTAACATGGAAGCCTGCATCAATAAAATTACGGAAACTGCCCCTTGGAGATCTTGTTTTTGTCACCCATTTTGAACGACTAATTTAACCAAATTAATGTAATGATTCAATTTAGTGCATCTTGGGAGCCTGTGCTTTCAGTGCATTTGTGTGTCAGCATGGAGAGTGCGTGTGAAGGCCACCTGGGGAATAAAATCACAGTGCAGCGGCACTTACCAGTGATGATCCTGTACAGAACTCTGCCGTTCTCCCCCTGGTCTGCATCTGTAGCTTGAACCTGTACAGAGTAACACAAGCAGAAAGTCTGCACTAAGAGCAGATAACTTCACAGGGACGCCAACCAACCATCTGTTTCAATTAATCAACATGTAGACAGAAAACATCCAGATACTAACAGGATGCAGCAATGCCATGAATCTCTGTTTACAACTGGTAACACAACAAAGTTGGAATCTTTTTTTTTTCCCAGTCTGCAATGAAGCTGGAAAAAAATGTCAGAGCCAGCATAGCTATCTGGATGTGGAAACTGAACTGGTGGATTTTGGGGACACAAGGACTATTGTGCAGTTGAATGTTCATTGTTTGTCTCTGTACTCTGTTTATCCCCTTAAAACCACATGATAGTCAGGAAATTCAGACTGTTTTTTTTCTAAAAACAGATGGATAAATCAGTATTCTTTCTCATTCACCACATGTTCTCTGGTGTCCAGTGTCTTGTTGCCACAACAACCCAAACATGGCCTGGCAGTCAGTTCATAATGGCAGTACTTCTCTCTCTCTCTCTTTCACAGGCCGAAAGCCAAAAGCAGCCAAAAAACCCAAACCCAGCTCAGACAGCATGGCTCCACAGCATACACAGATAAATAGTGGAGCATGCTGGGCTGCTGCTGAATGGTCCATGTCATAAGACTGACTTCTGAATCCAGAGAGGCACAGAGCCGCTGGCACTGGATGAGGCTGACTTCATGTCACACCCTGCTCCTCTGTAGATGTGTCAAAACCTGTGGAGGTGTCTACAAAGTGCATATTCAAGAGCAATACAGAAACACACACTAAAGACACTCGAGCACATGTACATGCACTCAGCTACACACAAATACAGAAACAGCCACACAGTGTCTCTCTTGCCCTGTGTGTCCTCCTGTGCTCTCTCTCACTCCCCCTGTGAAGAGGGGCCCAACTTCAGTCTCATTAGCTTTATAAAGAGATGTGGAGAGAAGGAGAGAAAGAGGAGGAGAGGGGAGGGGAGACAGGAGAAAAAAGAGGCTGGGGGGTTAGATTGGTGGGTGATGAATAGGGTATTACACAGCGGACTGCACCATTTAGGCAATAAAAGGGGTGTATAAAGTGTAAGACTACATTACAGAGCCAGATGTTGTAAGTGTAAGCATGTGGAGTGTAAGCATTGAGAGATTATTCACTGAGCCTCTGCGTGGCTCAGAAAACACACTATTGTCTGGAGGCTCCCTGGGATTAAAACAACAGTGAGATATATTTAGTGTAGTGCAGTTCCCAACAGTTTACCCCCTTTTCCTCCTTGTTCCCCTCTTCCTCCCCAGTGTTTTCCCCTCTGTCTCTGGGAAAGCAGCAGTTTAAGGGAGGAAAACAAGTGTGTGGAGCCAAGATACAGGTCTGACCTCAGTTACTGGAATTAAACAAGGTGCTGTTTAAAGAGTTTCTAAAGTGTTGGAGTAAGTATACCTTTTCAGATGGTTTTATTCCAAACTTCAAAACAACAAAAGTAAATTACCTTGCGTTACAGTGGCAATCATAATTACTTTTTCAAATTTTAAGTTCCAAAAATTGCTAAAACTCTACTTAATGCCTCTCACAATACGTATGTAATGTTTGTTGTAGAGTTTTGTTTTGGAATGAAACTGCTAATAGGCAAGTGAGCTGCTTGACATGTGCTCCAGTCACTGCACATTGTCTAAGGGAGTATGTGGAAACTACTGCATGGATTTGTTTCAGTATGATCAGGATTTATCTGGAAGCAGATTTGGATGTAAGAGCACAGAGTCTACACACATTACATCTATAGTGTGAGCTGTTATTGTATACTTTATTCATTTTCTTTTACTGAGCAGATGTTATAGATAATATAAGGTGTGAAACACCGTAAATAAGAGAGCAATCAAGATTAAATTTAAAAATAATCTAATACGCATATGCAAGTATTCTAGTAAGAAACTGCAAAACTTGCGAGAGGATAATTGGTCAAACTTTACAAATGTGAAAAGATTAAACAAAGTTTGCTTGTGTAGAAGCTAAGAAATTAGTTTGACTTGTTCAAAAACTAGCTGAGCAGTCAGATCTGCATGGCCAACAATGTGGGGTGATGGAGAGGGAGAGTACCTTACAGCTAAGCTGCCAAGCTTAAAAGCAGCCAGCCTAATCACGAATATGCGCGGTATGGTCCACAGTGTGTGTCGCAGTGAAGGAAAGTTTGTGTTTTAATAAGTGTGTGCGGTATGTGTGTGTGTGTGTGTGTGGCATATGTGCTTGGAGGCGCTGACTAATGAACTGACTCTCTAACGAGCCATCCTGCTCCACTGGCCTTTTCACAGCTTTCCTGGCATTTGGTCTTAAAAATAATTTCACGTCCCAATGTGTTTCCCTTAAACCGATAAGCCATGCTTTGTCTCCGCTGAATTAAGGACGATGACATTTACAAATGTTACTATGCTGAAGATGGGGGCACGCAGAATGAGAGTGGGGGATAATTGGAGAGCGGGGTAGAAGAGGTGGGCGCCTTGCATTTTACAAGGGGCATTTTAATAAACCCAATTTGTTTTACATTGAAAAAAGCCTGTCAAGCATTGACCGTTTTGTAGTCCTTGATTTAATAGCTACATAATTGCCGCAAATGCCAAACACTCACCGCATCTGCATGTGCATGCAGGCGTTTCTGTGGATATTTGTGCATACGTGTGTACGTTTATCATAAGCCCTTGAGTGTCTGATCCCAATGAAGTGAAAATGAACCTACTCAGCTTGGTCAGGCTTGGTTAGTGAGGTGGGGAGGCGGCTGTGCTGTAGCACTCTGGCAGAGGCTGGCTTCACACACACATATGTACACACACCATCCTGGCAAAGACCTCCAGTCTAATGCTGTTTTTTTCCATCCAGGGTCAAGACAACATGAACACCACTGAACCAGTTACCAACCTCACCATCGCCTCAGATGCGGAAAACATCATCACTCTGACCACCAACCTGACCACCACCATTACCACCACCATCTCCTCCACCATCTCACAGCCTCCATCCTATTCTTCAGACAACTATGACCCAGAATTCACCATCATGGTGGTGTTGGGCTTATCACTGCTGTTGGCAGGGTTAGCAGCTTTCCTGGCGGTGTGCCGGCCCTCAGAACAGGATGGGGACTCTGAGGCGAGCTGTAACCCAGGGGAGAGCTTGACTGGCGGAAGAAGCCGGTCCACTGAGCCCCAACTCAAGGTTTGGAAGAGGTTGGGCTCCTATCGTCGATCGTACAACCTTTCCTTCAGACGACCGCCCCATCGCCGGCCGTACGAAAGGGCAAGCACACGTGCGTCGCAGTCTTCAGCCCAGCAGACACCGCAGCCAGAGGCCAGCTCAGAGCCCCACCTCACTACACCCTGTCTATTTGACTATGTCACTGAAATCTGACCAGAGGACACACTGAGGGCTGGACTGACTGCTCCCAGAAACAAGTGGTACGCCTGATTTTGCTGGTTGGTGCTATAAATATCACTAATACCAGATGTGGAGTTCATGACAACATACTTTAAATGCTGAGTGGATTTGGTTTGCAACAAAACAAGTACTTAAAAACCAAGCAATCAAAAAAGCCATTGTTAACAGGCTGATCATTTCACCTCTTCTGGCAGGTAACATGGTCCAAAAGTGTTTTTTGCATTGCAGCTCTGCACTATATTCACTAGAAAGAAAAATGATTCAATCCAACAAATGAAACTGATTACACATCTGTTAGCAGGATTTGATTCTTTCTCAAAGTCTCACATTCTCTTATAAATTGGATCTTGTCTGATTATAATAATTTCTTTCCAAGGAGCAGAAAGGCAACGAGGCAGTAATAAGTATGGTGAACAACAATTAAACACATGAAACCTTGAGACAAAGCACTAATCAAAAAAATGACTTTAATACTTACGGGCCAAAGTTCAGTTTTAAAAGCATTCTCCAATCACATTCAAAGTATCATCGCTCTGTTTCACAACGCTGCTTGTTCTGATGCAGAAAACCCCATCTGTCCACTAATTTATGTTCATTTAGACAGAAGGCATTATATTATAGAATGATTTCATGCAGGTTTGAAAACATGATGAGTTATCAATATTAACAAATGCAATCTGAGCCAAAAAGAGACCACTCTGTGATGGATTCTTATGTTTTGTGGTTGTAATGTTAAGAAATAAAATTATGTTTTAATTTTGACTCATGAAAGCTCAGTTTGTTATTGGCTGTGTTTGGCAGTATGTGTGAGTTTTCTACCTGAAGGATGCTTGTTCCTCGGGGCACGCTCTCCAGTATGCTGGTCTCATAGCTGTTTTGCAGAAAGATGGGTCTGTTGTCGTTAACATCCTGCACCTCAACAAACACTGTGGCCGTGCCTGTCCTCCTGCTGCCTGCCGGACCGTTGTCTATGTGTAGAGACAGACACATTCACATACACACTGCTATCATTCAGGTTCATGCCACTATTAGGGTTGATGTCAGGACAACTGGATCAGACAAAGGCTTGGCTAATCAAAACTAGGGTCATTTCTCCAGCTGCTTGTGAACTAGGACAGTATGTGTAATTCTTTTCTCTCACAGTTTTACAATATCGCTGTCTCTTCTCTCCTTTCTTGTGTCTCTGGCCTCCTCTGCAGATAAGCCAGTCTGACTCACTGGTTTCCAAAACAGGAAAACCTCAGAGTTTTTGTTCTTTCTTTTCAAACAGGAACAAAGGCAGTTGAGCAACAGTCTGAAATCACTGCAGATGTGCAGGCATTGCTTTTTTTTTCCATCACTGTCTTGCAAAAGTAAAAGGAGCAGCTTTGCAAAATACAAACAAAACAAGTCAGAAAACAAGGCCCATTATCACAGTTACACACGGGACTGTGAAGTGAGCAAGATAAAAGATGGTGAAGGTTTTCTGTGATTATAAAAAGGAGTAATCTCATGACACACCTATAGCTTCTACAACCAAAGTGTACGCAGCCTGCGTCTCTCTGTCTAGGCCGACCACGGTTCGAACAATCCCGTCTCTGAAGCCCACGCTGAATTTACCGTCCTGATTACCACCTAAAATACACAACACAAAAACATTTCCAAATTACTATACAGCCTATTCATGAATCAAACCTATTCACATACAAAAAAGTGCAGCTATACTACTAAAGCATGCAAGAGGAGCTCACCTCATACACAAAGTCACACAGAGATGGATGGATGGACAAAGGCAGAGTATGTGCACATAGTCCCCTTATTGTACGACACTGTAGCCCACAGACACACAAAAACAACCCCCACTGTGACCTCTGACCTGTGATGAAGTAGCTAAGTTCGGCGTTGAGGCCGGCGTCGTTGTCAGAGCAGCTGAGGCGTGCTACAGTGTGGTCTCTAGGGACACTCTCCTTCAGGGAAACATTGTACACGCGAGGGTTGAAGGTGGGCGTCTCATCATTTACATCCAGAACTGACACACACACACACACAAACACACAGACAGAAAGACATGAGGACACACAGATAGATGTACATGAGGACAAATAAGGCAGTAGGGTGGTGCAGTGAGTAGAGGATTTGGAGTTAAGAAAAACTTTGAGCCTGGTTATGATGTTATTCAGCTGATCCAGGCTTCCTGGTGAAGGGAAATGGAACAGTCCCCGACAAACAGTTTCAAATTCAGTATTTTCAGTATCTGTGACTCATTTAATTAATTTAAGAAATGCCAGAAACCCTATTCAGTTTTTCCATTCCTTTTTTTAAAATCAAGTACACAGCAGTCACATCATCCGTCTCTTTTTAGGATTTTTCTTGTCTCACCAGCAGGTGGTAGCATCCTTCTCAACAGTTTGCTGAGATGTTGGTGATTAACTATAAGAAGTAACTTCTTATGCCATAGAGAATTTAGCATATGGCTAGGTAGTTTCACGTATAGCGTCATCTCAAAGAGAGCAGAGAGAAATCAAACCTGGTTTTCTCATCATCACTATCCACATTCACAGACTCTCACCTGTGACAGTGAGGGTTGAGGTGGAGGTGCGAGGGAACCTCCCTGCATCATATGCAATAATTCTCAAATGGTACTGTCCAATCTGCTCACGATCCAGGACAGCCGTGGAGGTGAGAACACCGGTGGAGGTGTTAAGGTAGAAGTCGAGTCGAGGCATTCCCATCTGTAGTGCCATTGTTATTAAACCGTTCTTATCCTCATCTGGGTCCTCCACCTGGACCTGGAGCAGAGAGGGAGGAGGGAAAGACCAAAAAGATCACAGGTGGTCATTATGGGGTACGGGATGGCAGATGGTAAAGAAAAAAAAAAAAAGATGTTGTTTATTTCGAAAGTAATTATCATAAAGTCTTAAGGGAATCCATTTTGAAGTCATATTTTATTATGACATATATTGGAAAACCAATCGCACATTTTTCACCCCTAAAAACTTACAAAGAAAATTCAACAAATTCTAAATCCTCTTTTTTAAAATGCAATCATCATCGAATTCAGTTTTTTCTTACCCTAAAAACTGAGGATCCAATGGGCAGCCCCTCTGGCACTTCAGCCACAAAAGGCAGATTGAGGAAGGTTGGGTCGTTGTCGTTGAGATCCAGCAGGTTGACAAACACTGTGGTGCTTGCTGATGCACGCAGTGGAGGTCTACCGCCTAAAGAGGGCGCCAGAGGGATATGTAAAGACACACACACATGCACACACCCCACATCTCACGGTCAAAGGAGTTTATTAGCCATAGTAAAAAGTTTCATGGTCAACATAAAACTTGAAGAATGAAGCTTAAAGAAAGAGGCCAATTGTTCAGAATTGAAAGCTCTCTGCTGAGAAGGATATAAAACTATTTAAGTTTGACTACAGATGGTTAAGACGTTTCATGACTCCAACATATTTACACAGTGAAAGGCAAATACAGGTGTAAACTGACATCCAAAAAAACATAGACGGATTACTTACGGTCAACAGCTGAGATGATAATGGTCCTCATGAGCACCGCATCTTTGGGGTTGGAGCTCTCCCTGTCCAGTGTTACTCCGCTGGTGCGGATCTTCCCTGTACTGCTGTTGATGGTGTAGAAGGGGTTTTCTGGACTGATACTGTAAATCACTGTCCCATTTCCCCCATTGTCAGGATCCACTGCTAACACCTGTGCAGAGGAGAGACAGAGAGAAAAAACTTCTTTAACATCCTATGGCCTGAAGTTTTTTAGCAGTTCCTCCTGAATGAGATAACATGTATGTGAGAGCATTAACAAGGTAAACTTAAGAAAAACATCAAGAGACAGCAAAGGAAGAAGTGAATCAGGGAAGGAAAATGAATAACAGTAATTGTAATAGTAATGGGAACATTCATGAGAACATCCCTTTTCCATCCCTGGAGCTTCTTTACACACAACCCCTTCCAGCTGCTTTAACATGTGAATCAGCTAAAAGAAAAATGGTAACGTCTCTTTTCAGACACAAAGTGGCAATGGGTGATAAATGCATGAAGCCGGGAGCCCGTCTAAAACTCTGGCTGATTTTTAAAAGAGCTGATAAATTATTCAGCATGCTGACTAAAAACGCTAGAAACTGGTTAATTGGTCATTAGAGGAACAAAGGTTTTGCATGTACTTAATTATTAAGGGGACATGGTAGGCAGGCATTTTAGAGGCCCATTGATTAGAAACAGCACAGACAGAGGCAGGTGATATAAGATGTGGGGAAGCGTCTAGCCGAGGCCAGTCCGACTAATCAATTCTGGGCCGAGCAGAGCACATTAAAAGATGGTGAGCAAGTATATTAGCCTTGTCTATTGAACTGCAGATCTGGTCTGACTGCAGAGTGGCAGAGAGAGATTATTGTTTTCAAATGAGATATTAGAGGGGGTTCAACGTCTATGTGTAGGCACTGAATGTAAAAGGCTGCAGTGGTGATGGTGGGGTGCTCTGAGATTTGAGTGGGCTGATCCTTGCACTGGGCGCAGCAATCAAATTCATCGGCTCGCTGGACACCACCAGGAGGACTCAGCAGGTGGCCTCTTGTCACCATGGAAACGTTGGTTGGGCCAGGACTACATTGGGGCCAATTACAGGTCTGTAAGCCTGGGTGGTCCGATTTATTGAAAAATGGTCAGAGGGGTGACAGTGTCTGTCCGCTGAGCACAGAGTCACATACTGTATGCGCTGCGTCGCTGGATGCACAATGAATGAACTTTAGTGAGGAAAAGCTACAAGAGAGCAGGAACAAGAGGAAAATGTCTTTAGCATTTTAGCAGCGCAACGCTTGTTTCTTGCATTTCTCCTTCCTTATTATTTCTCCATTCCACTCTGTTGCTCTGCGAGATGGGTTCTCGCTTTCTTTTCTGCCTAGCAGCAGAATAATTTGCTATGCGTATGACTGCAGGCTACATTTTAATTAGCAATCGGACTCCTTTAATTACACTCACTGACGCCTCTTTAATTAATGGACAATCAGGGCTTAATTAACAACAACACACTGCCAAAGACACCAGCAGGACAATGAGAGAGTTTGGGCTACTATTAGAGTGTTTACTTTGTGATGACCTACGCAGTGATAGCAATTTGTCAATCAATTGTGGAGAGTATGCATGCAGATGTGCCCTTCAACATGTACAGTTATTTATGCATAGTTTGCCTTTCAGTGAATGTTATTGTAGTGCAACAATCTTCATATTTTGATCACTCTGCTCTGAAATCAAGTGTTTTGTTTGGAAATACACCTTTTCTGATTAAAGCATACAAACTCAGAGTAATGAGGCCACATCCTAAAATGAATTAAAACAGAAAAAAATTGCACTCCAAGATACCAGTGCTCTGTTGCCATCATGTTAGTGTAGGAGAAGTGAGGCGAACCCCTTTATAAATGAATTCTTACTGCTACAAACACTAGTTATCTTATTGGGAATACAATTAAATACTGAGATTTATTATTTAAGTGTGAACATTTGTGCTGTTTACATTACCATTCAGTTAAACATCAGCATGGGCAACAAGCTAAAGTACCAAGTTAGGCTCGGTGCACTCACAGAGATAACATCAGTGTTTATTGGGCTCATCTCCACTACGTTGGCATGGTATGGCTCATCTCTCCACACAGGCGCGTTGTCATTGATGTCCAGGATGGTGATGTTCACCTGAACAAATGGGAGATAGGGAAATGAAAGTAAATAAGAAATTTCCTTTACTGCTTTTTATTATGTCAACTTTATAAGAGACTTTTGACCACCATAGTATTCAAGGAAAAATGTAATTTTACTGGCTATAAGTACAAGAGAATATACCTCAAATGTTTGTTAACTAAACATCAATTTAACAAGTATAGGTAGGTTAAAAGGATGATGGCTTTTAAATGGTTACCGTAGCAATGCCAGTCTTCTGCTGAGGGCCCACCCCCCCATCCACAGCTCTGACTATCAGTATGTACTCTGATTTCAGCTCTCGGTCCAGCAGGGCTGTGGTGGTTATCTCTCCTGAGACAAACATGGAGTCACATCAAAAATATAAAAAGTGACGAGCAGATGTGTCACAACAAAGCCGCTTTTGATGCTGGGATGAATTAAGTTGAAAGTTCTAACAAAAAAAACCCACATTCCAGTCTCAATACACATACAAGCAGAGTGAAGAGCTTAAGAAGGACAAAGAATTGCAGACACAAAGCTAAATAAGCACAGATGCACAACAGTCACACCAAGTATGAACTGATGACAAAATGATCCCAAAAATTCCAAATGTGAGATTAAATTTAAATTCAGTCTTAATTAAAAACATATGTATTTTCTTTCTCACACACACACACACACACACACACACAAACACACACGCATGCCCAAACACAAACAGAAACACGCACACACACACCTGAGCGCGAGTTGAGACGGAACTGAGAGGAGCCCTCCAGGGAGTAAATGAGCGAGGCCTGGCCAAACTCCCGCGAGGCGTCCAAATCAGTAGCATTCACAAGCAGCACCGTGGCCCCTGTGGAGGAGAGGGAGGGATGAAGGGAGTAAGACAGAAAAGTTACAACTCACAGAGTGGGAGAACGAAAGAAATAAAATAAACTGAGAGACAGAATTATGGGGAAAATATGTGAAGTCAAGCAAAGAGCAAAAACAGACAGAGAGACAAGCTGCAGAGACAGACTGAAATGGCAATCAAAGAGCTAATTTCTTCACCGCCCCCATCCGCAGCTCAACTGATGGCATGGCAGTGAGTGGGTTTATGGATTAGTGGATTATCAGCTTGTTTGGCACAGCCCATACTTGGCACAGACCTGATCAATACCCTCGGCAGGCAGGGGGATGAGAGGCAAGCCGGAGCCGCAGGGCTAGCCCTGAGCTCAGCCTCGCAGCCCAAGCCTTAGGACCCAAGCTCAGGGCCAAGCACTTTAGCCATAGTCTCCTAAACCTCCGCCTTGGCCCAAGCCGCTCTTCTGTGTGCTCCTTTAAAATTGGGTCCGAGACCAAAAATAAATAAATTACCAAAAAGAAAAAAAATGGCCAGTGTCTGCTGGAGCTCAGAGGAGAAAGGGGCGGTCAAACATCTCATTTCCCTCTAGCGACTGGAAACTAATCTATTGTCTGGGATGAAAGAGTCTTCTGAATGCATGCATGAGAATGAATATAGCAGCCAGTAATTTTGCCTTGAATAGTCAATATCCTGCATTCTGACTGAGCATTTAAAAACATTATGCAAAATCAAAACAAATAAGACAGTAGAAGCCAGAGGACGCAAATAAAGTAAAACATAAAAAACATACCCCCAAGAAAGCAAAGCTATTTGTTGAATATGCTAATACTAAAGCAATTCAAGTTAGAGGTGACTGTATGTGCTACACTTGGTGTTTGAGCTCTCTGGAGTGTTTAAGTGCTGTGTTTTCATATAGATCAGAAATTGCATTCCAACAACAAAACTGTGACCCTAAATGTATGAAGTGACTCACCGGCAATAATGTTCTCTGGGATTTTGACGATGTAGGACGGCTTGCTGAACTCGGGTGGGTTGTCATTTTCATCCTGGAGGAGGTATAAACATCAACAACAGCTCAAATCAATGTGCTAAACAATGAGAAAATGCAAATGGTGTTTAAAAAAGAGGACCTAAAAAGGGTTTGAAGCTGTCATCACACATTAACACTGAGATTAACATATTTAGGAATTAAGACACTGAGGAGCACAAAATGTTTTTGATAGTAAAACAGTCGTAGTAGCAAGGTTAGTGTAAATGCAGTGAGCCAAACTAACTATCATTACCCAAAAGTCCAGTGTAGTTAATTCATGCAATGCTTTAGAACAGCAGAAATGAGGAAACACTAAACTTGGACATGAAGTGCTGCAATGCAAAAGGTGAAATAGATATTAATAATAAAAAAGACCTTTGCAATGATAACTGATAAAATCAAACAAAACATTATTATTAACAGCACAACCCAAAACAAAGGTTAATCACGTCCCATAATTTATCACTGACGAATGACAACAGCATGGAACAGCATTCGCTGTCACATCAACTTTCCCGGAGCATTTATATTTCTCACAACTGCCCACTCATTGAGTTAGACTCTATTTAGACTCTATTTCACACCAGCACATCTAGTTGTGTGGCTATTCACAGAGAGGCTCCCCACTGTGTGAGCTGCTGAGAAATGTTAACACTTAAACAACAGACACTGGCACAATTATCTGTCCGGATTCTGTGTTACACTGGTGCAAAGCATTGTGTGTGTGTGATGCTGCCAGCTACTGATAAACCCCTGCGGTGTGAGTCACAACACCGTGGAGGACAGAGAGAGAGAGGCAGAGAGACATAGAGGGAACACAGCATTGTGCGCGTCTCTCCCTGTTGGTTTTTTGCATTTAAGCACAGATTCTTTCATTCTTTTGCAAAATATTTCTCCCTGGTGTAGGATGTGTATGGATATGCTTACAGTCCGTGCAAGGATATTCCAGCTGGATTAATCCATTCTTTTCTATCATTTCTTCTTCTATGATGAAAAGTTACACGCACAATGGATGCCTATCAGGGGAAATGAACTTAAGTGCCTGTGCAGACATGAGGATATGAGTTCTGGTTGCTCATTATATTCTTACTGCTGTATTAATAATATCTTAGCAAAAATCAAAATTCATTTTTTAACTATCTCAAGGAAAAAATGATAGACATGGAGTAAAAAGACAACACCTGACATTGTTAGTTTTACACAACAGTCAGCAGTAAACTGTGTATGCAACATTTACATCACAAATGGCTTAGATGAATTCCATTGGGATAAAGAAAATGCTGAGTGAGACTTTCACTTACAGAGGGATACAATACGGAGCAATGTTAATTCTTTTGTCAGCTTCTGTATATGAGCTGAACTATTAACAGTTTTTAACTTTTTTGAGTTAGAATGATGACATTTCAATGCCATAATTTAGAGTTCTCATCAAGACTGACAGAGGTGGCCAAAAAGATATCAAACAACAAATCTGTAATATAATGCTGATAAGTATAAGACAGCTGAAGCTGTTGTTTAAGATTTATCAAACTGCATTTTAATGTCCTTATTATAAGCAAAGAATGAAAACATATTCACATTCAGATCAAACATGCTGTATGTATAACTTGTAATGAACTTGGCAACATCCGTCACACCCTGAAGCCATTGACAACCTCAATACAAATTGTGATAACAAAAAAAATTTCAGGTCAGTGGTGTTGAAAAGGCAGACGTGATCTCACCGTCTTTAGTTATCTGACAAAAGCAGTGGTCAAAGCCTAGTTTAGAAAAGTACAGTGAGTGTAGAAAACCTCCAAAAACATGAAAAAGCATTATTTAAGGAGCAAATGAAACTATGAAACAGGAGACTGCTAGTGCACGACTTTATGACATGGTTTTTTACACATGAGAAAAGAGAAACAGCACATTACATTTACTAAATAAAGTCAGATTGAACACAACCAGTTTGAAGAAAACATCTGACAGGAACAGCAGGATTATCTTGTAGAATTAGGAGCCAGAATCTAGTGCAGAGTATCTTATTTTTTCAAGCCTCTCTGATCCATTGTGTGAGTGAGGAGATGGCTCCGACTTTCTCCAGTGCCTTAAAAAAAAGACTACTAGTGATAAGACTGACAAAAGAAACAGAATTGGAAGCTCAGATAGCTGCACAGACTGTGATAAAACTGCAAACAAAGCCGTAGTCAGACACGGATCAAAAGGTATCATACAGACAGTGAGGAAACACTGAGATCCAATATGTAAGTGAAGTTGGAGAAGTATGAAATAATCCACCATGAGGCGGCGGACACCTGTCACACACTGGATCAACGTTTAGATACATTCAAGAAGGCTTAGTCTTCATTCAGTGCACTAGGTTTCTTACAGCTCCTTGCAAACCTTGAGCCCAAGATTTTTTTTTAAAGTCACATCTTAAGGGAACTTGAATGAAAAGATTTCTGTAAAAGTTTGGTCGTAATCGTGCCTTTGAACATGGGGACACTTGTAACGAGTGTGTCAGGGAGTGTATCTGCAACAGCATCTAGAGAGCCATTAAATAGTTTCTGAAAAAAGTGCTACGCTTGAAGATATAATTAAAAAGCGTGTATTATAAAATCCTCAGCTTAGAGTAAAAGAGCCATCAACAAACATGTTTAACTATTTAAGAATCGACGTGGAACCAAAAACAAACACAAAGCCGCATAAAAAGGAAAGATACAAGGCTCTTCTTCTGTGGTTAAAAAAAAAAGAGCTATATCTTGAAAAGTAGCGTAGCTTGCAGTGTTAACAAGAAATCTAGAGAAAAAAATAGATATACAACTGAAAACTGCAATTTATACAAGAGGACATAAAGAAGATTTTACTTGGGAACAAGCACTTTGCATTCTGTAAAGTATTTGCATGTAGGAAACTCTGTTGGTTGCTTATTAACTTTTCTGCCTTTTATTTACATATCACTGATCAAAGATGCATTAACATTTATGCTTTACATTTTATGCTGAATAATTTCTTCAATTGGTGCAGCCACTTTAGGGTAATAATGATTTAGAGAAGGGTTCATCTTGTGTCCATTCATGATTAAATCTGAAAGACTTCTTGACTTGCAGTAACTGCTTTCATCTTCCTTTACATTCTCTCATACCATGTTTTTATTATTATGAAGCATTATACCAAGGCGAATTCCTTGAATGTGAAAACTGTCCTGGCAATAAAGCTGATTCTGATTCTGATTCCTTCTTCACAGGTATAAAAGTAAAGTTGTTCTTGTGTCTATAAAGCTAAAACTACAAACACTGACTGCTGTCTGGGTTCAGACTCCTAAACTGATTTTGTTTCTGACAACATTAAAAGCGACATTAGATGTTAACAGCTGCTTGTAGGTTCATGTCAATATAAAGTCGAGTACATTGGTTGTTGAAAAGTTTATTACAGATAACAGACATGTCTTTAAAAAAAGACTCATGTATGTGCATGGTCCTGTGCCTGCAGTCGCTGACTGCTGCTAGTTTTGAAAGTGTGTGTGTTTTGCAGAGTTGTACTTACAATCACCTCCACTGTGACAGGGACGGTGCTGTTGAGGGCTGGGTTTCCTCCATCTTTGGCCATCACTGTTAAATAGACCATCCCATTGGGAACTTGCTCATAGTCCAGGGGCCTGTTCACACTGATCACTGATGGAAGGAGAAGAGGGAAAGGGAAGGAGAGGGATGGGGTTATCTGCTCTGAAGCTGATGCAGTTAGGACCCTTTAGGGCCTGCAGCAACATTGTATGCTCTACCCTGTATGCTCTAACGGTGAGCGTACCTGCGTAGCCCTCCACCATGACGATGCTGAAGTAATGTGGAAAGGCGGAAGCTGATGTGATGGTGTATGTCAGGAAGTTGTTGGGAGGGGAATCCTCATCTGTAGCCTGTAGGTAGACAGACAGTAGTGCCTTTAACATATGCCTCAGTGACAGTCAGGAGTCCGCAGAGACAAGAAGTTTTGAGTGAGTGAGACAAGACAACAGACAATGGAACTGGACAGATGCTGCAGTAGACTGTGCCACGATGCATACGTGTATGTTTGCACAGCGCGGCTGCGTGTGAGTCTGTGCATATGTGTGCAGCCAGGAAGCTGTCAGTCAGCAATGGCATGTCATTGGACAGATTAGAGCTGATTCTGGCTATTAGTGGTGCAGGCGTCACTACTGGATGAACACCAACCGAGCCAAGACAAGCCAATCAGGCAGAGGACAGATGAAACTATGCTTTGCTGGGCTAATCCACAACAACATCAACAACAATGATGACACCCCCTCATTATTCCTAAGTTGGCAGGAACTTAAACATGAGTCCTCCGGCTGTGAGGAGAGTCTACTAGGCCTCACTGGCATCATTAGAGGCTGGACAGGTTGTCAAAAACACTCACTTGTATCTTTCCATAACACGCATAGCTCTACTCTTTGATTTGACGCCAAAGTGTTGAGTAAGCAATACCTTTCTTCCCCCACAACTTTCTAAGCTTGTTGCTTTTCTCTTCTAGACTGTCTTCCTGTTTCAAATTTCAGCAAATAGTTTCCTATTAGAATGTTTGCTACTCAAAGGAACAAGGACTTAGGGGCAGAAAATTAAATAAATGAGTGGTAAATTAAATAAAGAAATAAGAAGTGTAGAGATTTTCTGTTTTGAAAAGCTTTAGCGGTTAGTAACATAAATGCTGTGGTAGGAGGCACAAACCTCCTGGGCACTTTTGGAAAAAGAAAAGAGGAAACACCACAAAAGTCATTTTCTTAGTCCCTCAACACATCCTCTTCTCCCATTTATTTCAGTCTTTTTCCTCTTTCTCTACCTGTTTTCTGGAGTAGAGTATGTGTGTGTGTGTTTGTGTGTGTGCGTGTGGTGTGTGTGTGTGTGCGTGTGTGTATGTATGTACAGTAGGTTCCAGGGCAAATCGCTGACAAACAAAATTGTGCGACTGGCTTCCTTGTTCCTCTCGGGGAGGGTATTAACATCAGCAGCATTTAAGGTTAGCTCAGACTAATCAAACACAGCGAGCCAAGCGTTGAGTCCAGTCCTCAGCTCAGCTCCCACAGTGTAAAGGCAAGGCACCACAAAGTGCACCGTGGTGGGGTAAGCCACTGCTGTA
Organism: Acanthurus lineatus; assembly: GCA_029814665.1. Taxonomy (NCBI): domain Eukaryota; kingdom Metazoa; phylum Chordata; class Actinopteri; order Acanthuriformes; family Acanthuridae; genus Acanthurus; species Acanthurus lineatus. The sequence goes on from JAPZDV010000003.1 coordinate 6,444,281, forward strand.
CCCACTGCCACAAGGGATGTAATAGTCTTTCTCTTGAGGGCGCAATCAAAGGAAACGCTGAGCCATTAGTTACCATTGTGCCTGTGTACCCCTGCCTTTTGTGTGGCAGTGACTGATGGCCAACACAATGCGCCGACCTGCTCATTTTAGATACAATACACACAAACCTATAACTGCCAGATTATAGTAACACAGAGGAAACAAGAAATAAAGAGAAGGAGGGCCCTAAAATCAAAGGTACTTGTGTCAGAATTAGATCCTTGGTTACAGATGTGAATATATTGTACTTGTAAATGTGTATCATTATCATGTATTGTTGCAGGTATCTATGCATGACCAGAGATTTTCAATACGAGGTGACATCGAAAACATGTTAGTCTGTTCCTGCTGTGCACGAATAGGGAGTTTTTGTAGTATAAAACACATGGCAGTGCAAGCAAAACTTTACATAAGTATTTTTAAGTAAGTATTTTCACTTTCGAAAACAGAAAAAGTCAAAGAAGCTAAATCACGCAAGAAGTGGAGGTGGGGAGCAACAAATTTGTTGTTGGAAGCAAACTTCCTAGTGTATTCTGAGTGTTGTACTGTTGGAGAGCCCAAATGCATCAGAGGGTCACAGTAGGACTTGATGCATTCATGCTGCACAGAGAAGACCACCTTTAAGTGAGTTTTAATCAAACTTTATATACACGTGTATGTGCATGTATTTATCTTTTAAATGAAACCCACCTCAGCACTCCGTACATGCTTTCTCTCATAATTTCTCACCCTGACTCGTGCCACCGGCTGGACAGCCTGTTCGTTCTCTCTCAGCGAGCCCACGTACGCCTCTTTCTGGAACAGTGGCGCGTTGTCATTGACATCCAGCACATTGACACGGATCCTTCCTGTGGTCTCCTCCCCGCCGCCGTCCCTTGCCAACACGGTCAGTGTGAAGCGCCGCATCAACTCATAGTCTAGACTGGCCCTCAGAATGACCCAGCCAGTCTCATCATCCAACGAAAACCTGCAAGAGACAAACAAGTAAAATCAAATGAAGGCTGAGGAGGTAAATATGATAAATCTTTTAAAATCTTTTTCCTAATCAAACCATACTTGTAAGTTTTTTAAATGTTACAATACTTCTTTCTAACGTCCATGAACATATCTGTTGTTCTTAAAAAATGTACGTTAGTGTGTGTGTGCTCATGAATCTGCATTGGCTAAGATTTTATGCACTTAAACTTAATTTGCTAAATAAAAAGTACATTGTTATTCATTTCATGATAACTATTTAGACTTGTATCATCAAAAACAGAAAGAATTTTTGTTTCTGCAATGAGACAAACTCCCAGTCTAAACAAAATGGGTTTGCATTTTACATAATAATTCAATATTTATATTTAACATACATGATTAAATCATAAAAATGTAGCATGAGAGTATAGTTATAATGAAAAAATGTTCTCATTCTAGAAGTTGTTCTTCTGTTTGCAGCCATAAGCTGACATAGAAAATTTACTATCTGAACAAATTACTATGAAAAAATAAATACAGCCAGACACCCAAAAATAAGACTAAGTGTATGTTACAGAAAAAACACAAAAGAAAACCAAACTAATTGTATTTTTTTTCTACTGGAGATGATGAATAAACAAATAGATGGACAAATTAAATGTGTGTTTCTCTGTGTGTGATTCTGTAAATTTGTGGCCTGAGGAGAGAAGCAATAAAAAAAAGAGCTAGACATTATTGCAGCTCAGCGGTCTCTGGTGGGTCTGTGTGGCAGAAACAGTACAATAGTTCACAAGTGGCCAAATAAATGAAAAATTGATGTGAGTGAGTGTTTGTTGGGACTTTTTGAGTGTGTGTGTTTGGGTCTGTGTGTGTGTAACTGTATCTTACTGGTCTGGCTCGTCACTAAAGTAGTAACGCACAATCCCAAATGTGCCTGCATCTCCGTCTGTAGCCTGGGCAGAAAGAGAGAGGATTTCTTTTAAAAACACATTTACTTCCTTGTAAAATTTTAGCCTCGTTTAGCTTCAGTTTCCCAAAAGTTTGGTTTTTCCTCCTGATTTTGTTTTTCCTTACACATTGGGTTTAACGTACCTGTGACATTAAAGCAGAATAAAATATAATGTTTCATCTCCATTTCATGTAAATGAAAGTGTTACATTGTTCCTCAGCATCCATACGTGCTTGTCTGTGTGGGCGTGTGTGCCTGTGTGAGGTTAACAGCTGTTTGTGATGATATGACACATGAAGTCATCTGTCAGTGAGTTTTGCCCAGTTTTTGACTGACTGTATGACTTAATGTTGCCACACTTCACTCAGAGGTGTTGATTACAGTCTTAGATTAGATAAATCTGGGAGAACTGATAATTTTTTCTCATCCACATGACCTAACGTTGCCATCAAAGCAGCAACAACTGCTGTCATATGTTTGGCGGATAAAAGGGGTGTCAAAGAAATGAAACATAAAGAGCAACACTCTCAGGAATCTTGTACTTTATGAAACGCCACATTAACACAATCTGTCTTTGTGGGCACAATCATGCGTACGTGCACACACGCACGGACGTGTACACACAGGCTGTTGTGTCGGCGCTGATGGATCGTGGCTTGAGAGGCTGTTGTAATAGAGTTTCACTTCAGTGGCTCTGCAGTCAGTTGAAGGGCCAAACTCGAACGTGTCTGCAGCCTGCTCTGTCAACCACGATGCTGGTCACTGTGATTCAGTGATGCCCTGATACCGACCCTATTATGTAGGACTGCCTGTGTGTGTGGTGTGTGCATGCAGGCCACATGCCTTTTTGTATGTGAATGTGTCACACTGTTACACATTTTTTCTCCTTTTTGTTTATTTGTTTGTTATTGTGGATGTATGTGTGAACATTTGAATGTGTTAAGAAATACTGGTGTCTTTTTAATTTTATGCAATTATGGTTATATGTGTTTGAGTGCCTCATGTATGATGTCTTTTACAGACAGAACAACATCTTCATCCATCGATGTGTCTTCCTTCCTTCTAAAAATGACACCACGGTGGTTGGCTCAGGCCAGTAATTTAACCAAGAGTTTCCACCACATCATCCTGGATCTGGAATCGATGTGTCTTCTTAATGTCCGAATGGTCCTTGCTTTGTTGTCAAGTGCACAGAGGCACATCCAGCTGAACAAGAGGAGACTGGGATGCTAAATACATGTGAGGTGTTTGGGACTCCAGTCAGGTTCTTATATTAACCTTTAAGTTTTCATCTGTCGTGTCTCCATGACCTCATCATTTAATGCCACTCAACTGCTTCTCCTCCTCTCTCTTTTTGCATTCCAACCCATCCCTCCCCTCCACCTCCTTTTTTTAATCTCTCCTTTTCTGTCTTTACCTCACTTTCCTCCTTGCATCCCGAGCTCCGCCTCCATCTCCATGTCTCCCCCTCTCCTCTACATATCTCCCTCAGCACACTCTTTTCCCCTGTGATGCCTCCCCACCTCCCTCCTTTGCTCCCTCTCTCCCAGGTGAGTGACAGGCCCATAAGTGCTCCAATGATAGCGGTGGGGGTGTTAGCGTGACAGCTATCTCGGCGGTGACAGGAGTTGGGCTCAGCCTGGGAGCTAATACTGCCTCTGCTTCTGCGGCTCAGCCCCCCCTTCGCCATGACGACAGACAGAGAGGAAGAGAGAGAGAGACAGATGATAGCCATCACCCCCACCATCATTTACCAGCCCGCTCCCCTTCTCCCACCAAACAATCTCCATTACTGTAAGGCCCAGTCACTTTGCCAACTGCTTGCAAAAGACTTTCAACTTCATGTGCAGAAGGTCTGCAGCAGATGGACAGTAGAGATTGGCTTGTGCAGGGATTTAATGTAACTTAACGCCAAGCCTGAAACCTTAACACCAGGGTATGCATGTGCCCCTCATTGCTATGGTAGCTTAATTTTTTTTTTTGGTCAGGGAATTGGATGGAAAAGTTGGCGAGGTTGGGTGCAAAGGGAGAGAGAGAGTTTAAGATTTAATGAGGGAAGAAATGACATGGAAATAAAGCTGGGTGAACTAATGTGCCTAATAACCTCAGTGACAATTACAACAAGCATTTGAAGTACTGGGATGGTTCACAGGGGATAAATAGTTTTAATACTGAAGGATACATAGAACACCTCTGACCAAAGAACCCTTCAAAGTAACAGAAATGAGCTGCAAAAACCAAAAGAAGTATAGAAGATGCCTGTTGTTGTAAATACTTGCCACTAACTAAAATGGTACAAAACCTTGTTGGTTGATTACCTGTTCTCTATCACATGATACAACAGCAGTATCTGTTGCATATGATGAATACTGAGCCCAGACTGAAGTTAAAAAAATCTCCCCAGTGCTAAGACGCCAGGCACTGAGGTATCAGAGTCAGCGTTCTGATCAAAATCCAAACTAAGTTGTTAAGGAGTTTGTGCACAAAGAGTCAGTGCGCTGCTGATTGCCAATATAAACTCTGCAAACCCTCAGGTCCTCAGGCAGTGACTACAAAAGAGAAATTAGTTCTCAGTTGACCAGTTTGGTTAAATGATGTGTTTCTTCCCTTCAGAGAGGCAAAGCCAGCAGGCAAACACAACTGTGTGTGTGTGTGTGTGTGTTGGTATGTATGTGAATGTGCCTGTATACTGGTGTGCTCATTTGTGCCTGTTAATGCAGGTGTGACAGTGTATGTGTGATGAAGGGGGTGTGTGTACTGAGTGTTTCTGAATGCAAAGAGCAGTGTGTATGTGGGGGTGTGTGTGTGTGTGTTTGGGTGCATGTGAAAAGGATAAACATGGACAGATACGCGCTGTGTTTCCAGAAGCATTCAGTCTTGGGTTAAATATGAACCCCAAACATTTACAGTATAAAGTCCTATTATCACACTCAATTGCCTTCAAGAAAAAGTGGAAATGAGAGCCTCCCCTCGTGGGCGACAGAAAGAAAGAAAGACAGCGGTAGTGTGTTTGTGTCTGTGTGTCTATGTGTGTGTAAACTGGAGTTGGGTTGGAGGGGGTACAGGAGCAGATTATCAGCCCAGCTATCTCATGGACAGGGAGGGAGGTTAAAGCTGCACAGGCTTTTCTATCTTGAGTGAGCTGGAATTTGAATTGATTGGCTCCTAAAATTGCTTTTTCTGCAGGAGCTTTGAGAGGCATGGAAAAGGAAACCAATTACTGGCTGTCAAAGCCTGCTGTCAAAATAGAGATGACCCTCAATCCAAACACAGACAACCCCCTCTGCCTCAGTGTTGCACACCTAAACACAACCACAAAGAGTAGATAACAAACATACACCCACATGTGCGCACACACTCACAAACACACACACAACACCACAGTGGAGATGTCCAGTTTTCTGACAATCATTGTGGGGGAGACAATGATGAAGACATGGTTGTCAGGTTATCTTACTCAGCTTTAGTTCCTCGGCTCTGGTTAGTTCCACTCATGTGGGCCCCTTTAAAGGCTCCATGTCTCACTTTCTCACATGTTCTGAATCAGTGACAAAACCATAGATCACAGGCTTTACAATTGAGATACAGAGGACTATTATTAGATGGACAACTCCTCAAGTCAACACTTATTTTTTGTGCTGACGCATATGTGTTAATTTTGTTCTGTATGTGTGCGAAATACGCAATGCAGAACCTTGGTCATGTGCCACATCCACACTACACTTCTGCATATTTAAGCAAGACATTATCCCAGCAGACAGACAAACTGAGCAGTGATGAATTTAGTGCATGGTGCCTGCACTCACAGGTACCATGGGAATCAGATTCAGGTTGAAAAAAGCATTGCCTCTCAATAAAATTTAGGACACTTAAGCATCAAATATGTTTGCTTGATGATCATCAGTACATAAATACGCAATAGGGATTAAAAGAGCTTTGTTATACATTAAAGAACAGGCTTAACCTTTCATGTTAGTCTTAAAGCAATTCCTGTATGTGCATTAATACAGTTATTGGCTACTGTATTTGTTCCTTCTGTCTGTACTGGTTAATACCTTTCTAACCCTACAACACTATGAGAGAAGGAGGACCAAATCTACAGGCCGTGTTTTGTGCAAACAATTGTTCAAAACTTAAGCAAAAGCTTAGCTGAGGCTAATTAAAGGGGTTGGGTTTCTTCAAAATTCTTTTTAGTACAAAATTACAATGTTCCCGGAGACAGTGTGTCCTTATCGAACTGCAGTACAGTGCTTGTGACACAAAAGATACCCGCTTGATTTGCCTCAGATTCAAACTGTTAAAACCTTAATTGGCTGGACTTTAGAATGTATTTTTACAGTTTGACAGAGGACGAGTCAAATAAAGGTCCACTGGCAACACAACTAAAGGTATGACTGAAAGGGAGAGGTCAATGAAAGGATAAATTTTACTTTGTTTTTATGGTGTTTGCCTTCCCCTCTCCTTGTAGCCTTGGTCTCTGCTTTGATGAACAGAAAGTGCTGTGTGTCTGTGCAGAGTCAGTTTGTATCTCCCATCAGTGCTACAGAGCAAGACTCAGAGCAGAGCAGTAACAAAGCTCTCTGTGGTTCTGGAGCAAGATGTGTCCAATTAACGATCACATATCTCGAACAGCCTCTCGCTCAACATTCCTGTGACTCAACTGAAGAGCCATTTTATATATTCTCCTAATTTCCATATTGGACACATGCGTGTACAGCTGAAATGATGCAAAAAAAAAACCCTCCACAAACCTCATCAGCAGGGACAAGATGCGAAATGCCTCACCTGCTTGGATCAAATGAGGAACCAATGGTTTTTCTCACCAGTCCCCCAGCTGTGACCTAGTGCACCTGCCGGGGTTGATGGGAGCTGTGGGTGTTTTTACTGCGGACACTTTAGTGTAATGGCGTTGGTGAGCGTATGTTTACGACTGCTTGATTTCTCTAAAACATTAACGAGCAGGTGGGGGTGCTCACAGCGACTGCTGCCTGCCGACGGGATTGAACAGCCTGTTTCTATTATCTCCTGACCACCAAGATAAGAGAAAGACAGAAGCAGAGACAGAAAGAGACAACCTGAACCCTTTTTTACCATGTTTACTTTTGTAAAGAAGAGCCTGATGAAGTAAAGTGGGTGTCTTCACGGCGTACCGTGACAGCTCGCAAGATAGACTACGGTTTGCATGCATACGCAGCCACTATATAATAATTACAGCCACATGTGAACCACTAGGAGAAACAGCTGTTACCTCTAGAATGAGAAGCAAAGAGGGGGGAAGAGATGAAGAGACAGAGAGAGGACTGCATTGTGGGCAAAAGTAGGAAAGAGCTGCCAGTAAAAAGGCTTAATGCAGAGCTCTGTGGTTGGCAGCTTCACTTTGCCGACAGGCCTTGGTCCTCCCCCTCTTTCTCTCTCTCTGTTTTTCTGTCCTCGATGATGAAGGGATGAGATTAACACAAGCAAAGACAGGATGTAGAGAACGATAAAGAGTTAGGAGTTTACTAAAGAGACATATTGAATTTAGGAGGGAGGAAAAAAAGCACATGTAGATGCACGTTATCTATAGTTATGTGTTTTAAGAGAAGGACTCAGGTCGAAGAATGACACAACCACAGACAGTGGACACAAACATGAGTTGTCGTTCTACATCGCTTTCCAAATGCAATATTGTGATCCTTTTCTACTTTTCTGTGTTTTATGTCAATGTAAAAGGTAATATCTTTGAGTTTTAATGTGGGATGGGACAGAATGAAGATTGAGGGATAGAACATACTGAGTCCTGTTGCAAAATCGATTCTGCATTGCCAAATATAAATATTTTTCAGTAAAACTTTTAGGAGCTCAAAGAAAATTTCCCCTATGATCTGGATTACTAGAGTCATTATTTCATGCTTTGCTTTCGGCCAATTTGACCTTTTGCAAGCTTCTGTCTATTTTGCAACTTCTTTTTAACCACAATGCAGTGGACACACACACACACACACACTCACAAAACTTTTTGTCTTTTTTTAAAATATTGTATATATTGTCTTGAAGTGTTACAACAAGCATAGAATCTCTGTTTTGTGATACCATTCTTATTGTGAACAATGTATCCTGACTATATAATATTCTTTTCTGAGATACTCTTTCATTCAAATCTCTATTTGGAAATGCTTAACAGATAAAACAATGACTTTGAGACCTAATCTTGGTTTTTTAGATATTGCATTTCACATTTTTCCTGTTTTGGACACTTTGTTGAAATTGATTCATTCAATTATGTGAGAAATAAATATACATATATATGTATATATTTTTATTTGAAATTTATTTTGGTTTGCAATTAATAATAGCTGCACTAAAGCCAGAAATCTATGTAAAACAAGCAATTACTTAAATACCAAAAAACAATATATTAAAAGCAATTCAACACAATAACACAATACTAAGATTTTTACAATCTGCAAAAGGTGTCTACTGAGGCTACAGCTTTTTTTTACACCCTTTTTACAGGACATAAATGTTGCACATAATATTGAAATGCATTTTTTCATTTTCCATCAGTATTATTTGAATGAACTTGATGAATGAAACAACACATAACCAAACAAATTAGGACCAGTGAAGACTGATCCTTTAGCCTTAATACATTATCCAGCTGCCTTCTTATCTAAATCTGATAGAGAACCAACTTTGAGAAAGTTTAGAAATTTCACTTCTGTCAGCTCCTGCCTGTTCGTCCTCTGCCCTGCACAGTCATTCACACCCTGTCTCACAGCGTCAGAGTGCCCATGATAAGCACCGTGTTAATAACAGTGATGCTGTGTCAGCTTCCACATGCAGGAGAGAGCCAGGCCTCACTTCTTTCATAGCCATAATGAATTATAATTACTGTTGTGACTAGTACCCTGTAAAGGGTCTGTCTAAATAGTGGCAATACAGCAAAACATCCTCCGCTTTGTAATTTATGACTTTCCGCTACAAGCATTTATCACTGTGCCTCATCACTCAAACATACAGCATCTGTACGGGGGCCATTTTAAAGAAAGCATGAACTGGTAAAAGACAAAGAAGACCCCTACCCAAGAAGAATGTTGCATCTGACATTTATGGAATCGAGACCAATTATAAAAAGGAGGGGAGGTGCAGGTTAACTGTACTTCTATATGTATATTAAACCTGCGTGTGTCCTCATCAAGTACATACATATCCTTTAATGTTAGAGTCCTCGGTAGGAAGAGAAATAAATCCAAGTAGAAATGCAATGATTCACTTTTTTAACCCTAACCCTGCTGTTTCTAAAACCAGTGCTACGTTATTACTATCATTGCTGTTGTTTTTGTAGGTATGTATAAGGTTACATGAGTTGACAGTAACCAAGCAGCACATCTTCAGAAAACAAAAGACAAAAATGGATTGAATGTATAAAAAAAGCAATGCATTTGAACTGTAGGTTAAGCAGCTTTTCAAACACAAACAGGAGTAGTACTGTTTAATTACTAGTTAATGAATTTATCAATTTGTGTGAGAACATTTTGGCAAGGGGCTTAAAACTGGATTATTCATACAAACATCAGATTATAAATCTAGATTGTGTACCAGTGACATCGGTTCAATATCTGATGACTGAATGCTGTTGCAGCACCTGATACTGAATCTGTTAGCTTTAAGTTTAAATCCAAGCAGAGAGAGACAGGGAACCATAGATGGAATCAATACTACACCAGAAAACCATTAGCAGTCTAATAGTAAAATAGAGAGAGTGGAAAAAACAAACATAACCGAGGGCGCACTGTACACACAAAATAAAAGAAGAAGGCAAATTCTCTAAAACTTAAAGAGAGAAAATCAGAGTGATTTCACTACAAGCAGCTGCTGGTGTCTAAAATCTCCAGGGTACAAAAGAGACAGAAAGAGGGAGTGAGAGAGAAAAAGACCCAGACAAAAGAGTAAATCACAATAAATATTTATAATGATAAGTAATGCGGCACACCATAAATATTAAACAGCCGCTGCCTGTGTGTGTGTGTATGAGTGTGGCCCTATGTTAAGCACAAGTGTCCACAGGGATGCAGGAGCGGGCACTGGGTAATGCATTGACTAACACTGTACATAAGCTTTGATCAGATGAGCTATGAATATTAACCCAAATAAACCATTTCAGTTACATTATCAGATTGCATGTTTGGCACTTTTTAAGGACAACTGGGAACTAACATGGATAATTTCAATTAGCATAGGCATAAAGTATTAAATAAACATTATCCAAACCCTACCATCTTTACATACAAAACACATAAAGAACATTATTGACATGCTGCAGGACTGCAGGACTGCAGAAACACGTTCATGCTCGACGTATCTAACTCCTGAAAATAACTACTGCATTATGGGAGGAACTATCGTCAGCCTAATAGTTACTGCAATAGCAAGAGATAATACTTAATTTGCTTATGCTCTCACTATTGTTGGGACTACAAGCATGGATGTCCAGATGGCCTCACAAGGGAAATTTACTCATTTGTTTACACTTACTTGATCTATGAGTTCGTAGACAAACTTTCATCCCTGAAAATTTTCCCAAATCAAGCTGTGATGTGAAGAAGTTCTTTAATAAAGCAATATGTAAACAAATTAAAGAGAAAAACATGTGGATGTGAAAACATGTGGATCTTTCTGACCAACTCAAAGGGCACATTTAGCTTTATTACTAATTCTCAAATGGTGTTATTAAATTATGTATTTTTTTATTAATAAGTCACCTTTTTAGTACTGTTGATATCTTTTAAACTTCCAAAATATATACTCTGTGCCACATGGCATGGTTTTAGACCGTGCAAATTAAATCAATGTCTGGAGCAAGGCTATTGTGCTTTTAACTATGTTACACTTTACTCTGTCCAACCTGCTTATCAGCTGACTAGCCACAATGGCGTGATATCAGGTTGCATTTTGTCAAAAGTTTACCATGCTTTCGTGTCTGCTGCACCATAGCTATACATCCATGCTGTTTCAGCCAATCATCTACTCACACTGAAAAGAAAAGGACTTTTATTTTCTTCACAGTGCCTGATTTGGTCTGACTGGAGGCCTAAAGGTAAAAAAAAAAGAAACCCTCCACTGGACCATCACCTCTAAAGTTCTGTCATTAACGCAGATCCAAACGCACTTTTTCTTTGTGTGTGCAGTGGCTTCCCTGAATCTTGTCGTAACCATGAGGATAAGATGTTAATAAGCTAAATACAGAGGTGCAAGTAGGTATATTTTTGAGCTTTTAAGTGAGCCATGTGAGCAATTCTCTGCCACTTCCAGTCTCTAAGGTAATGTAAGCTAATTAGCTCCTGGCTCAAACTTAACAGCTTAATGCACAGACATGCGAACAATGAGAGCGGTATCAATCTTTTAATCTCTCTCTTGGCATAGAAGCAATAAGCATATTTGCCAAAATGACAATCTATGCCTTTAATGAACTCAATTCTGTGTATATGTTTGAGTGTGAGTTTGTGTGTTATTATCAGAAAGGGCTGGCCAGGCCATCTTCAGAGATTGAGAGTGAAAGAATTATCCCCCCTTTTGGTGCTAAGACATAATTTGGCCACCATCTGTTCCACCTCACACCCATCTGACAGGGATCACCGCAAGCTAGTCTCAGCCTAACAGTCTGCTTATATTGTAATTCTTTAAGATTTTCACAGACAATTTGAACTGCTGGAAGAGATTGAGTGTGTCAGATTTCAGAAAAATAAAAAGGTTAGCAAATCAAATGACATTCAAGCACAAGTAAAGAGAGCAGTAATTTATAGTTCAAAATAAAATGTACTTTAGTGAGGTACAAATGTATTGTTCTGTAATAACAGAACTAGGTTCTAGCGGCTGCTTGCTTTCATTTTTTCATATTAACATTTCAATCCAACATGCTTTACTGTAGTTGGCGAAACATAATTTGTCCTTAATATAGAGGTGATGGACATATTAAGTTATTATTTTACCTGGTACTGACTTACAGAGTGGACTGAAAAGTGTTTTAGCACAAGGAAAAACCTAGTCAGGGATTTGTTTTTTCTTTATAAACTATTAAATTTACAACAGGGGCATCTTCTCTATTTTTTGCATTACCCAACTTCCACTCTCAGTTTGGCCAAACAGTATGAGAACCAGCAATTTGATGGATTTGACTTTTTTTGTGTTTAACTTAATACTTTATGACTAATTTAATTCAACGGCTGCAATGTCCATTCAAAAATAAATACCTCATTATTCACACAAACACCAGCGAGGCAACCGGGGCTTGTTTGATCAGACTGCAGCATATAAATAAACAGTCTTAGCTCCTTTCACCAGATTACAGTGGCTGCAACATATTGCCTAAATTACTAATGAACTAAATTATGACAGACCCACATACATAGATATGTCTGTACAAAATTATTACCAAAGACACACTTTCATAGTTAATGGCAGTCTTATGGGATAACAAATGGGGAAAGATTTACAATGACCTATGACTTTGTCTAATTTTAGCCTGTTTGTTGACCTTGCGAGGAAGACCTACAGGGAAACAGCTGAGTATTATGTGTTTTTGTGTGCATGTCTGTGCTTGTGTGTCAGTGTGAATTTTTTTTTCTCAGCCCCAAAGCAAAGCTAGTTGAGGGCTGGAAGCATCTGTTGAATCTCTCTGTGAGTTTTGTCTCTAGTAGTTTCTCAGAGGACTTGAGTGTGTGTTGTGTGGGGGCAGGTCAGAACATCTAAAAAGTCATCTAACAGTGTACATGCACAGGTACTGTCATCCATGCCAGCCCAGCCCTCACCGTCACATCTCTTTCTATTTACAGCCCATTCACTCTCTACAGGCAGCAATCATGACCGCGGCTGGCCGAACGCTCCAGGACGAGGCCAACATCAGCCAGACTTATCGGGTATTAGACTGTCCCTGCAATCTCCATTTCATGAGCACCCAGTCTATAAACACTATTGATTTTCACACTGTGCTTTTTACACTTGTATCTAGTGGATTGTAGGCGTTCTTTCCCAAAAATGACTGTAATGAATAATAATGCACAGTTTTGGAGAGATGGTCAGAGATTTTTGGGGATCAGGGTAAAGTAATAGCTGCTGGTCTGGTCAACAACTGAGAGTTAACTCTGCTGCATGGTGGTACTCTGAGAGGATGAGGAGGAGTTGCCTCAAGGACACTTCAGCTGGGAGAAAACCTTGACAGCATTATCAACCTCTGTAAAGTCAATTCAATATTGAAAAGACATTTTAAGATCCTTTGATTACAATAATCCAGTTTGAGCAAATTTATCTTTGTTGATATAATGTGTTTCATTTTTATGACTATCAAAAAGTTTAAGTCAGAATATAAAACTGTGTTAGAGATATAAAGAGCAATTTGAGGGCTATCACTTCAATCACACCAAAATGGTGAGAGGAACTTTCACAGCAAGCATTAACATTAATGGACTTCCCCTAAATGATTGTATAAGTAACTAAGTTTAAACGGAGGGCTTCTCAATGTATCGTAGATAATTCAACCTTTATTCTCTGAATGAAATTTACTATTGTGTTAGCAGCAAATTATTAATCCTGCCCTTCAGCAAACTTTCATAATTATGTGATGAGACACATTTTAAGACCAAGTCATGTGACATCTAAAAGATGTCTGGCCAGTTCAGGTGAGCAAGTTTTCACTTGTGTTTATTTGTTTGTTGTGGGAGACAGCAAGCTTGACTCACCATAAATAACAACTCATATGATGAATTTCGAGAGAGTTCTGGGTCACATGGGATACATATACTACCCAAGATTTCTTTCCCATTAAAAAAGTCCAATAAAGGTTACAAGTACAAGCCATGTTTTATTGTAATCTATCAGATTCCAGTTAAATTTTTCCTCAGGAATAAATGATAAAAATCCCTTCTGCACACTCTGCAACAGTACACACTGCCCTGGTTTTTCTGTGATGCTCACCAGGATGCGTAGTAGCGAGGTACCAGGAGGTGTGTTTTCAGGAAGGCTGATGTTGTAGAGTGGTCTGCTGAAGATCGGCCGGTTGTCATTCTCATTGATCAGCTCAATGAAGACGCGAGCAAAACCCACATGGTCAGACATGGACTCATTGGCATAAAGCTGAGGAGAAACAACAAGGAGTATATTTTCGGATTAGTACGGATTTATTTTTTGATATCACTATGCAGAAACTTTAATAGTACAACACTGGTTTGTCAATGCAAAATATTTCACATTTTTTATGAGGTCTCCCAACAATTTCCAATCATAATTTGTTGTCATGTAAAAGTTACTGTTAGAAAGAACTGGTTTAAGATATGAAATCTTGGATTACACACAGAACAGGGCACCCTCTGGTTCTGTAAACGGCTCAGCAGAAAATTGAGGTGACGAAATACCAATTTCACTGTTCAAACAAGTCTGCAGTGTTGAGAAAGTGATATGGCCCTTGTCCAACTGAGCCTTGTGTCCAAACAAATAAAGACTAGTTGCAAGAAATATAATGAAGCGACATTCAGTCTTGCTTATAAATCAGGCTGGTTCCAGAGTTCAGTCGAGGGTGTTCTCACAGAGGGACAGTGTAGCATCTCTGTCTCTAACTACTACACTTTGTTTATCAGAAGAAGTTTGCCTTCTCTTACTCCGTTTGCATCCCTTTATGAAACCGATCTGTTGGACGATCTGTTGTTTACAATAATTAGAAATTTCTTCAGCAAGTTGAACTGCAGTGCAAATCTCCTTCCTCTTATGTGAGATAGAAAGCTGAACCCTGTGGGAGCTGGCTAAATTTTCCCTACTGAGTTTTGTGTATTTTTTGATTATTGGATGCTTTGGAACATGTTAGGTTGGAAAAAAGAAAACAACCTGTATGAAACTTTTTGAACTTGAATAACATGTAAGCCTAGTTATCGTTTTTGAGTTATGTTTAATGTTTAACTAGTTTTTTCTTTAGTTTGTTTTTAGGTCCCCTCACACCATTGGGGCTGCAGCTACGAGAGAAACTCTAAAACTTTCACACTTATTTTGTTCCTAAGCATTTGTTGCGATGACACTACACAAAACCCTTTTTTTAAAACTAGGAAACAAGATTATAAAGACATGTTTGAAGTTTATAAGTACAAACTTCACATTCACAGCAGACAATTTGCACATTTGGATTTGAGCAAAAAGAAAAGTTATTTGCTTGATGTGTGTGTATTTACATTTCCATAGCAAATGTGCAAATGTAACACTTCTCTAATGAAAACACTGTCTGCATGAGCTTCATAATAACTGCTTTTCTTGTTTAAACCCCAGAGGGCCTAGGGTACCAATGAATGTGGACTGTAGCATGGGATTGTCATATTTTTACGCATGATGCTATGGTATTTATTTTGTCAAGGTCAAATGCCCCCTCTTAAAATGGTAAGTGAAAACTGATCTCTGATTTGACCATTTGATTCAGATACACTCCAAAGTTTAGGGTGTCAGTCTTTCCCCATCCTATACACTTCCACTTAGTTATTTAGGAAAAACGGACAAACAAACACAAAGAACCTGAAAACATCACCTCCTTGGCAAAGATAATATCTTGAAACTTACTGAGAAGCTGTAGCTGCGGATGTGTTCAAAGTCCAGTGGCATGGCCACCCTCATTCTGATGTCGGCCCGCCCCTGTACCGCCGTGGGGGAGATGGTGAAGTACTCTGAATTGTTTCCTGTCAAAAAGACCTGGAACATGCTGTTCACCCCCTGCCACAGGGAGGATAAGAGAGAGGTACGCATAGAAAAACAGAGAAAAATGAGTTTTTGAGAGAGAGCAAGGGCAGGCAGTTATATATTTTCTG
>JAPZDV010000003.1:6468952-6614462 GCA_029814665.1 Acanthurus lineatus
CAAAAAATATTAACGTATATGAGGTAATCAGGTTACAAGCAGTGGCTTAATCCCTAACAAGAGACAAGGATCAGGGTCTGTACGTGTGTGTGTGCATGTGTGTGTACGTGTGTGTGTGTGAGAGCATGTGCGTGTGTGTTTTTGTTGTTTGTGCTGGAGGGCAGCCTTCTCTGAGCTTGAGCAAGCAGGTCTTAACTGTTTGACCACTAGATGATCCTACATTTCCCTCTCACAATACTTCACTGACAAAATAATCAAAAGTGCAGGTTATTTCTATCACTGTCTATAATCAAACAGGTCACTTGATGCCCAGTCTGTGAAATAAAGATCAAAGTAAAACGTTGATAAATATAATTATTCTTTGCCTCTTTATTTGACACTGACCTCCTGTGTAGGGTACTGTGGAAAATATCAAATGTTTCAGGTCGCAGTTGTGCATTTACATTGCTGGTTTTCTGAAAATGCTCTTGAAGACCAGCACTCACTTGATGCACTTGAACATTTTTTATGTATATTTACGAAGACAATAGAGGTTCTACATTACAGTAAGAAACAAGGGAATTTGGGGAAGGGTGGAGGGAGTCGGTAGGAAGGGAGTAGGAAGACAGTGAGAGGTTAAAGCTAGGGTGGGGATTGTGTTGTGGGTTTGGAAGGGTGGAGGCATCTCTTTGTCTATAAAAACAGCTGCTCCAGAAGCTGTTCTTCTGCTCATTTTCCATTGTGAGATTCTAAAAAGAGGAAACAGCATGTTTTTATTTCACTCTCAAACTGCTGAAGCACAAAGGCTCTGAATTAAGCTGAGGCAGCGTACCTGAAGCTGAATGTTTTCCTGCATGAGCTGGATGTACTCTTTCAGGTCTGCCTCCTCATAGTTACACATTCTTTTCTTTGACCATCAGCATCTCCTTCAGTTCTCTAGTTTCTATTTCCTACTGCTGTTCTCTCTTTTCCCGAGTCTCTCGGAGTGTAGACAGTTTCTTCTGGTCTCATATTTTGCAGAGAGCTCTTCTCTGCTGCTTCTGAAAGCTCTCTTTGGTGACTCTCAACTCTCCCTGCCAGCAGCGTCTGGAGTTGTATCTGGAGAGCACCACACGTCTGTTGGCTCTGTCTTAGAGTTGAATGTATTACTCAGCGGGGACAAGGTGTCTACATAAGCATAAACAAGAGCTTCCCTTGTTTTCTCTGGCTCTGCTGATCTTTTCCTTCTTTTCAGTGCGTAGCTCCTTTTCAGGTGGCTGACTTCCTTCTGCCACCTCGAGTCAAGGCTCAACTCACTGGACTCTTTCGTTTAAGAGATGCTTTTATCTGCATTGTCTCATCTTTCTGGGCTCTGGCACCTTTTTGGCTATTACTTGTCTATTGTAGAATAAAGTACAAGTCACTGGAGATAAGTGAGTTAGAACTGATGTTTCATGTTAATTTGTTAGTTGTTGCCTGCCGTTTCTTTCCTGCATGAACTCACTTTTTAGTTTGTGTTATAATCTTGTGTCTCAAATGTAAAAAAAAAAACAAAAAAAAACCATTGAACAAAACCAACATGCCTCCAAAGCGTTTTGTCTGAATTCACATGCATTTTTTTTACCTTGTATGTGGGGCACAATATGAACCTTGAGCTGCACTTTGAAGGATTAAAAATCACTCGCTTTCAGGTAGTTTAGAGTAATAGGTGAGGTCTAGTCTCCAGAGAAACATGGTCAGATGGTAAGTCCACACTGCACAACGGCCAGGGTCAACAGATTAACCCATGCCTGTGTTCCCCACTCCCCGCACGCTGCTCTATTATTGCCCCGTATCTAGCCTGGAATGAAGAGGAGGAATGCCACAGAACAAAGCATATAGAGGGGCGTAAAGGAGAGGAGGCAGGTCAGCAGAGAGAGCAGAGCCCCTGGGTAATTAGCCTGGATTGAGGCCAAAAGGTGGAGAAACAGAGGAAAGTAGAGGGAACAAAAACTACTGTTGATTTTATATCCTTTTTACATAATGTTTTTAAACTGTAGGACTAGAGGAAACATGTAAATAGGAGTGCAGTATTAATCCAGCATTACTAACTGTTTTAACATTATAAAACCAAATTAAGACTGAATATAAACTTAATTGTTCTCCAAAAAATGGTTCAGGTTGACTTCAGGTTCCACTGTGCCTACTTAAACTGTAACAAGTCACTGTTATTGACCTGATTACTGTGCATTTTTATGCTCTAATATAACTTGTTTTAAGGGTTTCTTCTATTGAAATCTGACATTTTGTTGACTTTGTAGCATTATTCTAATGGCCAGTAGACATTTACATATGTTGTTTTTTAGCCATTTGCTGACATCACTGACCATCGCATTTCCATGGACATCAGTTTCTCAGTTCGATTAAAAAAAGAACACCTTTAGATCCAGAAAGCTAAAGAAACTAAGGAAAATATGATACTGAATCTTGCCTTACAAAAACAGGACCCCACATTGGGAAAAAGATGCATATCACTTTGTGTCAAACAACAGTGACGATATGCTGCCACAACTTAAATGCAACATTTCTGTCTTTGTATGGGTGGGAGGGGCGGCTATGATGTGGTAACGATTGTTGCTGGTGGGGGGTAACATGCATCAGGGAGTCAGACCCACTCAATGTGGGCATCATGCCTCTAAATTGGTTTGTCGGCTTCAGTGGCCTGACTAGCATGCCAATTTACTCAGACAGCCGCTCCTCTACCCGGACGACTGGGCACTCACCTGGCCAAGCAACGGATGGCGTTTATAAACAAACGCACACGCCCGCAAAAGCACACCAAGTGCAGTGCAGTAATGTAACGTGCACAGAAACAGCAGAGGGTTAGTTCTACTCTCTGTATGCAATCAGTAAAGAGGTTTTACCAGAACGGCCTTCCACCTCAGCTCCTCGCTTGTGTCAAGCTTGACCAGAGAGACAGACTGGAATTACACAGAGTGACTCACAGGTCCCACTGAGAGGAATATATAATCATATTCTAATTGCTCTTAGAAAGTGTTCTTCAGTGATCTGCCAGGACACTGTGATTAGACCCCCAGGGGGTGAAACTGGCTGTACACAGATAGCACACAATCAAATTGAGTACAAATAAATGCACACTTCTTATTTGCATTTCATATTCATATTTGGTGGCGGTGTTTATGTGTTTCTTGTGTTACTGTGTAGGTGTTTCAGTTCAAAACTTCTATGTTGATGGAATGTGAGACAGTATGTGTGTGTGTGAGACAGAGTGCATGTGGCACTAACTAGCAGAGTTTGATTCTATGATGTGAGACTCTGGGGTATTAGCCATGCTCTCATATTACTGACAGTACTGGACTGGAAAATGAGAAACCATGCCATGATTTTGTATATTGTGGAGCGCATATTCAAATCCACACAAACACACACACACACACACACAACTAAATAAATGCCCACAAGCATGCATGCTCACACTAAAACACACAAACAGCTATTATTTCCCTGTGGTGCAAATTTAGTGTGTGCAATAGCTTCAATAGCCAGTTCTACAATTACGAGATAAAAGTAATCCAAATAATTTGCCACTTTGAATAATTTCAGCATTACCAAAGCATAAAGGAAAACACGGGTGAGAATTTCATATTATCTTCTGACAAATGCATTTGAATTTTTGTGTCATGAACAATGAAGTTAAGGCTCATTTACTGAGAACAGTTTCCTCATTGAAATTCTCTCCTCCACTTACAAAGAGCAATGGGTGAATACAGAGACGGAGAGGGAAAAGCAGGGAGGCTAGAAACGGGAGAGATCGAGTGTATTGAGTCGCAAAAAAAGAAATACATACATGTGTAGTTATTATGTGGGGATCGCCCAAGAGAAGGGAAGATACAAGGCATTGAATCTGATGGGTTCAATCGGACGGGCGACAAGTGGAGGACAATGACTTTCTCTGAGCAATGAGCTTTTGAGGACAGCCAAAGCAGGAGTTCTCCAAGTGTAATCGCCATGCCTAAGCCAGTGACAACTGTTTTCTCTAGTTTCTGACAACACCATGGGGGCGCTGGAACAATCTAGTAATGTGATATGGCATGCAGCCAGTGCTCAATGTCTTGGGGGTAAGATTTTGTGTACTTTGCTAAATGTACACAAATTAGTGACACTTTTAAGGATTACGCCTACGGGCAAATCATGTTAATGATGAGGTTTTAGTTATTGTCTTCAAACTACACTCACTTATAAATCTAAATGAACAGCTTCTCACATACAATGACTTGCTCGTGCACGTGCTCGTGTGTATTTGTGACACACACAGAGGGGTGTGACAGCTACTAGTGCATATGTATGTGTTTTTTTGTGTGTGTGATGCGAGTGATAATGGCCCTGTGGGTGTCTTGCCATTGGCAGACAAGCTGCATTTCATGAATACTCAATGAACTAGTTTCATCAAAAGTTTTTCTTCAAAATAGGTTCAAGGACAAATATTCTAAGACAATAAATGGTGGATGAAAGCAACTTCCCTTTTTTTGCCCAAGTATCACTCTCTGTATGGAATACATAGCTGGTTAGATGTGCTTTCACTGTCACTGTGGACGTTTGACGTTTCAGCTTTGACTAGTTGCTCCCCCCCGCTGCATCTAGAGGGGTTCCTGTTGATCAAGCCTCACCACATTTTTCTTGAGCTTGGAACAGAATTATGTCCTTTTCATGGTGACCTCCAAGTTGTGGCAAAATTATGTCTGTCTTTTAAAGTACCAGCAAGGAGTGCCACTGCAAGGAACAGTGCAGCATTGTTCCAACTTAGACTGGCACCATAAGGTTTCCAAATACTCTAAATTTCCAAACAGGCAGAGAATGTGGCATTGACAAAAGGCTGGTGGTATGTTGGAATTTCACTATAAGAATGGAGAATAAATGAAATGAAAATATTTTGTAATCAGCTACATTTCGAATCTTTCCTGCAGGGTGGGTAATGATTCATTTAGCACCCTCACATACACTGGACTTCTTTTGTTTGAAATAGAGTGAGAGAGGTTTAAGGTACTCACCACATTCTTACCCTCCCTATCCAGTTGGAGTTGCCTGTTCTACAACTGGGACATGATCCCTTGCATGCTTCTCCAGTTGTATTTAATTTAACACTCAGTTTGAGACCAAGATGGAGGTATCCTGGCCTGCAAACTAAACATGGGTATGTGCTATGATGGGCAAGCATTTGTTTTAATGGTTTGTGTGTTCAAGCAAAAATATGCAGCTTAATGTCTAACCTGTCTGAATAATAGTCCACTTTCCCCAGTGACTTCAGTTCCAGATGTCACAGTGAAAGCTAAGCTGATTCTCAACCTGGTCACAGACTAAAGTATTGATCCACAGTCTTCAGGTCTCATGAAAAATAATCAAACTCCAAGCTATTGATTGCTGGCTTTGATCTGTCAGCTCAAGGTGTCACATTTTCTCTTTCCAACAGAGCATTGTGCTCAATGTGTAGTCTTATCATTTCACTCTAAGTGCATGTGGGCGTGTTTGCAAAAGCCTATGTGTGAGACATTTAGTTTGTCTTTAAAGGTATACTACAGTACTTACAATTATATTTACTATCGTATTTTTTTGATGTACCGCAGTTTATTAAATGATACATAATCTGTTTCTGCATATTCAGTAAAAAAAACAACAGCTGGCTTGAAGAAAGCAGCAGAGGAGTTTGACATCTGGCAATGTGCTTTTTCAGAAACAGATAGCTTAGGATAACATTTCTCAAAGCCAGCAGCATTCCTTTATCCCCAAGATAAATGAAAACAAAGAGGACATTTTAACACTGATAGAAAAAGCTGAAATGTGTACGTTAGGGATGGAATGTTGTTAAAAAAATTTGCTGTGCAAGGACAACAAACAATGTACAAGATCAAGGGCAGAACAGAGGATTCTGGCTGAACATTGTTACAAGTGATCTTCAATTTTTTTTCCCAATAATTTTCTTTGTCACATCTGATTTTGTGCCATTTTAACATTTTTAACCCGAATTTCTCCTCTCAAAGGGCTAAGTGAATGTAACTTTTTAACATGGGTTGACTGGAGAAACCTTTATTAGTTTGGATTAAACTTAAATATATAGTTTCTGCTAATAGTGGTCTCAACAATCTGGACAAAAAGCTTTGTTTGATGATGCACTGACAAAGTGTGAGATTATGGAAAGTGATATGAGTGACTCAGATGGAAATGTTCACTAACAAAGAAATGTATTCGGGTTTTATCCATGTAATATTACGTTTGTTTGCTGACTGCTCTGACAATGATGTGTTTCATCTGAACTGGGAATCCTGAAAATCTGAATTTGCTCGATGCATCATTACTGGTGAATGCTATAATAACAATATTCTGTTTATTAGCTGCTCTGTTTTATTCTTGTCTCATTAAATCAGTTGTAAACACAGTAATGTCCAACTTCTATCTACGGACATGTTGCTTCATTGCTTGGATGTGCAAAATACAGAGTGGTGCATTGTTATCAACTTGTACTGCTAACAATTGAAAATCTAATAAAAAAATATATAAAATCCATATCAACCACCCTGTGAAAACTTGGCAACACTAGAGCGCAGTTAACCTGGTCGCAATAAAAAATACAGCATTTAAATACAGCGGAATACAGCATCAGCAACAGGGGACAAAATGACCCACAGTTACCTTGAAAAAATTTACATTTTTCACTGTATTTGAACATTATTTAAAACTTTGTAATGATTTAAATATACAACCAAATAAAATATATAACTAAGATATAGTATTTCTGTGATGTATGTAATTCTTTAATGAATCAAAAAGAGATAGGGGATCAAATAAGAAAACCTACTGTATGAGACCTATATCATAGCCAGTGAAGTCTGGATTTGATTGTAAACACACCTGCTAGGCCTCACTAGAGTCAACTAGACTTTGGATTGTGTTTTGATCAGTGTCCCGCAGACTATCTGCCTTCTCTGGGAGATTACATAGCAACAGGCCTTGGAGAGCCTCGGAGCGTCTAATTGAAAACCAGGAGAAATCCCAGCGACACAGCAGTCACAATAAGAGGTCCCTATAGAATAACAGGTATTAGTCTTGTCCATATTACAGCATGCCTGCTGATCCGCGTTAGGTAGTATGGAAGCAGAGCATCAGGGTGTAGCAGTATTGAAGGATACAGATACGTGTGGAGAGGCAGACAGGGGGAAACAATCGTCTTTGCTACTTATCAGTCTGCCCAGGCAGGGAATGGTGTGGCCATACCTGTCTGACCCGCATGCTGGAGGAAGGCAGAAAGACAAGGCCAGTCGTCTTTCACAGACCTACTGCACTGGACAGGGTCATCTGTCTCACTTCTGTGGCAGAGGCAGGCAGAGTGCTCACAGACAAAGGCCATGGAAGTCAGCGGATGCCTATGGCTACACTGCGTCTGTGTCAGTGAAATAGTGAGCGGTCTCACTCTGCAGCCTCGGACAAACACAAACAAAATAGCGAAAGATTTTTTAGCAAATAGAAAAATTGAGTTATCATCTTTTATCAATTTGGACAATTATTCTGCTTGGGTTGCTGCAAATTAAAATCCAATGCGGTCAGGCAAGAGATTGTGAGAATGAGGAGTTGGCTGGCATTGTGACAACTTCTTTGCTGCAGTTACCCAGCATGGAGACAATGCAATGAGAGGAAGAATTGTCCAAAAGGAAGGAAAACGGCAGAGATGGAAAAGGGCTTAGGATGGGATTAGTTGTGCTTGTGTGTGACAAAAGAGATAGAAACAAGCACACATAGATAAACAACGGGCTGATATGAAAGGTTTCGGGGATGTCCTTTCATTCTGTTAGACACTGATTTTCATTCTGCTTGTTCTTACACAATAATTACAGCACAGTGGAAAGGCTACACAAACTTTACACGAGGGCTTAACACATATCCCAACGGACAGCAACACTCTTGGACAAGACTTGCTGACCTCTAAATCTGTAAAAAAGGATCACAGATAGCCAAGCTCGTACTAGAGAAGTAAAGGTGGTGTATTGTGGACCTTGTGCCAGAGTGCATTCATCTGGGCTTTAGAGTGTCAGAGTCTCAGGTCTTAGGTGTCAGTGTCACTGACGGAGGCTGTCTGTGCTCCTGTCTTGGTCATTCTCAAAGGTGGTTTGAGTGGATAATGGCAGATATTATGGGTTTGTTTGTTGGTAGAGCTGTTGACCAACAGCTGTTGACCAAAAGCTCATTATAGGCTCATTATACTGTACATGTGAATAAAGCTCACAGAAAAAAAAACAAAACAAATTTTTTTTGTACAGAAAACTTGCAAAGGCTTGATAAATTATTTGGTCTTTAGCATTTGTAAAACTGTGTTTCTTAACAACTGCACATCTGCTTGAACACTCGTGCTGATTTGTATTAAACAGCTGATAGTCTGACTGTGCCACATAGTGTGATAAACATCATCCAACTGATTAATGACAATAATAAAATAAAGTTCTCACTTTCCCTGTAATTCTTGTAAAACATTCAGTTTAACACATCTGCACAGAAAAACAAACTGTTATTTTGGTCAAAAAATATAATTGCCTTTTTTTTTTACCTGTTAGTAAGTTAATTTAGTCTTTATATTGTCAAAACATGAAGAAACTGGGGTCAAAATGGAGATCGTGCAATTGCACAATCAGAACTGATGTAGGAAGGCATCTTTTAATGTTCCTAGCAGTGACAGGAGTCATAGTAACCAGAGAAGCAAGACATGAGCAAACTCAAGAGACACCTGAACACCTGGTGAATTCTTCCCTGCATTTCTAAAAGGGACAATTACCAGCATGAACCTGGAACAAATGCATTTTTTTTAACAAGACGAAAATGCCCATTTAGATCACATAGTAGAAGTGTAAAAAGCATCACTTGATATCATTTTGCCACTGGCCAAATTAGACTGACTCAGATCCAATTTTTGTTACACAGAAAATGAGAAGCAATTTTTGTTGAGAGTTTCACATCAAGGGAAGAGCATTTGGGTTTTACAACATATCAAATATTTGGCTGAGCATTAGTTGTACCGGGAGAGAGTTAGGTAGTAGTGGTTATTGCCAGAGAACCTCCATAATTTTTGTTCAATCAATAATAATTTGTCACTGACTTTGCAAAGCTTCCGCAGATAAAAAGGGTTGTAGAAATTACAGATTCACTTATCCCAAAACCAGCATGCCTTTCGGCAATCTAAGTCATACTGACCTGGTTTGTGTTGGATAAGAACTAAGGAACCTATTATTTTTCATCTTGTTTGCTTAAATGGTTTGCAAACACACATCACATGGTTAATGTTGCTTTTAAGCCGGTCTTTGATAATTATACTGTAAAGCACAATTGAGACTAGCAGGGGTCTACATCATTAAGTATTAAATGCACATTTAGATGTCATTGGCTCACATAAAGAAGAGGAAATGTAAGGAGCAATTATGGCAGCATTTACAATAATGAGCATTAGGTCATTAAATCAATATCACCTCTCCAATGTGTGTTTGTTTAGGGCCATAAGCACCAAGGGCCTGTAATAAAATCTTATTGTCATTTTTAGTGGTGGCAATATTTGTTGTTTCTAGGCCATTTTGGGTCAGAAACTACAAACCTAAGAGCAAAAGCCGACAGAAATGTCTGTTCAGAACTAGTGAACTATAGTTGGTGCTTTTGAAATATAATGAGACCATTGGGTCAGGAGTCCAATAAGGGACACATCATCCCCCTGTAGACCAGGGATTTACCATAAGAACCACCCCCCTGAATCCCCACCATCATAACAAACACTAACAGCTGCAACATTGGTGGCGGAGCGCTGCTGTGATGCTATCTCCTACACACATCAAATCCCAGATTCGCCTGCTGATTGGAGGAGGGAGAGGAAATCCTCATCTTGAATCCCACAATCATTAGCATGAATCACAGCTGCAATTAAAACCTCGTTTATCTTAATTACTGAACTAATGAGACGAGTCCCGCAGGAGCGAGCCACTCTCTCTGAGGACACTCAGTGAGAAGCGAGAAGGCAAAGGAGGCATTGTGCAGAGTCGCACTTAGTCTGCAAACAAGCATGCCCTTACACTAATCTGACTGCAGCAGGGCACATGAGTCTGGATAGACGCAGACATGTGCAAGTACATGTACAAGCACACAAACAACAACACACACACAAAGACACACATATACACACACACACGCACAGAAAATGCATCATCTGACAACCTTACCCTCCCACCTTTATCTCCTGGCACTGCATCACCCTTCAACTTCCATTATCTATCAAACTTATAATGATTTTATCAAGCCTACAGGCTCCATCTCCATAAGGGCTTAGTGCGGTGCTATAACTCTTGATTTTGCAACGACTGGGAATACATCGCACTACCTAATTAATGTCTTTTTAATGTTCTTCTCCTCTAGAGCTTAACTCAGCCCTTCAACTTTGCAACAAACACAACACACAACAATACAACATGTGGCAGCAGATGGTAAGTAAGACTGAGTAGGTGTGTGCACTGAATGGGAGCAGAGCATTTATGGAGAGCTCCATGGAGAAGTGGGCTGGGCTGTGGACTGTGCACACATGCATTTATGCAGAGACACTCACAAATAATGCATGACTGCGTACATGCTCACATGCCCGCACACACACACGGGGTCAAATTCCTTCGTTCAGCTATGAGGTCAGACAGTGACTCAGCAGATGGTGGAACAATGAATATCTTCATCACCCAAAATTCCCATGGTGCGCCAGGTTTATCAAGCAGGTCCAGCCCTTATCAGCCAGCTGGCAGGACTGGAGGCTCCAATGTCCTTCCATCCTGAGCATTGTAGGCTCAACAGGGGGCATGCAGAGTTTAAAGGATACGGTCCATACACAACTGCAATGCTTCCAACTGGTGACAATTTTCAACACACAGATCAATGCTTCAGACCTTCAGATCTTTTTTTTCAGGGATTGTTTGTCCCCTGTGATTGAAACAGTGATGGCAATCAATGAAGAAAAAAAAAATCACAAATGAATGTATGAAGTCACAGCTGAGAAGAATCAATGTGGCTTCTAAATTTTGCAGCAGAACCTGGAGACAAGTTGGAAATTAACTTTTTTTCAGCTTCTAATTGGGCTAATGCAAGTTACTGCAACAAGAGAATGTTAACAAGAAGGCAACATCTGGTTGGTGCTGCCTCTCAATCAGTTGGCTAATGCAGGTTTCTGCTCAATATTTTATCTCTGTTCCTTTCTGACTACAGATGTGAATATTGTTACTATCAAACATACTTGATATTTACAACCTAAAACCTAAAACTCTGATCCAGTCTATAACATTAAGGTAATGTATGTAAACCTCTCACACTCCGGGCTCATTTGGGCAGATAATCTGTTCAGACTAGTTTCAAAACCTCGCAATTGTTGGTAGGAGGAAAAACCAAACAAAAATCTACCAATTTATCCTCTGAGAGATAGATAAAAGATAGAAAGATTACTTTGCATTCATTTCATTTACTAACCTTTGCTTCTCCACACCTAGTTCTCTCCATTAGAGCTGTACTCAGTTCAGTTTGGTCACATTTATCTACGTTTAGAACAATTGCCAAAAATATTTCACAAGTTGCAGATCGGTATATGAACAGTGGCCATGGCGAGTGCAGTGGATAGTTTTAAATTCAAAACCACAGAAATGTGACAAACTGACAGTTAATGAGAAACACTCCCCTGGTAACTTCGTAGGATCAGTGTGTTTGTGCTCTACCTTCATGTTTAAAGTTTATGTTAAATGGAACTCTTCATCCTGAAAACTTACCAAAGGGATTTGGAATAATCTCTGTTTTTCACGTCATTACATAGATAAGGCTAAATTACAAGATAGTCTAATAGTGACAATCCGAGGTATGGACCAACACCAAAATCTCACTTAGAGCTCCTTGCCCCAAGGTAAATCTGTCCACCAAGTTTCATGGAAATCTGTTCATGAGTTTGTGAGATATCCTCCTGGCAGACAGACAGACAAAGTAACTGGCAGGCACAAACATCACATCCTTGGCAGAGGTAAGAAAACTCTGTTCAGGAGTATTAAAGCAGGATCACTGCTATAGCCTTATCAGCACCGAGCAAACTGTGGCTTCCTCTAGTCTTCTCTCTTATAGTAACACCGACACAAGTTATGGATTTTAGGAGGAGGCCTAATATGACCGTCATTAGCACTGACATTTTATTTCAGAGCTTTTTACCCAAACTGCTTGTATAAGATATCTAATAAAACAATTGTAGCAACTTAAGTAAACACTAATAGAAAATCATGAGATCACCCACTTCTGCCGAAGGTTAAATTTGTCACTCTGACAAACGGTAATCCTGTTTTGATGACACGAGCCAACTTGTGAATGATAACACTAAATGACGGCTGACTTCCACAGAACTGCACCAAACAGTGATTAATAATTGCTTGCAGGCAGGCCCATTCTCCAATTCTGAAGCACCACTCTCTGCTGTTATTGACTGTTGTACTTGATGAGACTTGTCTATTATTGCTGTGGGATTATGATA
This sequence comes from Acanthurus lineatus, assembly GCA_029814665.1. NCBI lineage: Eukaryota > Metazoa > Chordata > Actinopteri > Acanthuriformes > Acanthuridae > Acanthurus > Acanthurus lineatus. Next base: position 6,481,470 of record JAPZDV010000003.1, read on the forward strand.
AGAAGTGATCGATTCCCCTTATGTGCTGTGGATGTCAGATTGATTATGTGACTCAGACCTGAGATGATGGTGTAGCCGATGCCCCTCGGTCGGCCGAGATCCTGGTCAATGGCCGTTATCTTTCTCACCTCGTATCCCTGCAGAGATAGACAGAAAAAAAAATACTGTAAAAGCCCAATGTAATCTTTCAGTCACATTTTTAAGCATTTTCTGCAGTTTTTACTTTGATTTGACCTTTTACGAAAAAGGCTTCACAGTTAACAGCAACTGAAAAATAAAATAATCAGATTCACATTTAATATTTTTTGTCCTCTGCTAAGAACACAACATAACATGGCTTTTATCACACTGTAAAAATATGGTTTTTGCCTTTTAGATGGGGATGAAACAGTCAAATCTGTAAACTGAGCTTCAACTTGGAGACACAACATTCCTCAGTCAGATACCCATCATCTAGTGAAGATCATTAATAAGTGCTTTTCTCCCAAAAACACCCCTACCAAATGCTAAAACAGAAACAGAACTATGTTTCTTTGCTGTGAAAACAGTAAAACCAAAACATACTGGCAAAGATCATCACAACACACAACTCAAATATTTGCTATTATTTAGTGTGTTTTTAGCATTTCTTAGGCTTAATTTCTTTTTTCATTGTTTCAAAACTCTCCAGTGGCAGCAGTGAGTGTTCAACTTGACAAAACCACAGTATGACAGTTGAAAAAAAAACAGAAAGAGAAAAGAGAGAGAAAGCTGTTTGAAAAGTCTTTGATCCACTGAGCTTTCTCAGCCTTCGTGCCTCAATCAGACACGGTGGTGATACTTAAAAACCCCTGTGCTGCAGTGAGAGATGGTGAGACCCTCCCTTCTTTCCAATTTCCTTCCTTCTCTCCTCCTCTCACCCTCCTTCATCCCCCCTTTAGCTCTCTCACTCACACCCAAGCAAGCTGCCTCCCATTGATCCTGCAAATTGTGTCCAAGGCGTGTTTATGCTCCATTTCTACCAAAGCATCTCCTGTCATTGACCAATTACAGCAGAATCAATTACAAGCCTTTTAGAGAGACTGATTCACACCAATCACTAACTGAGAGGGAAACACACACACACACACACACACACACACACGAAAGATTTAGGGACAGACTAGGAGTGAAATAAGGGACGGAAAGTAAGTGAGTGAGGAGGAGAAGTGATGCTGAAGTAATATGAGCAATATTCTTGAGCTGTCCACACAAGTGGAATATGTTCAATCATCCGTCAAAGATACAATCCCACCTCCTGCAAACACATAGACACATGCACATGGACCCACACACTCACACACACACACACGCACGCACACACACACACACACACACACACAAACACCACGTACACATGTACATGCACACACGCGCACACATACACACGCGCACACACCAGTACATCTCCCCAAACTAAAGCCAACCTCCTCTCCCCCTCTTCATCCTTTCATTTCTAGCTATACAGTGCATTACCCCCCCCAACCCATTCTCCTTTTCTCTCTTTCTCCTCATTGATTTGACAGCCAAATTGTGTTTGTCCTAGAAGGGTATAAACGTCAGTCCAAGCAGCATGGATTCACAGCTATAACAGCTGAAAACCCAGCCTGTGATTTCATCTGAAGAAAAAAATATTTTCTTCTACTCCTTTGTCAAAGTTTTCTACGGATGACGGGTTGATTGGCTGGAGAAAAAGAGAAAGACCGACACCGAGAAACAAACAGGGACAGAGAGAGGGAGGCAGAAATAAAGGGGAGTGAGTTTGATGTACGTGAGTGTGTGTGTGCACTCACACCTTTGAGAAATGACCTATGACAGGGATCCAAGTTTGATTTCCCTTTACGTGTAAATGTCATGGGCCTTGAGAACAGTTGACACTCATTCCGTCACTGTACGCCCTCGGCTTATCATCGCCCAACACTGCCTAATGGAGATGACACATGCCTGTTAGAACAGTGCATGAGGGAATTGCAAGTTTGTGTGTTTTGTGCGTGTGTGTATGAACGCAATGACACTGCTGGCCTGTATTTCTATGTCTCTCACTTTAAGCACTGTTGTTATCCTGTCTGTATCTCTTGTGGGGTCAAAGGGGCTCGGTAACAGATTTTGGTTTGCACGCCTGCTGTGAACTCTTCCTACAGAGTGGCAGTAATAGGATTATACACTGCCCCCTACTGTTAGAGGTAAGAGCTACAACACTCTAAGGCAGTACTAGAAAGGCTTAACGCTGTTCAGCTGATGGGAGAAATCTAGAATCAATGTCACTACTTTTAACCCTCTTCTATTTATCACGTCAACTAATGTTTTCTTTTTCCTTATTTTATTTCAACTCAACATTCTGTATCTCTTTCTACCCCCAAACAAGCCCCTCCTCTTCCTCCTGTTGTGACCTTCCTGGTGACAGTTGATGAATCAGAGAGTCAGGGAGACACTGGGCGTCGACTCCGTCACGCCCCGTTAATATGCATGCAAATGTAGCACTTGACATTTCCACTACGTCGCATGCAGGCCGAGAACGAGGGATGTGCAGGTGGGTGTGGGGGAAGACTGGGTTGGGTGAGTTAGGGGAGAGTGTTTGGGAGAGGATGAATGAAAACTGATAGAGAGAGAAGCGGGAGAGAGCAGAAATAAGGATGGACGGCATTATGCCCCTGTGTGTAATTCCCGGTCTACGAGTGGAAACATCAATAGCTGGACCATTAGCCACCTGGGAACTGAGTTTACAGGCACAAGTCAGGGGACTGAACATAATGGTTTACAGGGAAACAGACACTCAGTGTATTAGATACCCATTACAAACCTACCTGAAATAGAGACAAAGGTAAGGTCACAGTGAGATTTCACTGTTTGGTGCTTCTTACAACACTCTGACTTCATACTTCACACACATGCAGCACATGAGGTAGCATGGTGAGATAAATCCTACAGCCCCTGTGACCTTTGCTAGAGGCCTCACATCCCTGAAGCAGGACTGTAAATCTCCCACAGTAATTACAGTCTCCAACACCTGCAGTGCTGCATGTAGGGGCCTGAGGCTGAGTTTAGGTGAGTGCAGGTTCCTGAGGGAGGGGCTCAGGAGTGAGGATGAGAGGTGAGACATCCTGCCCTGATAAAAAAATAGGCCTCAGTTTTTTTTTATAATATTTCTCTTGCACATGCTTCAACATCTCCTGAATAATCAAAGAGGAAGACGAACATAGGACAGCAGGAGCCATGGATGAGCAATGCAGCAAAAAATAAGTAGAAAGTGCTGTCAACAGAGAAGGATGGGAGAGAAGGAAGCGGGGAGATTACAGGGTTTCATGTGAAACCTGTGTGAATAGGAAGTGTGATGTTAGGTGGGATTGTATTACTGACCAGGGGAACGTCCTCCTCTATGTTTGTACTGTAGGGTAGATTGGTAAAAATGGGGTCCATATCCTGGACATCAGTGATGCTGATGGCTAAGTTTGCTAGCCTGGACAGGGGTCTCAGTTTGTCTTGATCCTGGAAGAAACAGAAAGTTGAGTGATGCATCTGCATTTGTGCGACTGAGTGTGTTGTGTCCATGCTCATGTACAATAAAAAAAGTGTTTTGTGTGTGCTGACCGTGGCGTTGACAGTGAGCTGGTACGCTGAGGTCGTCTCGTAGTCCAAGGATCTGATGACAGTGACGGTGCCTCGGGCCCCATCGATGGCAAAGTAGGGAGAAGGCGGCTGGAAGGAGAAGAGAACGCTGCCTCCTGTGCCCTGGTCTGGATCTGTGGCATTCACCATGAACACTGATCTGCCCACTGGTGTATTCTGAAATACACATTCGAGCAGAACAACACACATTTAAGTGTTGGTACTGAGCGCAGGAAACAGCAAGAAAAACCTGATTTAATGACATGTCCTGATGTACACATCCCTTAAATATGTTTGTCATTATAACAGAAATATATACAAAATACATAATAATAAGCTAATGTTGAAGCAGTGACTGAACTTATGGCTTGTCTGTATTTAAAACAAACAAACAAACAAAAAAACTTATCTGACTCCATAATCACAGAGGACAATTTAATTTAGTCATCATTTTTAGAATACAATTTCCTGGCTGTTAGTGTGAATGAGTGTTTCTTCCCCCTGCAGCTATTCCTCCAATTCATCACGGCAAATAATGTCTATTTGGTCAAAGTGGAATAATAAAGGCAACCTTTGTTTCTGTAAAAGGTGAGAGCACACGCAGATTGTTCTTTTTACTTACAATTAAAATAAAAAAAAATTGGGAAAAGAAAAAGATTTAACACAAGTGAATCCAACTGCCCATGAGTGCTCATTCACCCTTGTGTAACAACTAGTTCTATAATTCTCTCCTAAAGGAGTAGATTTCACAAAAAGACAATTCATTCATCATTCACTCACATCAACACATCAAGAGAAGTTTGTATGACCACAGTATTGAGATGTGCTGTGTCAAAGCAGCAACATTATATACACAAAAGACAACTGTTGGAGCAAATTATTTTACAACAAACCCTTAGACTATGTTTCATGATTTGTCTGAAGACTTGAGGCCATTTTATGTTTTCCCCACAGCTCTGAAAAAGGACAGTCTCATAGACTAACTGCTAAAAAGTCTGAGAGAGGGCTGAGATGAATCCACGGTGCTACCTCACTGTGTTGCGAGGTCCTACACAGTTTACTGAAACCTCAGCCGATAAGCGGCTGAGAAAAGATAATGGGCTAAATTTTTATTCTGAGCTGAACTTTTTCTCATCACTTCCTGTGCAAGGAGACGGTTTCAGAAGAGTGACCATACCCAGCTGGCAGCAGAGTTTAATTTGGGCACACAGAGCACATTTATAGCATCTCAGTGAGGCAGAATGAAACACTCTTGCTGTTGTTGTCTGCTTCACTCTGCGACTTTCTCTGATAAAACAGATTTTACTTTTTTAAAAAAAGTGTAACTTCAACAGCATGGGGATATCCTATTGTAAGAAAATATCTGTTGCCCCTTGTTGTCTGTAAAGATAAGCTTTTTGTATCTGTGTTTGCCCCCCCTCCCCATGGCCTTTGGTATCTTAAAGCTAAGAGTTGAGAAATATCAGCTGGGCAGAAAGGCTGCACAATGCCGCTGCATCAGAGTATTGTTTGTCTTGGTCATTTTTCGAAACCTGGCCATAGAAAAAAACATAGTCCCCAGGTATTGCAAAGCAGCTTGTCCGTAAGTTTAAAGGAACATCCCCATTAATTGGAATTTTATCTCAAAACAGCCACACACACAATTAATAAGAAATGAGAATGCCTACAGATTCAAGAAAAAAAATGGTTGTACAGGAGGACGGGAGGTGTTCCAGGTCTATTACTGGACAGAAATGCTTGCAAATGCCTCTATTCTCTCCCTCTCTTTGTCACTCACCTGCGTGCACACACACAGTCCGGAGTGTGTGGCCCTGTTTACTGCAGGGGTAGAGTGCGACCACATGGGGAGGTCATGGTGTTAAACGGAGCTCGGCCCTGAGCCAAAGCTAAAGTGACTCAGAAAGAGAGCTGTTGACCCCACAGTCTGTCAGCACTGGTGTCAGGGGAGTGTGGAACGGTATTTGCATGTGTGTGAGTGCATGTGTGTGGGTGTGCATGTGAGTGTGTGTATGCTTGTGTGTGCATGTGTGAGTTAGCATGCATGCACATACTACCTTGCACTATTGTCTTGGTGTATCAGAGTCAATTAAACAGTGTGTGTTTGCCAATGCTTGGGTTTAAACATGTGTAAGTTTGCTTGGACACCATGGACATGTGGGCTGAGAAAGTGTCTATGTGTATGGATTTGTAATTTGTGTGTGTATGTGTGTGTAACTTAGACTTGTTTACTCACTGTCTTGCTCTCAAGGACAGGGGGCATCACCCAGGTAACAACAACTGAACAGCATGTTATAGTGCTTACTGCCTCTGTCTGCATGACTTCTTACTACAGCTGCTGCACAAACACTTCCTTCGTCTCTCTGCTTCTGACATTCCTCTCGCTTGATTTCCCTCCTTTAACTTTCTCCCATTGGATCCTACATGAGCAGTGCAGGAAACTGGTCTGTCTAACCAGATTAAGCCAGATTGCCACATGGGAATTGAGGGACAGAAAGAAGAGAGGGATCCGGGCAGTGTAGCCGCAGGAGAAGAGGAGGAGAGCAACAGATGCCAGAGAGAGCAACAGATATCACAGATCTCAGTTTCTGATCCCTGGAGTTGAAAACTCTGTGGTGTCACTTGATGTACCTAGCCAGGGTTGCAGATTCGTCTGAGACTGATAAATTTAAAGTTAATGTATTTTAGATTAAAATAAGCAGATTTGAAAGTCAAATTTTCTATTTAATCAGGATTTTTTTTTTTTTTTTTTTTAGGTGGGTGGACTTCAAACACCCATTCTTCAGTCAGCTTCTCATATTCTGCTCTGCTCTGGTAACAGAAGCTCGACTGCAGCATTTAAAAATGTTGCTGAAGCAAACCTCATCGATAGTTACTGAGTAAGGGAACGGAGTTACTAATCCACTCCCCCACAACAATAACTGCATTTGAATGAACATCTAAGCTGCATTGCTCTGATATATTTATTATGCTTGTCAAGTTGTCTGCTTAAGAGAGAACTGGAAACACCTGCAAAAGGTACCCCACAGCCTGCAGCGTGACGCCGGAGCACAGGCACAAATTAAATGGATAAAAACACACAAAATCAAACTTTAGGTGAATGAATTAAATATTCCCGCTTGTGCTTGCTTGTGTGGGCGCACTTGTATACCTGTATGTGTGTCTGGCATGAGTGTCTGCTTTATCAACTTTGCTTTGATGTCAAGAAGGCAGTTTAACAGTTGAGTATTGGGTGTGTGTGTGTGTGTGTGTGTGTATACCTTTTTTTTTGGAAAGATGAAGCGTGTGTGTGGATGAGATCTGAATTTGTGTGGAGAAAGTGTGTGATGCTATGTATCCTTTTTCTCCCCTAAAGCATGCCGGTATCTATCTCTCTCTACACAGCAGCCTGTGAAACAATGACTCATTAACACCGCCCAGTGTCAAATGCCACAAGCTTCTGTAAATAACGTCACACACTTGATTCGAATAAGTAAACACATACACACACATACACACACACACAAACACCAGTTTTGATCTCCCAGATTTGACAGTTCCACGGTGTTCAAAGCAGCTCAAGCAACAACATTTCAAAGCTTTGCTGAGAAGCACAGATGACCAACTCTAAACAGTATGTGTCAGAGTGCAAGTGCGGTACTTAGCGAGAGGTTAGCGGAGTTGACTGTGTGCAGATGATGGTCACCTTTGTGTGCAGATAAGGATCATATTTGAGCTGTTATTGGCCTCTAGAAGCTCCGATGCCTGCTAACAGAATCACAGTGTAAACTTACCCATTCACCGTATTCATTCCTTTTTTGTTTTTCTTTTATCATGCCTGAAAGGCTTTCAAGGTCAAAACTCTCTGTTTGGAAAAGTAGTACATTTCAATCCTGAGATGAAAACAATAAAAGAACCTTTTCAAACAGTTGCCTTGTGATCACGAGCTTACATGATGAATCTCACTGCACTGCAGCAGTTCACCTACACAAAGACCACTGTAACCCGTCTGGTAATCTACTCATTGCAGCTCACCACAGAGCTTATTGCAGAGTAAAGACCCAGCTGACATATAGTCTTCTTCTTGGCCTTTTGTACCGTCCACTGGGTCTCAATAACCTTGCTATCAGGCCATTGATTGGACCTGCGTGATGTCAATTACAAGTCAATGTGGGTGACCAGGCGCAAAATGCTAGGCGGTAAATCTATCTGTTTTTATAATCCAATAAGACTGTCCAATTACTTCTTCATAAACAAGTCAGATAATAAACAATGCCCAGTAAGCACTGGAGAGTACAGTGACCACTAAATCGGGTCCCACTGCAGCTAGCTAAGAAGCACTCCATGAGTCATTAACTATTAGTTCAAGTGGTTATCCATAGCTCATATTGCTGCATATGTGCCTTGACAGTGCTTTGTAGCTTTTAAATAAATGGGAGATATTTCCTATGGGAAGTAGAATGTTAAGTAGAGACTGTTGGAGAGGGTTGAAGAGAGTTCCCTGCTGTGTCTTATCTGAAGTGCACTGCAGGAATCGCCCTCTTCTCAATCTGAGAGCTACTATGTATGGAAGGAGAGAGGAAGGAAAAATGTATTGTAGAGTTTACAAAGAGAGAAAGAGACAGATTGGAAAGGAAGGGCATGCTGACTATTTAGGCCCCTTGTTGTCTTACCAACCTTCTTGAGAGTTCCTCTATTTTTTTTTTTTTACATTTATTTACTTTTGCTACTTACAAATATTGCAATACACACATACAATATTTCTGTTTTTGCAGACTTATTAATTCTAAAACACACACATACCTTATACCTAATTCAACTGAATGTTTCGATCCACACCCACACTGCTAGTGGACTATTTTTGTTTATGATCTTCTATTATTTACTATTGTAAACAAGGTCCCACAGCTCATGGTACATCCAAGACCAGCGCAATAAAACCCTGAAAGCCCAGAAGTCCAGGGAAATCCCAGTAGAGGTCAAAGATAGAATTGTGTTGAGGCATATATCTATGGAAGAGGGTTAAAAATTGCTAAATCAATGAAAGCTCCCAAAGAAAGCTGGGAGTCATTCTGTAAAGGAAAAATGCTGGAAAGACATGACTCTTCTAAGAGCAAGCCCCATAGACAAAGTCAGTATATGGGCAGTAAGGGCGTTGGTTTGGGGAGTGACCAAGCAGCAAATGGCCCCAACAGGGTTTCTAAAATTTCTCTGCAAAGGTGGAAAAGGGAGAGGCATCACTAAGACATTTCTACAGTATACTTTGCAATAGCACAGTGAGTTAAAGGTAACTAAGGCTGCAACCTAAAACATGATGATTTGAATCATAAATAGAGAAGACCAGTTTTGATTCATAAGGTCTTGAAGGAGGAGAGCTTAGTTAAGTTGGTCTACAGTTAAATTCTGTTGAGTGGTGCTCAATAAAAGTTAAAAAACATACCCACAGCAGTTGTCAGAGTTATTGTAAGAACCCAACAGGACACAAACCACAAAACTGTGATAGAAGAAAAGTGATAGAAATGGAGGGCAGCATTACAGCGGACAGCACAGAGCAGTGTGACTCTGGTCTGTTCTCTGCTCCGGTTCTGATTGCCAGTGACTCACAGCCCCGTCAGCAGCACGGTAAGAAACGCTCGGTGGTGCACTGTGATTTTATAACTGAAGTGTGAGCAGGATGCACACTCTTATTTTCTCTGGTTGTGTGGAAATCTGATGTTTTCACATTAAAGATGGCAAAGAAAGGCATTAAAATGTTAATCTAACAGTTAAAGTATTAGAACCATGTAGACTGATGTAGGTGTTCAGTGTGTTGCTGAGCTCAAAAAGGTAATAAAGTACTGACAAATTTCTGAGTCAGGTACAGTCCTAGACACAACTCAACAGCCCCAGAGAGGTTTTCCAAATATTAAAAAACTGCAGGCATGAGAGAAAAGATTTGCTGGTCTGATGAGAAAAAATATGTAATTTTTTGGCATGAATGTCAAATTCTACATCAAGCTACCTTCATACATCTAAAGCAGAGCTATGATTCATCAGTGGGTTAATTAAGTGCGATACAAATGAAATATGAAGATTGCAACATACAATGACATATGAATATAGTATGACATGGATTTTTTTCATAGGCAAGAGATGGATTCTTCAAGAAAACCTGTTCAATGCACTTAACCAGAATCCCATGTTTCAGTAAATAATTTCATGTAGCATAGACAATGTTTGATTTGCTTTAAAATAGTCTGAATGTCCTTTAGTGGCCCTGCAAAAAGTGCACGGGGTATTATATGAAGTTTGACTGCAAGGAAGTAATATTTTAAATAGAAATAGAACAAAGGAAACTGATTTCCTCCCAAAATGTATGTATATTGAGGAAAGCTAAGACTGTGAGGAAAGTAATAAGAGAAGGGAGAGAGAACAAGGGAGCACATATATGTGCATATGAAAAGTCAAAGACTATCATTAACAGCCATGAGACTTTCCTAATAAAGAAGGGGGGCCCTTTTCGCTTTAACTGTGCCACTGCTGTATAATATGCTGATGTTTGCACTGCTGTCTCTACTGCCTGGGTTGAAGGCAGCAGCAGAGTGCTTGTTTCCCGTGGGCTAAATTTCAGGTTCAACATGACAGGGAGACCTCTGGGGCTCTGGAGAGTCAAGGCTGGCCAGACCTCAAAACTACATGTCCCAGCTTCTCTCTTAAGATCTTGAGGGATGACAGGGGCTGAGGTCCACTGAGGGCTGGAGCTTTAAATGTAATGGATTCCACTGGTTAAATGTCAGCTCTCTCCCCTCTAGGGAGTCCTGGAGGGAGTAGTCACCATAGTACTTTGTCCAACAACAAGTTGGTTTAATTCATTTATCCATCAATCTAGTGATGGAACAAGTGGAGCCGAATTCACTCTGACCGCAGTATAAAGGCAAATTATGCTCTTCAGGCAAACAAGCTAAAAGCCCCAAATTAGTGTATAATATGCTCCAAAAGTTATGTATAATACCCAAACACACCTCAAAAAGTAAGAACAGTGCTTTTGAGAGTATAGTTAGAGACAGCAAGATATAAAAAGCAAATTCTCAGCGATCAACATAATTTTTTTTAAAAGAACAGCCATTATCAGCCTGCACGTCTATGTTACTTAATAAAAAACAATAAAAAAGTAATACACTCTGCACTTTTTCTTCTCTCTAAGGAAATGCAGATTGGTCCCATCAGCTATGAAATTTCTGCCATAACGTCTGTATTTTTTGAGAAGATGCCTCTCTGCAAATGTTATGTTCTACCACTTGTTATTGTAAAAAAGTGAGCTCCTTAACGAAAAAATACCAAAATATTTAAATTTACAGAATAAACCTGTCTGTAAAAGTATTTGAGATAATTTTTACCCAAAGAAATTTGTGGACATGGAACCTGAAAAAGCCACATTCATCCCTCACACAGCAACTTCTGTATGGTCTTTTGTGTCACCTCATTGCATTTGTGCAAGGCATTTGAAATGCCATCATGTCTGATAGAAGTACAAACACATTCCACATTTTTGATAAAGATTTTGCTGAAAGGGGATCAAAATTTCCTGATTTTTACATATACCTTGACTACAGTTTGATATAAAAAAATATACACAGGGAATTAAATGATCCTTCCAGACAAAAGCCTGACAACTGGTGACCTTGGAGGCGCTGTCAAGGTGAAAACTGCTAACCACTTACTAAAAAAATGAATTCAGACAGATGAAGTTTGGTAAAAAATTTGTCAGGGAGACCCTCTCTTTGCACATGCTGTCTTATAAACTTGCTTTCTATAAACTTTACCTTCTCAATCTTTTTCCACCCAATCTCAACCTGACATGCTAGCAAAAAAACATGTTAATTTGTGTTGTTTTTGAACTGCTGCAGTATAATATGTTTCTGCAGGACAAAAATAGTGACCATTGCATCTGCAGTGTACCATTGCTGGTTTCACTCCTGCATAAAAGGAAACTACAGATATGTTCTTACAATGGTAAAAAAAAAAAATAAAGTAATCACTTTCTATGATTTTATAATGGGCTGTGGTAATGATTGAGTGCTGGGGATGGATGAATAATAGGAAATTCTATTGAAAAATAATAACTTGAAGTGATGCATAAAAAAAGAACTTTGGACTTGTTCATTTTTGGAAAATTAAAAAAAAAACAAAATTATGAACTATGAACTGTGAACATGAACTGTTTTATTTTAAAACATGTGAACTGAACTTTGAGCTAGCTCTTGTTAAGTGTGAACTTTCTAAACACTGGCCTGGCCATCTTCAGTCAGAGTTTCTCCTTCATGATGAAATCCCAACATTAAGCTCCTTTCCTCACACCACCACCAGAGTCTCAGCTCCAGGGGAAGTTTCCCTTATCTTGGGATCACCAAAGATAAATAAGAAAACTTTCAAAAAAACAGGAACTTTTTCCTGTCAAGGTCTAAGTTTACATTTTGAACTACAACAAAAGTATTTTCGAATCTTCTGATCCTCATTCTTCATTTTTTCTGTAGTATCTCCTGACTGAGCACCTCATCAACCGATCAACTGCCACAACTGTGCCACTTGTAGGCCAGCCTGCGTTAATTCAGTAAGAAAAGGCAGTCAAAAGTCAGTTTCTGGAATTCTATTCCTGTTATTTAAAATCAACTCTTTGTTCTACCTGGTTAAGGCCATGACAAACCCACAGACATTTAAGTACAATGCTCTGCTCTTATATTGTCAGAAATGTTAAAGACATGGTGATTTGCAGGGGCAGTGCCCTGGCTTTGGCCCCCTGCTGCTCACAGCTCCAGAGGCCCAGCTGTTCACTACAATAGAGTCATGATTACACCTACACTGCTCGCAAGGTTCTCAGTTCCACCCCGGCTGTCTGCTCTCCGCTTCCAACCCAGCAGGCATGTGATTGTACCCACTCCGCTCACCCTTTCACTGCCTGCCTATCACAACCTCTGTCCCTCCATCAATGCCTCCCACATGTGGCGCCTTGTCACACTGCATCACACTAGCATCATTGCAACCAATGTGAGAGAATGTAATACAACTGAGGAGATAAAGGAGCAATATAATTGAGGGGTAAAGGAAGAAAAGGACTAACTAACTAACATGCATGCAAAAATTGGTGGTTTTTGGTTAGCTTGAGGACATCTAAAACAAGAGACCAGTCAGCCATTTAGTATCTGTTCTTGATTAGTACGTAAGGTGCGTTTATACCAGTGAAAACAATGGTACTAACACTAACTCATAACCCTGGATTTAACTTCTGAAACAAATGATCATACCATGTAGCTAAAATTAATAAAAAAGATTTGGACTAATTGCTTTTTTTTCCAATAAAAGTTGTTTTTTTCTGCTTTAAAGCACCTCAACAATCAGTAACTACATTTAAATTGATAAGAGGCAAAACACAAGTCATTTAGATGTTAATTTCTAATGAAAATGTTACAAAATGTTATAAAACTTAATAAAAGAGTGCAAGACATAAAAATAATTGAAACACAAAACACAGAATACCAACGAGCTCTGTAACACTGGGTTTTCAAATGCCAATCCAAACATTAGACTTTATTTGCGAACTACAATAAAAGTGGAAACAAGTTGATGTAAACTACCTGTTTCTAGTATAATGTACCTCTCCTCATAATTACACTTCTGAAGGTACACTCCATGTAGCTCCTTCTTTTGAGTAAAATTCAACATTCTGTTCCACAGTCTTATAAAAACACCATAGTAAAAGAGGAAAATAATTTGCAATATGAGTCAACCGATGCAAATTCCAAATTTTTTTTAAATAAAGTGCCACTAAGCCTTGTTTTTTAAAAATCGGTTCTTTGGCCTAATAGACTTTTAGAGCTTGTATTTTTGTCAAAGTCACAGCCCAAAAAAAATGCTCTGATCAGTCCCCCAAGTGCTACTCTTGTCAGCCAAAGCACCCAAACTATATGGGAAATCACTTTGATGCTTTGGGCAAAATGAGCCCTTGTATAAAAAAAAAAATCAAAAACCATATCTCTGTGCCCAGCAGAGGTGTCCCTGGCTGTTCGTCCATCTTTGAGATCACAAATATAGAAGTTAAGAAATTTTTTTTATTGTATATATGTGTGCACTGTATTTGTATATAATACTGTATGTTAACTGCACTTGATGAATTTGAGAGAATTTGAAATGAGAGACTTTGGTATATAAATAGGTCAGTTCTGGGTGCTAGCAATGGTTTCACACTGTGCAGCTTTGGCAAAGATGCCGAAGCAGGTGGATCACAAGAACACTTAAATTAATCATAGAGGTGACACACAAAGCCATATTTCACAATTTAAATTAGCTTATCAATAATTCAATAGTATTGAAACAAGAATAAGTGTCCTTCATCTGCAAGGATCTAACAGTAAATGGGGGGAATATCATACAAAAATGATTTATTCTTCATTTCAAAGGAAGCTAAACCATACTCTGGCTTCTGAGCAGTTTGAATTCTAGAAAATAAACATGCATACAGAATGTGTAGAATTTGTGTTTGTGTCTGTGGCATATGAGGAATTATGTATGCATATTATTTCAATTTGTGCCTGCAGTAAGGGCTTTAGGACATGCCAAGGATTATAGATGTTTTAAATTATTGAGCGTTTCAGTTGTTCTTTCCAATGATGCCAAACGGATTAGGGAAGAAACAGAAAATACCCCCAAAGGAATCAGATTCACAAGACTCATAAAACTGTGTACAGTCACAATCTCAGTAGCATCTACACAGTCGAACCAGTCTAATGTGCCGCATAGTATGCACAAAGGCCCAGCATGTGGCTTACCACACAATATTTCTTGCATAGACACCTCATTGAATAAGCTCCCTCAAGCAGCCATGTTCCTGGTAAAAATGAATCCTCCAGCCCAAGCGGGGTAATAACAACTTTAAATCATGTGTCATAGCCATAGCATCCACGAACCAATGAGACGAACCCACCCATAAAAAGATTACTGTCATTACAATTCCACTCATGGCAACAGATGTGACAGAGGCTCCTTTAAAGGCCATGCTTTCCATGTGGCACTGAGCAGCATTCCTCTTGTATGTACCTGAGTTATCGCAATGGACACTGTGCTCAGTGCTGAGGTGGAGGTATAAAACCCACATCATAAAGCCCTTTAATCTTAGCAGCCCCAATGGTAAAGCCTAGGTGGCTGATGCCATCGTTGCAGCCTGAGTGTTGAGTGGTATCCTAAGCTCAAGTTGAGCTAAGAGACAGGCTGCCTGAGTGACAACATGCAATCTGCTGATAGCTACACCTATCAGTAGTTTTACTCCCATTCCAGAAATGATGCATTGTTGAACGAGAGATTTCTGTTGGGTAATTTGCTTTGAAACTAGGGGATGACGGCCGTGCAAGCACAACTTACTAAATTTGCACGATAAGCCACTTGTCTATATATATTTATATAGACTAAGTTTTTCAGTTAAGGTAAAAACAAAATTGCACAAAATAAATTTGTGCTAAACAGCTGGTAAACACTGTAGTGAGAGAACACAACTGTGAGCTTGATGCAAGTTGGGATCAACTAACAATGAACAGAGGTGAAAGTTCACTGAGGCTGAGTGAGCAAAGGTTTGTAAAAACTTTAATGAATCCAACTATGGCAACGTAGGGCACTGATACTTATAAGCTACCTTGTCTCACTGAGCCCCCAACTAAAGAGATGTTAGAGCCATCGATGTACAATATTTCTAGCAATGCTCTGGAAAATTAGAAAGTGTAAACACCACTAATAGTTTCAATATAAGTTTGCATCATACTTGATGTAAACATTCAAGACGGAAAACTTTTTTTTACGCATGGATCTCCTTTTATCTCCGCATGGTGCACCATGATCGCACTACATACAAGAAACAACACCAAAGTTTATGGCTCTTCCTATTTCTGACATTAAGTGGCTTTTTTGTTGCTTCTGTCTAACTTGTTTGACTTAGTGCAAATACAAGATAACACAATTGCCAATTGTTGTGGATTCTTTTTCGAAGTGTTTTAACTCCAGACGTTCAGGTTGTTCTTGTGTTTCTGTGCAATATGGCCTGGGTAAGAGTAAATGTAGCAGTGCTACAGTTGAGTTACAAACAGCCATCAGGTTCTCCAAACCCTAATTTTGCTTATTTCTCTCTCTCATAGGATTCCTGTGGTGATGGTAAAAAGCAGTTAAAGAATAAGAAGAGCTGATCTCAAATGAAGTGAAAGAGTCACATGTATTCTTCAAAGAGACTAATAGAAATGCCGCTACAAATGACAGCAGGTTATAATAATCTGTATTTCCAGTCTGATGTGTGTATTTCTGTGCATTTTACTTTAACAAGTGTAGTTCTTTCTACTGGACTATGATTGGTCTTGTCAGAAAATCAATTGCTCCACTGACTGGATTGGCAATATTGTTTGACAAAAGCAGCCATTCATTTTTGTCTTTCCTTCTCCAACAGCATTTAGCCTTTCCCCGCCAAATCACTTGACCTCATGTACCCAATGAATTTCAGCTAAACTGGTCGGGAACACATAATACAACACATAATATGGAGCAAGTCTGTGTACTTTACAAAAACTGATGGCAAAAAAATATCTCACATTATAACCTCCTTGCATTCTGTCTTGCTCCTGCACTGCTTTCCTCTCTGTCCACTCTGTGGCCTTGCTGAGTGATGGGTGATTTTCTGGAGAAGCACTCAGTCGAACAAAATGATTCCACACCAACAGACAGCGAGAGCCACTTTTGAAGGCAAGGACGGCCTGTGAAATTGTGTGTGTGCTTACTTGTGTGTGTGTGTGTGTGTGTGAGTGTGTGTGTATGTGGCAGCACATGTATTCATTATGTGATGTGTTCCTGTGCTTTTTGGGTTGTACTTTAAGTTAAGAGCAAAAATTTAATCTGGTGGTCTCATCTTTAGTGGTTTTAAGATTTGGATTTTAGGTTCATACCTTTAGAATTAGTTTGGTTACAATAAAAATTAAGCTTAAGGGTAAAATATGAGGTAGGTGTGATGGTTAACCTAAGGAGTGAGGGAATCAGTATAGTCAATGGAGAGTCCTCATGAGGACAAGTATAAGGGTATGTGTGTGTGTTTGTGCCTGTGTGTGTGAACAGGGCATTTTATCAGTAGAGAAAAGAAACAAATAATGTCTCTATCTCTCGATCAGTCTTCAGCCTCCAAACTGCATCAGCCCAGCCTCTTTGTCAGAGCTCATGGCTGACTGCCTCCAAAGAGCCTGGACTGTTTGTTTAAATGTAAAGGTAATCAGGTCCGGCATGCTGCAGGGATATACAGGGCCAGAGAGAGACAGAGAGAGGCAGATGGGTTGATCCCAGGGGAGGGGTACAAGGACGGGCCACATCGACAAGTTCTGCACCTTCTTTTTATCTGTTGTGGAAGGTTATCCATCTCAATCCAGAATATTAAAAGGGGGAGTATGTTTTAAACCTTTATTTATGAGTGGTACCTGTAGCTGTGTTTAAAATTTGAAGAGCAGCGCTCTTTTGCAGTACGATGCCATTAAGCAATTGCATTTCAGAATATTTACTTCACAAAACAGTTACAGTTTTTAAAACAATGAAAACATGGACGGAATAAAAAATTGAATAATGCATGTTGAGGTCTGTAGAAACTGAGTCTTTTATGTGATGGCCTATTCTTGAAAAATACATATACATGGTTATGTGTCTAAACTGATGTGGGAATGCTTCTGGTGATGAAGATGTTATACTTCTCACTCACAACAGGAAGATGCACAGCACTACTATCACTTTGACCTCCCTCACTTTTGTTTTCTCAGATACTTCAGCCATTTAACCAGATTAAGGCTCCACAAGCATTTGTGTCACAAGTGCAAGTAAAAATTACTTTGTGGAAATGTGAAAAACTATTTGAAAGTTATGTAAAGGTTTGTCAGTCTCATAAGAGAAAGCTCAGCGAGCAAAACACTCATGAAGTGAAATTCATTTTAAGCCAATGCTGATAATTACACCAGTTAAAATGAACGACAGCAGAGGTTGTTGCCAGGTTTGTGTGCTCTCTGGCAAAAGGTCTTGTGCTGAAGTTTTTTCTCCCTCAGAAAGCATTTCCCACACCTATTGGATTGGGTTATCGCAAAGTAATAACTCAGATAACTGTTTAGGTTAAAGTAAGTTGAGCTGATTGTGCCACATTGTTTCAGAAATCAAAATTTTTAAAATAAAATTTTGTTCGAATATCAAATTAAGCTAAATGACTAGTTCTTAAAAATGGACCTTTAGTTTCGTTGGAGTGTCAGAGGGCTTTTGATATTTCTATAATGTAGTTAAAAATTCTTACATATACATATAATCATACAGTTCATATACTAACTGTGTTCCTCAAGAAAAGTCGTGTTGGCATATAAAGCAAAGAAAATTAAAGACAGTAAAAGGTAAATGATAACAAACCCTGTTTGCTTTTCCTCCTACAGAATATCTTATTCTTATACATAAATTTTTCCATTCTTCTCTATTTCTTTTTTAAAGAAGTCATTTTTTAAAATGGAATTAAATGCAAATTAGAGTAGAGCTGATTATCATATAAACGGCCGTTGCCTAGAGGGGCAAGACACTCTTGCTTTATTTATTTATTTAGCCATATTTTTCACAGTTCCCCATAAAACTCTGACTTTAATCAGTCCACTTTCTTTTAAAGACATTGGGGAATCAGGGACCAGTTGAAGCGATGCGTGTGTTTGTGTATGTGAGCAGCTTGTATTTGGTCTTGTGTGTGGGCATGAGAATTATGTTACTGAAAGCAAAGCACGACGCAGAAAGATAAAACTGCAGCATCCAAAGAACTGTACAGCTTCATTAGCATCATGTAATCTGATGCTGTACTTTGTTCAATTAGCCAGGCGCTGCATGCTCTTGTTGCACAGTATTCATTATATTTTATTTTTCACACTAAGGGCAATCAGCCATAAAGGTACACATCTGGAACAGCATTACAAAGGTCCATAATCCAATACTGAATGGTAACTTTATGTAGCTGTGAAGAGGCTTTTAATGGCAGCTGGATTACGTTTGCAGTTACTTTCCAGTACAAGTGGTCTGATTTGAATTCAATGAGAGTGAGGGAAATATTGTTCAGGCAGTTACCCAGAACTAACATGGAGGAGACAGATGAAGTGAAATACTGGGGAAGAGATTTATATAAAGACAAAGTAAAAACTCTATGCAACACACAAGAAAATCAACATTACAACTGAGAAGTATTTTCAAAAAGGGCAGTTTGTGCTTGATGCCAACATTTAAATTAGGTTAACTTGTGAGATGTTTAAGTTTCACTAAAAACAAGGTACTGAAACCAAAGCAGCTGATCAAAACTAAAACTATGCTAAAAATGACCTACAGTAGTGTTTTACGTTCTCACAATCTGATCTCTGCGGATGTGCTATTTGCATCATCCAGGCTTTTCTGGCCGTTGACATGGACAGGCATTATTGTACTCTTTTCTTACCATCTCAAAAGAGCAGTTTGCCTGATACATAGAAGCCAAACTCTTCAGATCCCAAGGGAGATGATACTGCTCTTTGTCAGTGACATATTTTTTATAGTGCCTCATAATTCATGCACAATTTAGAGGACCTCTATGAACACATCTAACTACATTTCTATTTTTGGTAAAAATGGCAAAAATGTTTAAAACTAATAATACCCGCAAGCCACTGTTCACAAAAAACAAGCATAAATGGTACTGATGAAGATCAAATGATGAACTTGGAACACTTACTCTGGAAAGCTATAGCTTGCACCTGTTACTTACACATTACTGTGTAGTGCTTCGCTGGTGCACAACAGAAAAAGCCTTGAAAGTTTTTCACTGCTCCTCATTTATAGGAGATTGATCTCATCCTCTCACTGGTGTTCAACATTTTATCGCAGTAGTGATCCAGTATTTTTGCTGTGTGTTTTCTGTTTTCCCTGTGTTGTCCCCTCCCCTGTCTATGTGTGTGTTTCTGTCTGTATAAGTGTGTACTTCAGATGTAGTTTCCTGGCACCTGCTGGCTGTTTTGGCTCCACACCTGCAGGTCGTCACCTCATCACCTACCAGTATATAAGCCCAGTCATTCCAGCCATTAATCACCAGATTGCTCCGCCAGTCTCCATGGCACTAACTCTCTCTGCCCCTCCATGCCATGTTCTTGTTTGCTTGGACCTTTTTGATTTTTGATTCCTTGCGTCTGTACTAATCCCAGTTCTCCCTGTGCCCAGAAAAGCCTGTAATCAGCCTACCTTGTGCTCCAGCTTCTCAGCAATGGCACATTCAACAACAGCTGCCATTTTCACCTGTTCTCCAGCTTTAAAGAATTCCCCGAGCCCCTGACACCTCCCTACTCCTTCTCTGCCTGCTCCCAACTCTGCATTTATCCTATCTACATCATCTACAATAAATCCCTTTTTGCAAACACTTACCTGTGGTCTGTGTCTGCATTGTAGATCATATTTCAAATTGAAAGGCAAAATGTCACAATTTTTCTGCCATTGGCAAAGAAGAAAGATGATTGTCATATTCACAATCCCACCTACAGTTCTGGTTGGCTCAACATCAGATCTGTAACAATTTCTGGAAAAAAGAAGATGTAGGCAGTGATTGTATGGTGGAAACAGGCTAGTTTCTGAAAGGCATGCTGGCAAGATTTACTGGGAAATCGTAGGACTGACTGGGTGTTGTCGTGCTGTTGTGTGTGCTAGCCCTGTGATAGGCTGCAAATTGTTGTTGAATCTGAGTGCCATTTCCCTTAAGTCGTAGATTTCCTGGTTGGGGAAAGATGGTCTATGTCTATTCTTTCATAAAAGCAATATCTAAAAAAAAACCATGCCTTACAGGACTTGACTTCAGTGTGTTAACTACGGTACCTCTTCATGTACAGCGCCAAGTGTTGGGGGGCCGAGGACCAAGCTGCACTTTGCACAGCAAATTCTCAAATGAACTATGCTGCCCAAGTTGCTTTTGAGGCCATCTCATCTTTGGAACATCACACAGGATTCAATGCACTGTGCTGTTTTACAACAGACACTGTGCTCTTTTCTCCCACTGCCTCTCTCTCCACTCTCTCCTTGTTTCCCTGTGTGCTTGTTTTAAAGCCTTTTGTGTGTTTTCACTTCATTGTGAACTCTGTACCCCTGAATTTCTCTGCTCTGCAGTCTGGTCCTATAGGTACACTGCACTCTGTATCAACATCTCTCTCCATCTGTAGCCTGGGGCATCGGGTGTCATGGGGGCAGATATGGCTCTCTTCTATGAGTCTTAATGTCTCAGACGTCTCTCCACAGACACACAAATGCACAAGAAAAAAATATACATTCTTCCCATCAAATACATAATTCACAGATTTCAAGAAATTGCAGACACATCTTAGTAAACATATCCAGGCAACCTTCCTCCTGCACTATGACCCCAGGTGCCTGTAATTCCCCATGCATTATCCCAGGAATGCCAATGGTTCCTCCTAAACAGTGTTTGTGAGCATGCATGTGGTTAAATGTATTACAACCGTCTCAGATTTTCTTAGAAAGAACAACCATGTCAGAGAATTTAAATACCTCTGTCTGCCTATCAGCTAAGGAACTCTAATAACACCGAGTGTCTGATAAGCTAAATCATGTGAACAGTATTAGTATGCAGGCTTTTATTTTCAATGGCTGTAAATCTAAAAGAAAAAAATAAGGAGGGGGAGAGGTGATATGCAGACAGATCAGTCTGGTAGAAGTTATGAGCAATTAGAATAAAGACCTCTAATTTCAATCCCCACGCAACAATCCGCCAAAAATGTTTGAATCTACTACTGAGGAAATACTGCTTTAGAGCTTTTAAGTGTTGACTAGCCATCTGTTCTGCTCAACAGTATTGCCTTAGCCGACATACTGCCTGTGATACAATACAGCAAACATTTTGCAATGTGAGTAAAGCATATTTGTCTAAAATGATCTGTACTGTGCTGAAATGGACAACACAATATAAAATAACTCACTTCATGCCTCATTATTAAGAGCGAAGTGCTGATGCAATGAAACCGTCTTATGCGTTTCAGCTTTACAATCAGGTCTAAAGTACAGACACTGGTCTGGTAAGAGAAGAATCTAAAAGACAGTGAAATGAAGTGAACTAAATGTGAAAGTCACATAAAGAAAGACAATTAGATGTGAACGCCTTTCGGACAAACCGCAGCAGAACTGGGGTCGGTTTGCAATCACTTCATGTAGCTATGCAGCAGAGTGGGGAAAGGGAGACAGGCCAGCAAAAAAAAGGCGCTGCTTGTAGAAAGAAAATAGATGTGAGCAAGACAAAAACGTTAAAAGTTTATAGCAGCAAAATTAATCCAAGATCTACAAGGTTTTTGCTGGCTGCATGTTTTGCGAGATCTCTAGAAAGCACTGATAGGATTAATGAGTCTAAAGCAGAAGCCATGTGTATAAACCCCCCCTGCATTAAGTTATCATTACATGCAGTTTGATGCTTCCCACAACAAATCAAATATCCCAACCTGTTATTTCCATCAATCTAATTCCCCTTTTATCACTCTCTTTATCTCAATTAGTACAATGTGACATTTTCAAATTGACTTACAACTTTTTAATGAGATGACACCAGTTATGCGAAGTATTGGAGATTGTCTATGTCTTCGTCTGTTTTCATTCCCTTTGCCCATGAAGCAATATTCCGTTACAGCATTGATTTATTTGTTGCGACCCCTGAATTTTGCTTAAGATTCGTCTTTATAGTGGCTCTTGAATGCTTCACACTTTTCTTATAAAGTAGCTGTATTTACAACCCAGTAGCCTCTCCCCTCTCTGATAATCCCTCTCATTCTCTCTCTCTCTTTTTTTGGCTACATCTCAATTTTCTGTCCTTTCTCGCTTGCTTGCTTGCTTTCTCCAGGATGAGGGAAAGAGGAGAGTGTAAGAAAAGGGAAGGGGAGTGGTCGGTCAGGCACACAACTCAATTATACATCAAAGCACTTATGTTGGGGACACCAGAGAAAGGGAAGGCAAGAACTCAGTGGAGGGGGAGATGGTTGGGGACGAAAGGGGTTTCACTTGAATGAGAAGGGACCTTGGTGACGGTTGCTGGCATCAGTGTCAGTCAGATACTATACAGAAAACACAGTCGGCTTACTTAAGAGAAAAACTAGTAAAGAAATAACACAATTTTTGTTTGTTTTTTTGGACACGTCCCATGCGGTGGAAAACACGCACAAGTATCTCATCTTATCAAAAGAAATCTGTATCATTCGGTTAACTGGTTTAGTAACTGGACAAAGTTAAAAATTTACCAACTACCTGCAGGTGAACAAAGAATTACAAAGCCTGTTATTCTGCTCTGCTCCCTAATAAAAGGTGAGGCTACCACACAGCCTTTTTCATGTTATTCCTTTTTCAAGACTGAATAACTCGCAACTTTTTTCACTGAGAATGCAATGAATTTACTTTCCTATCTAAAGCAGGACCTTCAAAACAAAGGGGCACTTTGCTCTTTGAGTGCATTAAACTCTACCAATATGCTCTTAATATGCAGTAGCCGAATGCTCTATACCCACATTCAGACAGAAACTGACTTTGTGCTGCAAGGTGTTTTATTTACTTGATTTATTGTAGATGATGTAAGCATTAGAATAAAATTCATTTTTAAAAATTTTACAAACGAAACATCACTCTTTAAACTGCTAAATAATGAGGTTTTGAAGTAAGTTGTGTTGAATAAGAAGACAAATATAATTAACTGTGAACCAATTTTGTAACAGGACAGAAAATATATTAAAAACACACAACATTTCACAGTCTCTTTTATCTGAAAAATGCACGAATCATTTAATGTCATTATCTTATCAAGAATTAGGAAAATATCAAGATATATTTTTACAATGCTTCTTCCAGGAAGGCAGAGCATCTCAAAGTCTTTCTGATGAAAGTAGAATCCTCTTGATGCTTTACTGTCTGTACAAAGATTTAGTCAGGAAATCCTGCAAAGAAAACTACACTGAAAGTATAAAGCCCTGCAGTCCTTATGGTGCTGCACCATATAGTGAATTTATGATATATGATAAATTGCTTTTCAGGCTTTACCGTTAGTGGCGCTAAAATGTAAAATTTCATGATGGTGGTATTTAACTTGAAATGGTTCAGCCCCTGAGGAGCATAAATGTGCAGGGTGAATCTCTTATATATCAGCCTGATAAACTATAAAATATGTGTCCTATGCAAAGCTGACATTTTGGATTTTAAGCTAAGCAAGAGGAAAATACATAAAATGTCCAACATGTACGGGGTTCAAGGTCCAAGAGGTATAAATGGCTTAGTAACAATTGGCACATTTGATTTTGATTCTTGTGTAGGAGCTTCAGGTGGCTATGGAGAGAAGCTCAGAAAAGAAGTAGCCGTGATGTCTTCCTTTGAACCTGACTGTTAGTTAAACCAAATAATATCACCATTCCTCAGTTCCCTCAGCTAGTGGGGCAAGAAGTCTGGATTGCTCCATGAGAGGTACTGCCAAACAAGACAACATCAGACTGGAATGACAACCTGAACATGCAGCACAGAATCTGACAAAGATGGGCTGTAGATTGGAGCTTAAACATCTGTTTTTCATCTTAATTAGTTTGAGAGGTGTTTGTTGTGGTTGTCATGTTGCCTGCTGAAACACCGCTCTGTAAAACCTAAGAAGCGTTGCTTTAAACTATTAGATGAGTCCAAACCAGCCATGCTTTCCAAAAGTGAGACCGAAGTATGAGTCAAGTTAATTATATTTAACTTTGTAACAAGCTTTTGTACATCTCTGACTCACTGTGTCAAGCTAAAATAAATCATGAGCCCTAATACGTGTTATTATTTTTATAGAGGACTGCACAGAGAAAAATGCCAGCAAGAAAGAGGGTAAACTGAAGGTAGCAGCTGTTTTTCTCTTCACCTTTCTTAAATATTTCTCAAAAATGCATCATTTTTCCTTAATACTTCTCTCCCTTCTGCCTCAATTGTGGAAGTGACAGCCAAAACAAATTTGAGCAAATTGGAAAGGCTCTAAAGCTCTATTAAGGAAAATCTAGCCACTGTCAAAGGAACAGTGAGGAGGGAAAAAAGAGACAAATAGGAAGAGAGGTGCATATTGAGACACAGAGAAAGACAGAGGGAAAAAATCATCGAGGAATTTACATAATACCAAATGGAGCCCTGGAGAGGTTGAAGGCACGACTTGTAGCTGAGTATTGTTCCTAAAAACATGATATCATTCACACCCTGAAGAGCAATGAGAGCTAGCACTCTGTCTTTTTGTCTCTCTTTCCAACACCAGCAAACTTAAACACAAACACAAAAGCAGCTGCAAAATATGGAGGGACTGTCAAGATGCACAACTGTCTTCCATTTTAGCAAAACTTGTCGGAATTCACAATTCTGCCAAGTGAGTGTTAGAGAGACGGAGAGAGCGCCAAAGGCAGGGTGGGGGTGGGGATGGAGGGTGGGACGCACACACTTGAAAGAAAAGGAGAGAGGGAACGACAGGTTGATTTATTCAAAGAGTGAGGAGTGGGTGAATCAAACTTTAATGGCTTTTGGGAGTGCAAGCCGTTCTCTCTCCCCTTTCAATCTTGCCCCCTCACTCAGTCTTTCCTTGTGTGCTCCCACCTTACTTTCCTTACTTCTGTCTCTCTCTCCCTCTCTCCCCCCCGTCTCTCTGCCTCTCTCAGAAATACACCTTTTGATGGTCACTCACAAACAAGAGCCTTCCCTTTTTTTGACAGACAAATCTGCACCCATCGCTGCATAGCACGCAAATCAAGGTGCTCTTCATGCTCAGCAGGATAAAGTAAATGACATGAAAGATAAAGAAAGGGAGGTGATTTACCTTCACGAGTGGCAGCGTATGTGATGCCCAGGCAGTATTTGTTGCGTTAACCCCTGGACTGGAAAGGATGCGCGGAAAGATTGTTCTACAGGCACGACATCCTCTCTGACAACTCACTTAAATGCCCATTTGCCCTTAAAGGCTTACTGAAGTCTACAAATGAATCATTATTTATGAAATAAAGAGGGCTGTGCTTTGTGCTGTCCATACATAAAAGACAGGCTTGCAATGAATAAATATCTGCAGATGGAACACACAAATACACACACATACACAAACTAAACAACCCCCATCAGTAAAATGCAGTCTGAAATTAGGGGACTCTTTCTGCATGAAATATGTGAACAAACAGCTGGTAAAACATCCTGGGCCAGCAGATAAACTGGCCATATGTACTGTTTTTGCGTTGTGTAAAAAATTGAGGAGTTAGTGGAGGAGTTAGATTAGTTTGTAGAGGATGATCATGTGCTGCGGTCTAATCAGTGCTGTCAGACATAATCATATAAGCAGATGGAGACAGATCTAAAAAAATGAAACCGTATTTGACAGAACTACCAGGAGTTTACTGTATCAGCACTTCCTAAAACACTTTCTTTCTGACTGTTTTCATGATTTCGTTATTCAGTGTAACAGATGCGAAGGAACAGCAGAATAAAAATAAGGATGCAACCTTTGCTTAGAAATGGGTCCCAAACATCAATTCTATGTAGGACAAAGTTATAAATGGAGCCTGAGGTGAGTAAAATATTGACTGCTTCCCTTTTCACCTTCTCACTTTATCCATTTTTTTCTCTCTTTCTCCCTAAATCCATCCATCCCTCCCTATGGGGCTCAGGGTCTTAGTGTCAGGCAGAATTCTCTTTGAGGCCTGCGCCTGTCAAGCAGCCACCACTCAGCTCAGTAACCACTAGATTCAATTACACTACAGGAGAGACCAGGAGCGATGATACTGAAATCATTATGGGCTAAATCCAACTTCTTGGAGGCAGTGTGTGTTTGTGTGTGTGTGTATGTGTGCGTGTGTGTTGTGTTTCATAAAGAAGCCCTGTATATGTTTCCTTGTGTGCATTCTAAGTTCAGGATGAATGTGTTGAAGTTAAGTCAAAAATATTTCATGACTAAAGTTTAAAAATAAAAAGTATTCCAGTGAAAATAAGAAGCATTTCTTTTAAAGGTCTTAGAAAACCTCGCCACTGTAAAGACTATGGTCATTCATACGCTTTATTTAGGTAATGCTTTAAGCTGAAGTTTTTGTTTGTAACCTGGTAAACAAATTACCTTTGGGTGCTGTAACCTGCTGAGGTACAGGGTAGGAGGCGATAAAACATCAGGGATTGAATTTCAGCTTTCAGAAGTGAACAAAGGCAAAGAAGAAAGGAATATAACAGATTCATCTACGTTCTACCTGACAGCGACAGAGGGCACATCAAATAACAGGTGTCTCTGTTTTGCTGCCAGAGCCCACATCAAGCACTAAACAGCTCATTCACAGGCGTAATAGGAGCTCTCAAACACCCTCTGCCAATATTATCTGAAAAATGAGCGCATTTGTGTGTGTGAGTGTGAGTTTGGTGTTTTGTGCATAAAATGCTGTCATGCTATTCAACTCAAAATTGTTTGGAGGAAGTAGTAGCCAAAAGTTGGGGGCTAAAATGATGCTGATTTGAAGTCCTCTCCTCTGTACAATTGTTGTCATAATGCCTTTGATCAGTGGAGCAGCTTCCCGAACACAATTATTCATCTGATAAAAAAATATTATGAAAAAGGGGCCAGATTTTTGTTCTGGGCAGAATGCCACAAAAACAAAAATAATTTTATTGAACATTGGTTACACATAATTGTTTAAGGAACAAATAACCTCGGGTTTTAGATGAGGATTTATGTTACTGTGCTTTAGTTGAGGAACTCTCTGAAAACAAACCAAATGCAGAAACCAGGCTGAAGGGCTTTTCCTTCTTCAGATGTCTAACTTTCACCTTGGGCAGCCAGATTCTATAGCATCAGCCATAGTTCATCAGAGCTTACTGTAGGTTAGAGGGGGACATTGAGATATGGCTGATAGAAAATAGAGGCTGAGGAGGGATTTGCTCACCTGCCTGACATACCTGAGAGACAGTAAACAGATAAAGTTTGGATATCCATCACCTGGAGCCTCTTGCTTGTCTGCCTGTTTGCCAATACATTTAATCCATCTATGTGCCGCATTACTGCGCTCGTCTTAAGTCGACTACACAATCTTGTGTGCATCATTACTGCATTATCGGAGGCAGGATTCCACTGCACTGCGCATCTACTCTGGGATGAATGTAAGTATTGGCAAGAGGATAAAAGAGGAATCATATATAAATCCTAAAATGCTACAAGTGGAGGGGCTCAGCCTAACAATATGAACCAAACTCTAACAAAGTCATACTACTAATGTCACTGGTAACCAAGTCTGGCTAATATGTATAATCTAGAAATAAATACATGTTAGGTGAATCTGTATCACAAAATAATGCCAGAAATACAGTCTGTTTTGTGCATACACATATCTATGTGTGAGGGACAAAAAAAGAATAAAAAGGAGACCAGAGGAAAAAAAAACTGTGTTTGTAGTCAGGGGCAGCCTATGAAACTGCAGGAGATGGCATACACTGGGCACAGTGAGAGAAGTTGTTAGTGTTGGCATTTGATATTATCACAGGGGCACTGACAGAGAGACCAACTCCCAGTGGGTGAGAGTGAGGGTCACACAGCTGGGGGGAGGAGTGTGTGTGTGCGTGTGCGTGTGAGGGGAGGGTTGCTTTTTAAAAACTTGGACGGTCCAACAGTTGCTCAGACGGCAGCTCTGTACCCCACAAATGCACACTTGGCAAAACATTTGGACTTTGTCAGTCGAGGGCTTTGCTTTATAGAGGGCTACCTGTCGCGCTTAGGGAATGTGAAAAGCACTTCTCAGTATGTTGTGGGCTAACTCCATCATCTCATCCAATAATGGACTTGGGCTGTGGCCCATCTGCTGTTCTATCAAAACATTATTTCATGTGATAGTCGTCACTCCTTGTATCCAGTCTCTGCTGCTGGCTGCCTGAATGTGTGGATGCTGTAAATCTGGCCAGCTCATTAGCACTGACAGAGGGAATGCTCGCAGCCCACCTGCTCCCCTTCACCCTCTTTATGGCTCTGCAAATTAAAACGACATTTACACACACTCTCCCTACTGCACTGCTCACCTTGCCACTCACATTGCTTCATCTGCTCACTGCTGAGCTGCGTCAAGCCCACCTCATTATACCTCCCCGCTAACTATTCTTCTGTTTCAACAACCCTGAAGCACTTTGTGTGGTTTTCTTTTGGCTTCCGATGATCTGTTTCATATTCCGCACTACCTTGCCTGTACTAAATCTCATCATTTAAATCCTTCTCTTTTCTGTCACCGCTTCTCTTTTACTAGTCTGTCATCTTTCACCCTTCCTCCTCTCTTTCTCTGTGCTCTAAAGTTCAGCAGCCCTGTCTCGTATTTCTGATCGCACTCTAACCTCCAGTTACTCTGGCATGTCAAATGAGTGACAGCATGATGGAGTGATTTCGCAGCATGTTTGCTTCACCCGCTAGAGGTCAGTTAGGATCTCAGAGGTAATGAGGCCATAAAAATGCAAGTAACAAGAAGTTGTGGGAAAACAAGATAAGGTTTTGAGAAAGGCAATGGGAGGGGGGACAGGATACAGTGACCCCTGAGTGATCACAGTTTTCAAATCTCCCACTTCCAGGTGGAAGGCTTCAAGGAAGAGCTCTCTGTGTACAGACTGGACTGTGGGCTGCACTGATGTTGCAAAACACAATTTAAATGATTAATATCTTTATTATTATAGACAAGGTTGGCATATCTTATTTGAACTTAGTTATGTTTTTCACAGGATTCAGCTGTTTTTAATGTAAAGGAATATCAATGAATTAGACCTGCTGTTGTATCCAGTGTTTGTGATCAAATACTGTACCACATCCCATTGCCTCAAATAAAAAAAGCCTAATTTTGGGAGATATAGGGGGGCGGGACTGACATAAGCAGTAATTCATTGTGTGTTGCAAAGGAACGAGGGGTCACAGAGTGACTGGGGGTTAAACACAGCTCTGTTTAATGGATTTCTGAGGGCTAAACTGAAACCTATTGTGTGCATAGCTTGAAAAGTCTGCATGTGGACTTTAAGCAAATCCCACACAAGTGAGCAGTGGATGCACTGGCCTGAGAGAACCTTCCCTAGTGGGTGGTCTAAACAGCCTTGTTTCAACAGTCCTTCTTCCTCCCATTTATTTGCCTGACTATATGGATTGAGGAGAGAAAAAGCCAGTAGCTTTGAAGATTTGGGGAAGACTCAGAAAGGGGAATGTGCTAAATATCAACACAACAGGATATGTGTATGTGGATGTGTGTGTGTGTATTTGTGTATGTGGATTTTAGCCCCTGTTTGAAGTCCTCAACTCCACTCAGGCAATTACTTCTATCAAGGATTAGATGAGGGAGAGGGCAAAGAGGAGAAAGATGGAAAGAAGTAAGAGCTGAGGAGGGAGGTAGCAGATTCAGAGAGAGGACAGAGAGAAGGAGAGGAGAGAAGAGACTGAGGTCTCCACTGCAGTGAGTGTTTCTCTTTCCTAAAAAGAAGTCTGCTCACACGCTTTCAACATGAGGTAAGACAACTGCAAATCTTGGAAAGATCATAGGTGCAGCAAAAACACAGCCATTTACGGGGCAGCACAAACTGAAAAAGTACTATGAATAGTTGATGATGACCTTAAGCTGGATGCCACTTCCATGCAGTTACTACTGTTGCAATAGTCATAACACTGCAGTTAATTTCATACATGTTGTATTACCTTTTTTGAAATTCCAGCAGGAAACCTTTATTGGCCAGGCAATTTGGAGAAGATATTTCAAGGAAACTATTTCTGCTGAAATTGTTCAGGTGATCATAGAGCAATCTTTAATCTTTTTAAAATAAGTCTTTATTTTAATAAAAAATCCTCCACAGGAAGTGGTTAGGCTCATTTGATAAAAGTGCATAATTAACTCTGATTCTTGTTATATTCTGGTGTTTCTTTGTTAGCAAATAGGTTGAATGACAGCCTTACCTCTGGGATGTGCACGGTGTACGGCTGCCCGTGGAAGATCGGTGCATTATCGTTCACGTCTCCAATCTGGATGTTTACTGTGTCTTTGACCACCTGAGGGAGGGAACACCTTGGTAGAACTGTTCACAAGCCTCCTCCACACGTTACTTGTCAGTAGTCAATGAAAATGTGTATTAGCCACACCAAGCCAAGATTCAGAGTGAAAGAAAACAGGACAAGTGTGTGATAGATTACCCGCAGGGGAGAGTAGGTTGAACGTCAGTATGTTTCAGCAACTAAACTGCGTTGAGTGAGACAGGTGTCAGAATGATTACATGTGAGAAAAGGAGAAATAAGGGTGAGAATGAAACGAAAAACTGAAAGGGAGACAGATTGAGGGAGAGAAGGTCTCTATGTGACATGTGGTCAGGCTATATCCAGGTGTCAGCGTGTGACAGGAGGTGTCGTAACTGTGATCACAGTGCAGATCTGTCTCTTACCTCTTGAATGTCACTCACGTAGAATTCAACTTGCATTTCCGACTTGGTCTGGTGGAGACAAAGATACACATCAGCATAAACTTTGCACAGACATGCAGTTCAAAAAACAGTGCATTAAAACATAAGACATAAAAATGCCACTCTAAACTCACAACCCTTTCTTTTTCATCCTTCTGTGCTAAAAAAAAATATTCCACTTTTCACTTCTCTTTCATCATTTGATAATTTGCATTCCATTTTCTGTTTTCAAAATTGTCCTGAGTGCCTGTTCTTGTATACGGTGCATTTGCTTTGGTAATGTTTAAGTGTGTGAGCTGCAGTTAGTCAGTGTGTGTATCTGTCTGGTGTTCGTACCTCACGGTCCAGCTGCTGTCGAAGCCAGACCACACCAGTGTCTTTGTTCACAGAAAAATACCTCATGGCCTCTTCCCCTGAAACCCCGTAGATGAGGGGCTCCCCCTCAGGATCAGTCGCCTTCAGCTGGGCCACTGATGAACCTGCCACACACACAGTCAGAGAGTAAAAAGTGTCTAACAAGATTTTTAATTGGCTATGTGACCTTATATTTGCTAATTTAAAGAGCAACACATAAAAAATATCAATGCAACATTACAAATATACATTAAATCCATATTTTCCCATAATGTCAAAATATTTCTGTTAAATCACACTAAAAGATGTTACATATATACAAATATATTACACTGAATTTTATTTGTATATTAATGTTATTGTTATCCATTTTCAGTGTCACTGTTTGATTGTTCTTATTTTAGATACTATAAATTAACCAATATATACAAAAAAGGAAGAGACAACTTGTCTTGTAGAGTCAAAAGAAAGTTTGATGCCAAACAGCTTCCTCCTTCAAAATGAACTAAAGTCATGTTGGTAGAACAAACTGCATTTTCATGTTAAGTATAACTACATACACACAGAGCAAAGACAAACACACTAGCCAGTGTCAATTAGTAAGAAAAAGGGTTTTTAATTGGGGCTGCAGTGGTTCACAGGCTTCATTCATCACAGACAACAGATCTCAGACAGGCTGGCTTAGCAAACCCAGAGATCGAGCCCCATCAGGCCGACTAAGCGTACATCCCGGACAGATGTGTCAAGGAGGGCGAGGCTGGGGTCAGGAGAGCATCAGGACCCCCTTAACCCAGAGGCTCAAGGGTCATTGCTTTTAATTGTAAAAGTCCATGGGCAGGGTATAATAAAGGGCTGAAGGCAGAATGTGCTAATAATAGTAACATACAATGAGCCCCACTCGTAATATGCATTATTTTGTCTCCCCCAGTTACAAAACTGGAACATTCACACACAGCATACACAGCTAAATGTTGACAAACATGTACAACTAAAGTACCAGTCTTAAATTTTGACACATTTGCCAATTTACTTGATTGAGACTTTTTAAAAATTTTTTGACTGATATTCTGCTCCAAGAGATGAACTAGAAGTTTTAGGACAACCTGTAACCTTTTTCTCATCCCCAAACCTGACCCTTTGTTGGGGATTCTGACTGAACCAGATGTTCTTGCATCTAGCTCTGCATTATTCAGACACACTACTTCCAGCAGGAATTAGACACTGGCCATGGTGCTGAACTGTGCTCTTGTAGGGCTTAAAAAAGTTAGAATACTCTTACAATGAATACCTTGACTGGCAACAATGCAAACTGGGATAGAGGTTAGCTTCACATTTCACCCTAAATAGATACAGAAGGGTATTGAATATGAGTAAGTGGATGGGAGAGCGAATATATGTACAATACATACATTCAATAAGCCCAGGTTCACACACTCACACACAGACACACAGACACACTCATCCTCTCTCCCTCCCCACAAGTACTTGGTCAGACAATAGAGGTGAAGCTAAACTAAATTAAGCCTGTCACTCGCACACCAAAATGCTTAACACAACGACCAATTAGGCTTCACAATCACACACCCTCTCGTCTTATTAATACACCCCATTTTCCAATGAAAGGGTGGCAAAATGACTAATTAATATAACGATTTATGAACCTCTCTCATTGCGTCTAATGAGATTTATGCAAATTCAGCTGCTTTCAATATGAGTTATATTTGGTTGAAGACGGTGCAAATTAAGCATTTTACCTCATATTCATCAATAATAACGGATTTTTTTTCCTCCTCCTTCCAGTCGTCTCGACTGTGGACGGATTGTCTGCTCCATGTGGGTAGACATACACTCGAGTGAAGAATAACAAATGACGACAAATCATTTGAGACAAAGACTATGTATGAGAGTCACAGTCTTGTGGAAGATTAACTCCAACAAAAAGAGGCAAACCAGAGCATATACGTTAGATTCTCTTTCAGATTTGAAGCAGGTATGAAGAGCTGGCACTTGTGCTGGGTTAGAAGCTGGAATATTTCCTTATCCAATGAATTGCACAAATGTATATCTTCAGATAGATTTTGCACTGCAGTGAATATATGATTGGGCACCATCATATACTCATTTTTCAAAGAATGTTTTCTGTTAATAATATTTTAGCTTGCTTTAAGTAACCCTATACTGTCAAGGCAAAATGAATGTGGTAAAGACAAAATTAAGAGAATTTACATAAACCTCAAAGACAGAAAAAAGGAACAATTTTGACATTTCAGTTTTTAGTTACAGTAAAAATATATATGTTATGGTAGAAGAGAATGGAACAAAACATTATTAAATTAAATTGTCAATGGTAAAAGTTCAGATCTGAATCTGGCTTGGTCTTTGGTAGTTCTGGTCTGGTCAAATAGGAAGAACTAAAAATTTAGTCCCAAACAAAACTCCAGTGTGTACACTGTGTGACTGTGGTCATGTGATGTGGTTTTTGATTGAGTTTGAATAAATGACAATTGTTCAATGTCCTCAGACAAATGAGAGAAAGATAATCTGACATTTTCTTGCTTTTTGCTACAATTTATTTTAGATAAAGGCATAAAAAGGTTGGGTTGGTGTTAAAATTAGTGGTTGGTTTTGTGTTTAGAGAAGATTTATGATTAGAAAAAAGTTAATTACACAAAGAGTTGAGGGTCAAGTTTTGTAAGATTATTTTTCACATTCACAAACATCCTTTACAGGTATGGCATAACATATTGTGTGTGTGTGTGTGTGTGTGTGTGTGTGTAGCTTAGGTATCCTTCTAGTGCTTATCTGTAACACTGTGGCACCAAGCCCTTTCCCTGACAAATGATGCTATTTAGCGGCAAGTGATGCCAGTATTACTGTTATGAATGATACAGTGCACATTAACATTGCCCCTCCCCTTCTCCTCTACTCTGCAACACTGCTCTCATGACAAGAGCGATGGGCCAGAGGACTCATCTCTCTACCTAACATTTCTCTCTCCCATTGTCCCCTGAACCTCTCACTCTCTCTACAAATTCAAATACTGGATCCACATTTTCCTTTTGCCTTTAGACAGTAAGATCAGTGCAGAGCAACCGAAGTAGAACAAAATGCAACAAACCATTTGGGGATCAAACCAGAATGAAGCCCAAACTATCCTGGCACATCTGAACAATAGTGGGGCAACATAGAGTGACAATGAAGTGATATAAATGCTACAACATCTCTTTGATAAGCAGTACACCAGAATAAACACAGCTTTTTTTCAGGTTCTTAAAAACCCAGACATAGGCTGTGTTGTGCAAATATTTCTGAAATAGCTGCATGCATGGGAAGAAAGCAAGAGGAATACTGATCCGCCTGTGTATCTTGAATTGTTAAAATCTGTTATTAAATATCTCAATGAAGGAAGCGCAGATAGAATTCATATGTGGGTTTTATCAACACAGCTTAATTTGGAAGCTACTTTAGTGGAAATTAAAAATTTTAAAGCATTTAGTTTTAAATAGATGAAGGGTGGAGAGCGCAGGTCAAAGGTTTGAAATGTGAACAACAAGAAAAGAGGTGAACTCAACAGAAGTGAGATTTTTATTTTATTTTTTTCAAGAGGCAGAGGAAAGAAACAAATAGATACAATTACCAAACTTCTCCCAAAGTTCCAGTGAGACTTTCTGCATTAAGACAAAGCAGTGTTGCATCACTGTGGCGGGCTGAAAAACCATTAAAAATACAAATGAGAAAGCCTGGGAGAGTCACCAGACAGAAAGTAAGGGAAAGGAGAAGAAGAAAAGTAGGAAAACTTGCTAACCTATACACAACAGCAGCCACATGTTTTACTCAGCCAAACCTTTCAGGAAAGGCAAGGGGGCAATGGGGACGCTAAATCAGTTGCTGGAGAACATCAATCCCTGGTGGATCAATAGTAGTCGTGTGTGTTAGTCGGGGACTAGGCTCAGTCCTGCCCCGGGGCCTCAGGCTTGTGAAAGAAAAGGGGCTATAGGCCAAAGCCCTGTTTATTATGTTGGTGACATCTCTGGACCTCTCGTTCATCTGAGCGCTGATTCAGTGAGACAGGCACTGTCAGAAGTGCAATTTCAGGCATGCTGTGAATTATAGCTTTGAATTTTGTGGTGCACGGAGGCTTAATAGGTATATGGGCAGTATTCAGGACGCTTGCTACCAAAGCAGCAGGCAACAAAACAAAAGATGATACCACCTAAAGATAAAGTGGAGGGATGACTCACTGTGGAGGACAGGCCAGTGAGAATCTTGATCTTTACCTGCTCTGCATAAATACTTGATGAATTGTTTTGAGAGAGGGCGTCTGAACCTCAGGGTTTAAGTCATACAATCAGAAGGCTGATGAGTCAGTACGATGCCACTCATGTTACCACACTGTCTATCCACTGACAAAGAGAGCCTTCAAACACATCAGCAACACCAAGTTGAAGCCACGCGGCCTCGCATCAATCATAGCCGTCAAAGAAATCACACTGACAAATACTGTCTTCAGCTAACTGGCAGCATGAGCTCATTCAGTACAGTGTTTGTGTTTTGTTTCCAGTTTCATAGGGCAGCATTTGCCACTTTATGGATTATCATTTGAAAAGAAATGTACGGTCTGTGGGGAGGAGCACTGATTTAAAGACTTCATAAATGTCAAGTAAGTGATTCTGTGATTCTGACTAAGCCAAAGGGTTGTATACCTTCCAGCATCACATCCATCAGGACTGAGATAAAAGGTAGAGTGTTAAGAAGGAAGCAGGCAAAACCACGTCCTGCCAACTGACTATATGCCTTCCATGTATTAGGTCTGTTTCTTGCAGGGCACTTTTACAGAAATAGACTTTACATAAATAGTCATAACAATGTAAACATCAAAATAAAAACATTACATTTTACCACAACCATTCACATAAAAGAAGGTGTGACCTTTAAATTCCTATTAGTAACTCAAACAGGAGCTATGAGTCGTATATTTGTGTTGATCAGGCAGAATGCACCTTTAAGTCAAAACCCTCAGCAGACAAACCAGAGACGCCAACTGTTTCAGTCAATCTGGCTCATATGAAACACCATAAGGGGAACTTTACGAGTCTGATTCTGTCAGTGGATTCAAGTCTTTGTTTCAGGCTCATCCTTTAAAAAGACCTCTTGGGGCTACATGCATTAACTTGCACCCTCACTTCCAGCCAACCACACAATAAATTAAATATCCTTTTATCTTGAAAGAAAGAATGGAAATGAGTTGAAATTAACCCATTGCTGCTCTTTCTGCCCATAGTGTCATGTTCTGCGTTAATGTCTAGAGATTTAGGCTCCTTTCGGCCAAAAGCCAGTTGGATGTGGAAATAAACTGAGCAAATCTACCTGCAAAGACAATAGTGTGGCAACAGTGTAGAAAACTGGGTGTTTGGACCTCCATTTCTATGCAAAGAGATGCAGATGTGCTCAGGGGGCATCTTTAATAGTTGAAAAGAGGATGCGTTCAGTTAGTTTATTTCCCTGTAGGATGAAGACAGCCATGGAGAGTGACAGTAAAGTCTTTTCCCCAGGGAGGTTAATTAGACAGCTAGCAATAAAAAGAAATGAAATAGAAGAAAAAGCTCACTGATCATGTTTGCAATTCATTGTGCCACAAGTAAACAAATGCAACATTTTCTCAAAATGAACTGCCACAGATGAGTCCAAGTTACGTATTAAATAATGGGTATGAATAACAACTGCATGTCTTCCAATGAGTTTAGATTTGTCCATTGTAAAAAACTCATTACTCACGCAGAAATCCTAATGTTTTAATAGCTGTTTGGAAACCAAACAGCTACCAAATTCTCTCTCATTTTCATCTTATTTACCCTTCCTCCATTTTTTACTGGCCTTCTCTCCCTTGTGTGTGTGTGAGAGAGTGGTTTTATTTGTGTGTGCTTGTGTGTTTGTGTATCTGTGTGAGTGTGTACATGAGTATGTGTGTGTTTGCGACATCAATAACCATGATGGGGACGAGAGGCGAAGACAAATAGTGACGGGGCTCTGGCTTTAAGTGACTCCTGTGTTTCAACAACACACACCACGAGAGTCCTTGGGAGGCTGTGTATTAATCCAACAGATTTATGACTAAATCTGTCACGGATGGGAGGAGAACACCCTCTGTCTTTCCTTTAGCCATTCCTGAGAGAAATACACACCTCCTAGACCACACATCCTAAATGGCTATACGTGTGTTTGTGTGTGTGTGTCATTGTTGAGTGTTGTATGCATGTGTTTGCAGCTTTTAGGCGAGGAGGTTGTATGCACTGATACATGCAGGCAAATACAAGCAGACACACACTTGCGCTTAGCCCAAGCCCAAACTGGAGGAGCAAATGTTGACAGCTTTTTTTCCCCTAATTTCCTTCCTTAAATCAAAAACCTTGATGTGGTTTAACCTTGTGAAAAAAAACAACGGAGTGAGAATCGTAGTCTGTATTGTTCTCTTCTTCCAAACTTGCAGGAAAGAGGCATTCAGGGTTCATACATTGATGTATACAATCCAAAAAATACTATTTATATCTCAGGTAATGCTATTTTAAAAGGTAAAAAAATACAAAAAGTAAGACAATTAGGCAATTGTGTAAATATTTCAAGATAAAAATGATCCTTTTGTATGAAATACATCAGTATATTTGGCTTTCAGGTTTTCAGGGTGTATATGGGTTGACTCTGTTGTCCAGATATGAATCATTCATTTGTTCTGCATACAATGAGAGCGATTCTGCTCAGTCAAAATTGAACCAAAGAGGATGAGGCGTATGACTGGATGCCGAGGATTGGCTTTCTAATACAACCAAATGGTGAAATGACGAAAACACTGAGTGACAATGTAGTGACTAACCAATCACAATGCGGAAGTCGGAGGACAGTGAAGGACATTAGTGGACAGTCATCCCACGCATTGGTGAGGAGAGGCAGACCTGTCACTGCAAATTCACACGCAGCTCCGCATGCTCTCCTGCCACACAGGGAAGCTCCTTGCTCTTGCTTTTTTCTGTTCCGTCCCATCACAATCTTGCTCTTCCCCGACTCCCTCTCTTTCCTTTTGTCATCCTATCGTCACTCCGTCCCTGCCTGTGGAGGCCAGACAGAGGGACACAGGCAGTGCTGATAGGAGTGGACAGGTGGCTGTGGTGCACTGAGGCTTCTGGAGTGACGGCTGAGCCAGTCTGGCCTGTCGTTGTCACAAAAGCAAACGCCCTCCCCAAAGACACACGCATCCACCCCAAACCACATCGCTCCTGCCTACATACCAAAATGTCCATCAGCTCTGGCACTTTGTAATGCCTTCCCAGTTCCTTACTTTTCTCCCTGTCTTTATGTCTTAGTCTTTTCCTCCAGTTTTGGTGCTCACCTTGGCTTTTAATCCCATTCTTATTTGCCTGTCTCTTTCACACTCCCTCCCTCGCTCTTCCGCTGGCCCTGTGCTGACCTCAACAGGGTTGACTATTACCCGAGAGTGAGCTAAATCATGGTCAGGTAATGGAACATGCCACCTTCATTGTGAAGCCACACACACAGACACACACACACTGAAACAAAAGCTTCTCACTTTTGGCCTTTCCCTTTTCCTCTCCTGTTTACATGTTATCATTTGGTCCGTATGTTACTGAAATAAATGGCTGATGTTGTTTCTGTCAGACCCTGTGGATGTAGATGGGGATGCTGGGGAATGGCAGGAGCCAGGGTCAGGAATGAGACTGTATCAACTCAGGGTTGACCTCCACTGCCAGCTGTCATAGGAAGGGAGAGTGTGAAATATTACCGAAGAAAACAAGGGGTTTTTTGTCAAATATAGCTACAACAAATACATGAAAGTATGGAGAATCATTAGTGTTTTTCCCATTTTAGATAAGGAATTCATAAAGGAGAAAAGGACAGAGATGTATCCATACAAAGTACAGGGGGTGCTATTGTGAATGTATCTTCTGATATATCTTGTCTGTAAGTGTTATTTATTTTATTGCTTGGCAATATTATGTTGTTTCCAAATCATCTTATGTGAGACCAACTTTGTCAGATACTGCTGGGGTTACATCAAAAATTTAAGAGCTGACTAAGCTCAGAAACACAAATGCTTTGAAAAATTCTAAAACATTGTTAACTCTATGCAAAACTGTATTTTCAGGGGTTGAGAACTTCGGTCCATTATTCTGCTTTCATTTATGTATTGTGAGAACATTATGTTGAAAAGCAGGTGATCAGCTGATCCTAGATCTGCTGGAACTCTATTATCCTACCAAAGCTACAACTCCGCATGACTCCTATCAAAGCAAGTGAAGTACGGTCATAATATAAAGCAAGATTTACGGGTTAGTTAGGTATGCTGAGCCTAAATACAGTTTTTTCAGTGTCACCAAGGTGGCTTTCTTTTACCCTGACTGATAAAAATGGTAACTAATTATTTTATATATTAATTAAGTTACTGTATAAATTTTATTTGAATTTACATAGTTCTATTAACATATTATGTTTGGTCATGATGTCATCAGTTATAGAAAAAATTATATTTGACCTTCTTTTAAACTCTCTCCAATTTGGGGTATTTTATCAATTTAAGACTTTAAAAAAGTTATATTTCATTCTTTTTTTAGCAATTAATTTGTTCAGTTTCAGTTCTAACCTATTTTTACACTGAAAGTCTGTATTCTTAAGGTCAAAACTACAGTTTCTCACAGTTTCTCAAATGGCCGCTTAAGGCTGGCTCCAAAAACAAGTCAGACCCCACAGAAAATCTGTATTAAAATGTCTAATTTTAAAGCAGAAATAAACATGTTTACATTCTGGTATAAATAAAAATGTTTGATCTCTATAGCTAATTTAGCCATTTATAACAACCTTTAGGTTGTATTAGGCCTTGAACTTATACATATTTAGGATATGGCCATTTTGAATGACAGTAGCTGCTAGCTGTTTACTAGGTATTTTAAGCTGTTTGTAGCCATGTGCATACTCCCCCAGCTCCACCTGTGTATCCAAATATGGTCGCTGGTGGCTCCAAAAAACAAAAAGTAAGCAAACAAAAAAAAAATGAACAAAAGATGGCAACAACCACAATGCCCAACTTCAGTCCTAAAAACAAGATTCCAAAAACGTAACAGTGTCTCTTGCTACTATTTAACATGCTATCTAGGGTGTATTTCCTCAGCAGCAGTAAGAGAAAAAATGGAGAATCTTAAAAGTATCTAAAAAATCATAAAATAGTAATGCAAGAGAGGAAAAAATATAAAAATGTAAATACTTGAGTCAGCCAAGCAAAATCTCTAGTCTTCCACAGTCACTCTATTATGTCTGTATTATCTGATGATGGGTGGAGTGCATTTAACTAACTCTCAGAGATGCATTAACTCTACCACCCTGTCTGAGCACTAGTTCTGCAGCAAGAATAACTCAATTAGCAATGTTAAGATCAGGACCTTCTATATAGTGATTAATGTTCACAGCTATGGATTCTGCTGAATCTGCACTACCTGCCTACACTGAAAAAACCAGAAGAAAATCTCACGCTGTCGTTCTTCAGCAGCACGTTGTTAATGTGATTTTTTTGCACAGGTTTGTTATTTATCACTGCTATGCAGACCAAAAAAATAAAAGGCTTGAAAAAAAACACTGTCTGGCTTTGATTTATTTGAATCGACAGGGAAACCCTGGTGCTACAACAGCCAGTTCTCCAGCAGCAGATGTTGTAGCTTTTAACCAGCACGAATTTCCTTTTGATAAATAACTTTGTGGTGGCATGCAAGCTTGGTGATCTTCACTGGAACACTGCTGTGTAATGGTGTTTTCTCATCAGTCTAGAATCATAGCATTGCACTGTGCTCCAGACATCACAGTGGCATGTCCGATCCTGGTTTGGTCCAGCTCAGCTCAGTGTAGCTGACTGGCTGGCCAGGCCATGCCAAGGCCAGCTGGACTTTATCTATATGGGCAGAGTCACTGGTGCATCTCTATCTTCCTGATCTTTCCCTCTCTCTCTTATGTCCATCTGCTGTGAAACCCCTCTCAGCCTCATCTTCTCTCTGCCAATATCTGTTCCCATCTCTCCATGTGTGCATCCCTTTCACTTACACATTCGTAGTTTCTGCCAGCTTCCCATCAGCTAATCCTGATTCCTTACTTGAATCCATCCTTCTCTCCCCCTCTCTTTCAGTCTTTTTCCTACTATTTTCCCTGCATTTGTTTCTCCTAATTTTTTTTGCCTTCCTCCTTTCATTTCTCCCTTCCTTGTTTGCTTTTTCCCCCATCCCAATGCTGGTACACCATCTCCATCCGTCTTTCCTGTTCTCATTACTACATCTTTTCTTCTGCTGTTATCAGAAGTGATCACCAATGAGACGGACAAATGACTGCATGGAGAGAAAGAGACAATGACAGTGTGTAAGAGAGATCCACAAAAAGAAAGGAGGGGGAGGTGGGATGGTCACTGTCCAAGAGGCTCAGCCGAAAATGTGCTCAAGCTGACCAGCAGAGGACTGCAATGCAGACAAGCCAGAGTCTACAGTGTCTGTGTGTGTGTGCATGTGTATGTGTGCATAAAGCATGTATCCAGATTGTTTGCTACACTGCTGCCTAAATCTGATGTTCGGCTGCTGCCATTACAGCCTTTTTTCATACCCTAACACGCCACACTTGTTTTATGGATTATAAATGAACTCATTATCTGTAGCGCTCATTAGCTTCAGGTCCTAATTAGCCAAAATTAATATTGTTTCCTGACAAAGACATTGGCACTGGCAAATTGGCAATTGACCTCCTTGGTCAATCTGGGGTGAGGGACATACTGATGAGAGAAAGCATAAAAAAACAGAGGAGGTGAGTAGGAGAGCTGGACAATGACAACCTGTTCTGGTTGATCAGTTTTGGACTCATCTCTACCTTCCTCTCACACACTGACCTACACAGTTCCTCCTCTCCTTTCACCAAAAAACAGCTCCTTAAGCAGACCTGCTGTGCTCTCATCACTGTTGCCAAAGAACCATGAGCCGTTTGGGTTGGAAATTAACAGTCCAGGTACAGTACAAGCTTTAATGTCAGATGTGTGAGTTAGTTTGGGTGTGAATGCATGCATTGGTGGAAAAACAACAGCTGGAAAAAACACAGTATCTCACATGCACAATGGCTGACAGCAAAAAAGCCTGGGATTTGTTAGCAACTGGATCTTCTCACTGCAAACAAACTGTCACACAGAGGAACAAATAGGAGAGAGAAAGAGACAAAGAACACAAGTGTGTGCTAGACAGAGAGAGAGGAAGAGGCAGAGACATCAGACAAGCCTGCCTTATTCCTTGAGAAAAAATCCATGCTTTTAAGGAGGCCTGTTAAATGTCAAACACCTTCTCAGCTGTTAGATAAGAGAAGAGTTCAATTATACTGCACTGTCTTCATTCAACAAGCACATAAACACACAAATGTACACACAACTCACACTGATACACTTGCCTTCTCAGCCTATCACTGTGTCTACACCTAACATGCAGAGATTTGGAAGACTGACACTTACTTTAGGTCTCAAAAAATAGCAAGTGCAAACACTAATATGACAAAGGATGTACA
The DNA here is from genome assembly GCA_029814665.1 of Acanthurus lineatus. Classification (NCBI taxonomy): domain Eukaryota; kingdom Metazoa; phylum Chordata; class Actinopteri; order Acanthuriformes; family Acanthuridae; genus Acanthurus; species Acanthurus lineatus. The sequence goes on from JAPZDV010000003.1 coordinate 6,524,475, forward strand.
GTATCTGTGCTGAAAAGGCTACAGTTGCATCACTTCCCTGAGAATGGTGACATACCAAGAGTATAATGAGCCATAGCCACGATGAGGATAAATAGAGGGTTAATAAGCCAGTGAAATCATTCACCACCAGGGGAGAGTACAAAGAGATTGACACTACAGTAAACAACAGCAAACAGATCAGAGCCAAAGACTGGTCTGTAAAGAGGGGGCAAAGAGTGCAAACACCCCACATGTGAATTAATCCTATCTGGCACCAGCACGCTGGCCTTTATGAGAACAAATGTCAGCCTTCAAGACAAGGACCATATAACCTTTCTTTATAGAATACACACCAGCCTTAGACAACCAACAATGATATTAGACTGCAGGCGTCTAATTTAAGTTGATCCAGCATGCCATCAAAACACTATTTCAAAGGTTTAGCAATTTGCTGTTTCTGAACGAATCAGACTTGGTGGAAACTATAATGTACTAAGCATGTCACAAGTTACATCCCAGCACTTGCTAATGCAGAGGCTAGGAAGGATAACCTAAGCTAGTTTGACCAGGTGTTATACACAAATCAGAGAATGGGCTTTAGGTGAAAAGTTTAGGAACAACAGGGATGCGTGAAATATGGTGATTAAAGTGCTCTAAACACAGGTTACTCCTGTCAGCAGGAACTAATTTTTCAAATAACACTAAGACCATTATGCATGCCTCAGTAAGAGATTTTTTTTAGCTTTGAAATAATCTCCAGTGGTCTTTGGAACCTGTAACCTTTTGATTTTCAAAGACCATTAGAAGTTTTCCATGACATTTAATTTTCTCATCATTTTTCTCTAATTTCTCACATTTTCTCTAAAACTGGAAAAGTGGGCTCTTTGTATGCATGAACATGCTGAGTGATTGAGAACCGTGTAACATACAAACAGCAATGATATATTTTCACTTCAGTCACAAAACTACCTACTACATGTGTACGTCTCCAGAGAGGCACAGAGAAGTAGAGAAAAATACAACACAACAGACACATTCACACAAATACACATGCAAGCAACATACACAAACAGACAGAAACACACATGCAGACACACACACATATAAGCATTTCCCCTCCTCACTTCTCCAGCTTTCCTGCAATGGAGCAGGGAGAGGTGGTCGCTGATGTGAAACATCAATTTCCAGGTTAGCTGCTCTGCGTGGCTCAGGCAGGTATCAGCCGTGACCCACCTGGGCCAGATAAGCAGCTGCAAGAAGCTGATCTGCCACCAAGCAATGCACCTCTTAGTACTGGAGAATGGAGTAACGCATACACACATACGCTCGCACACATAGTCAAAGTCGTGTTTCTGTCACTTCAGAGGTCATCACATGGACGTATGTCAACCCCACGCAACAATATTTAGTTGCTATTTAGCCAATAACAGCAAGTTCAATGGGAGCCATCACAAAATGGACGTAGTGAACTTGTTGGAGTGAATTGCGCTAACCCCACTTTTTTCAAACTCACCTCCAGTTCGGGTTCCAAAATGTAAAAGCCACGCTGACACTGTTTTCTTGGCCATGACTGCATCTCTCTTTTTTATTTTCCTTTATTTTTTGGTGCAAAACATGACACAGAAAGCTGACCATAACAGTCTGCCTCCATGTATGCTTTTTCTAAAGTTGTATTTGAACACAGAAATTTCTGACGTCCAAAAGTCCTGAAACAAAAAAGTTATGTGTTTGTGCTCTGTGTCTTGAAAGATTGTCCGAGGTGTGTGTTTTTAAGATTTAAATTTTTTTTAAAAATAGGTCACTGTGTGGTGGTCTATCAGGATTTTAAAAATTTGTTAAGATTTAAAAATCCTCTATTTTGCTTTATATTGGATTTCTGAAGTATAATTATAATAATTAAAACCCTTACTTGCTTGACTCCAGCTCTCATCTTACCCTTAGCTTTGCCAAAGTCGTATCCTTAAATTTAAGGTTTTACTTAATGGAACTTGCATTTTGTCCCACAAGGAAAGGAGTCCTCCCAATGTGACTATGTTAGCTGTTTTATGTTCCCACAACATGAATAATATATGTAACACATGCACTCACTAAATTATGGTGTCTCACCTGTGCCACAGGATTGTATGTGTAAATGCAACAAACTAAAGTGAGTGAGAGCCCACCCTCGGTTGGTCAGGTAATCTACCCACTGCCACCATCATAGCGACGCCTGACAGCTCAGCCTTGGCAGCGCTGCTCAACCTAGTGCAGCACCACATACCCACAGACAATTTCAATTAACTTTTACAAGCCAGAGAAATATATTACACACACAGCCAGCAGCTATTCAATACGCTGTCCTCAATTTCTGTCTGTCTCTCTGCATTCTTATTCTCTGTCTGGTCATAACACAAATAAAAACTTGAATAGAACAGTCAGGACCACAATGGCAGCAGTATGTCTGTGTAAGAGAGACTGAGAGAGTGTGAAGTGTCTGTGAAAGCGTCTCTGAAAAAACACTTAACTAGTATTACATAAGATGTTGAACCATGCAGCTGAAACTGAAGACCAAACTGATATATCACCCCCTTGAGGAGTTGTGTAAAAGGTGGACCTACAATCACCATGAGAACCTAAAAATAGATACAATTAACTGCAAACTCACTGTATCAGTTAGGAAACATGATACTTTAAGATGCAAAGCCAGGGTTGTGTGTGCACTGCCCTTTTTACCTCACCTTTAACTCACACCAAAGTCAGACACGTCAACGCCATGCAAGCACTACTTAAGTGTCCATTTGTGTAACTTGTGCCAAGTCCTCTTCTACAGTTGTCACCTTTAGTTCCCGAGGAGCCGAAAGGAGAGCAGCTGTCCAAACTGTCTTTAAAAACCGTCTCTCACAAACACCCAATCTTTTTGTTTGTTCTTAGTGAAGAAACAGGTTTCAAGTAGGCTACAGGAGCAGTTATACAGAAGTACAAATTTACCCTCCTCCCAATAAGTTTATGTAATGATAAATAAAAAGGAAAACTTAAAACTTCTCTTTACCAATAAATATGCATATGGATTATAAGTTTAAAAAAAGAACATTTAAGATTTATGTGTTTGAATGACAATCACAAGTGCAAAATCAGAGGCTTTGTGCTGAGGGCTTCATATGGACTTCATGGCACGAAGAAGTCTGAAGTCCACGCTTATTAATAATGCCCCTTAGAAATCGAAAATAAATAGGAGAATTTTGACTACTTCACACTTGCAGTTGGGTCTAATGATGCTATGCTATGTTAGCATATGAATGACCTGACTTGTTCTTCCTCTTAAGAAAATTTGTAGAATGCACAGACAATATATTCAGTTATTTTACGTCACTGCCAGAGTTGTATATAATTTAAGACTGCATGTCTGACCAAATTATTTGTTAAGAAAAACTTTCACAGTGCAGGCAGACGAGCAGGACCGTAAGTCCAGAAAAATAATGTATGTATGGGATGCTTAGCATTTGTGAAAACTCAGAGGCAATGTTGCAATGACAGGATAGAGTGTTGTTAGTGTTTGCATGGGCCATTATAACACTAACACATCACGTGCTGGCTAAGTGCAGACAATACAGAGCAGCACAGCGTCATGATGGATGGTGTGTTTGTGGACACCGCTGAACCGTGGACCCCATTATTTCCTGGGGGAGGAAGGGGGGGAGCAAGGCACTACGGGGAAGAGATAAGGAATGATTGACTAAATGAAAACACAGGTCCCTCATGGATGGCAATGTGCTGGCATTATTGGGAAGCCATTGTGGAAGTTAATGCAACAGCTCAATGACAGCAGAGAGCTGTCACAGGCAGCAAGATCACTTGTATCCCCTTCTTAAACTGAGGTAGGGCAGGAATCATCATGTGGAGAGAAAAACTTTCAGTCATTAAGAATATCTCCGGGACATGTTGAAACTCATCTCGTGCTGAGATCAGGTGGTTCAAACCTTGATAGTGAGGATACTTCAGCTCTGCAGCTAGTCAATAGGATTTATAAAACTAAGACACACACACAGAGACAGACACACAGTCACACTTACTCATACATACAGCACAGCCACCTACTCAAACTCACAAACAGTGACAGATATAACAGCAGTTGCCAGAGATGCAGGAGGGACACACACACACACACACACACACACACACACACACACATCGTATTTCAATTTGGCTAAATGTGGGCTGAAAGCAGGAGCTTTGCGGCGCCATGCTCACAGTCAGTAACAAATATCTAGAGAACCTATCCTGCAGGTAGAGACACTGCAGGACATGAGCCAAAATCCCTAAAACAATGAATCAGTTTTCAGACGAACAGCCCCCCCCCTTCCCTTGACAATACCTTGATTAGTCTTTCATTTTTCCACTTCTCGTCTGATTTCTCAAATTCTACTTGTGTCTCTGCTCTAGATGATTTTGTCTGTAGAGGCAAAAGACAGGTAAAATATTCTAAAGTATAACTAAATATATATAATGTCCAAAAAAGTGAATGGGTTAGGGTTATCAAGTTTGGGAAAACACTTACTTGAGAGGTTTCAGATTTAAGAAATCATAACACATTTAGGAGAAGAAAAGAGACCTTTCAGCTGTAAGCACTGGAGGGAATGTGCTCCTCTATCTCTGCTCATTGTTTTATTTTTTTTTTATTTGTTTACATGTCAAAGATCAATTGATCAAGATCAAGAATTTTATGTCGATCCTCTCATGCGTTTTTTCGATAAATTGTTTGCTTTAGCTGATGATCTACTGTCAAAGACTAATTTGTCATTACTTTGAAGATTTTTTATTAATACAGATTTACCTTGTTAAAGATTTTCTCATATGGAGTGATCATATCCTTTCTTCAGCTTCATTTGGTTGTATTTTTTATATCTTAAATCGCATTACACATTTATAATATCACTGTTATTAGAAAAAAATTCTGATTAAACAGTAGATGTTAGAACTTTACATTGGCAAAATAAAACTGGCACAAAATAAAACTGACACAACAAGAGCAATAATCAGCATCAAAGAGTTGTTCTACAGCAGCTGAACTGGTGTAATAGACTAGACGGTGATAAATTGTTTGTGCATGGAGTTCTGCATGTTGCTTTAAAACAGAAACAGGGTAAATGTGCATCACTTTAAAAAAAAAATGATATATTTAAGTTAAGTTTACCAGCTGATTGGTCAATGATGTGCATTTGGATAGTCCTCAAGGTAAGAAGGCCATTCTCTCCAGCCAGGGTCAGCAGCAGAGAAAACAGAGTGCTTAGTTTCAGCCACCTGTCACTCTAAGGGGATGAATGTGGATTTCCCATTCCTTAACATGAAAGCCTCTCGAGCAGGAGAAAGGCTGCAAAGAAGCGTGCATGTTCTCCCTGTGGTCTTTAACAGAAAAAAACCCAAACAAACAAAAAAAGGGTGTTTGCTTCTAAGATATTTTCCACTTGTGTAAAAATACTAAAAGTTTATTGCACTCCATATATACAACATGTTCTAAATAAATTATGAAGGAAAGTTAACTCAAACTTTTAATACCTCCAACTAGGCAAAGGCAAAGGCAGCCCTTGATGTATGGACCAAAAAAAAAAAACAAGTTAAAAAAGCTACTGACTTTGGACACAACTTGTGTTTGACAAAACATAGCAAATCATATTCATATGGATTTATAGTTTATCCACAATGCAGTCACATATTTAGTCAAAGGATGACTTCATGATTATGATATTATTCAACAAATTCTTAGGGGAATCAACACTTCTGCCAAGATCAGATAAAGCCTCTGAATCAGGAAGTATTGTTACAATCAAGATCATGGAGCACTCCCACCACAATATCATTAATCTGCAATAGCTATCAATGGCTGAGTGAATACTGCTTGTTTATAACTGCAGCTAACACAATCAATATACTAAATCAGACAGCTGCAAAAGACAGAAAGAGAGACAGTGTCCAGGGGAAAGAGTGTTGACAAGCTATATTTAATGTAGAGTGCGCTCGGCAGCTGACAGTGGGGAATTGGCTGGCGAGAAAGTACACAGACATTATCAACACGTTTAGGGAAAGGCTTTAATAAGTCTTTCCTTGAGGCTACTTCCTGCCCCTTAATTATTATTGAATTAGGAATGCCATGGAGCTAATTAAAAGTGCAAGGTATTTACTGTGGCAGTAGAAGAATGTGAAGGAGCAGAGGAGGGCGAGTCAAAAAGAAACCTCTCTCTTTTACTTGTATGTACAGCTGAGGCTCTACATCTTTGATACAAAGAACTTAAACATAAAGAAATTGCATAAAAACTTAAGCTGAAAAGTGAAACCTCTAGAGCAATGCTTTCAGTTGGCACTGTTAGAGGAAGAAGATGTACAACTAAGAAAATCTGCTGTAAGAAAAAGGTATATTGAGGTGAAATATGCACGGTTATAGTGACTCTTCATGCTGAAACTGGTAAGTTTGCTGCTTTGGGTGTCTCATTTGTCCACTGTTTGATGTAGTGGAAATAGAAAAGGAGTATCATTTTGTTTTTATAGTCCTTTTTTTAAATCAGAAATTTCATGCTCTTTTGTTTAATGACAAAAAACTCCAAGTGTGCTGATGAATATGAATGACATGCAATGACTAAAAATGGCTGTTTGAAATAGATCTTCAATTCAATTAATTCACTCAAGTGATCTATAGTACCAGAATCCTCTCTGCTGTTTTACTGCCTGCCCTCTGAGGCTTCTTACCTATGCAGTTAAAATAATTTTATTAGAATGTACACAGTAATGCATTCCGTATAATTGAAGACATATTTTCATAATGTTAGCCTAAGCCAGATTTGAAGCCTCACGTTCATTTGGCATGAACTACAAAACATGCACAAACCATTACAGCAGAGTGTGGAAGTTTCTTATTTTGAACAAATGTTGTGTTCTTTCCACGAGTTAATTACTCAGTAGAGAGCTTAATCTGCCGAATCAGGGCAAAGTGGATTAGGAGATGAGAGTGTTTAATCAAAGTGTTCTCTCAGTCTAATTACACATCCCATTTCCTGACACAACACACACTGTTATCTGCCATTGCACTTAAACGTCAGCTCCACTGTTTGGCTGCTTCCTCCCTTAAGAGTGAACGATCCCAAGGCTTGGATGTGACAAAAATGCATGAAACGTCAACACTTGCATTCACATTTGCACCAAATGGACATACACATAAGCACGTAGAGAAAACAGCCATGCAGAAAAAGACCATGCATGGTGACGATTTCATTTGCAACACTATGAAATATTCCTCTTGTAAATATTTCAATGAATCATCCGATGCATAATATAACTGCAGTGTACACTGAACCGCTAATAAAGTCTAATCACGGTTCCCAGACATTATTCATACCAGTGGGGACCAAAGATTCCTCTGGGGTTCTGTCTCAGGCATACATTGAACTGAACTGAAGGTGTTGTGTTTGTCTGCACAACACTCAATGGAAATTGCACTGGGCTCAGAGGTAAAGTACAGACTGTCTGTGTCACAGGTGTGAGTTCACACAGAGTGTGGACATTCTCCCATTGTGTTAAATGTGCCCGGACAGCACACATCTGTGCATCATCTTTCAAACACCTTTTTCCTGAACCAAACCCCTTGCTGGTAAGAGGGGAAGGGGGAGCGGCTTTAGTCTTAGATCAAATATCCATGGTGTTTGGATAGGTTCCCTCATCTCTCTGATAAATAATCATGTTGTGAGGCTGCTGGCCATGAGCTGAAGTCACTGATCTACTGCCTAGACCAGGCTAGATAGTGTTGTGAGTGTGTGCACATGCATACAGACCAGCTTTATCTTGAGAGAGTCCGCTTTGCTAATCTCTGTGGTAAAGTACCAATGGTGCTTTAGTGCACATGGCAGCCATCACACAAAGTGCACACATGAACCCTGTGCTGTTACATCATCACCAGGACTAGGGCCTCACAACCTCCATGGTAACTGAATGTGACCAATCAGAGTGGCTGTGGAAACCTGATCACTGGGCTCAAGTCATCCAGTTTGGCTTCAGTCAGACAGGTGCTCATTTATGTTCATCAAAGGTGTAGTAAAATAATGGCCAAATGATGTATAAAGGAATGTATGAAGATTAGAATATGATTAAACTGCCCCATTGTGCCCTGAAAGTCCAATTGAACAATTCTTTATTCTTTGCACAATCTTACCACTGAACCTTGAGATGAGAAAATATGTATTTTCAATCTACTCTTTATTCAAATCAAGAGTAAAAGCAATGTCAGCATTGAAATTGCCGCAGGGCCACTCTATTAAGCCAGAGCTGGATGATAAGTAATCTAGAATTTATCTGTGGGAAACATGTGGGTGTTTGTGGTGAATAGGATCTTATGCCATTTTCCTCTCTGTCACAACCTCTACTTATAACGTGCACACACACACACACACACACAATCACACACAAACTTGAGTCAGTAGCATGTGTGTGTGTCCATGTATTTATGAATTTGAGGGCCTCCTAGACGAGGACATCTGCTGAGCTAATAAACAATAATCTTGACAAATTGTCACTGTCCGATCACTCAGCCCGCCCTCATAATCACACCACTGAAGAAGCCATCACAGGCCGAGCCAAAGAAATGACTGACAGCTCTCTGGACCAGTGGAGGGCTTTGCTGGACCGAAGCCCAGCTGCCTGAAGAGAGGACACAATAATTCATGGCCAGAGGGCAACCTGGACAGAGTGGTTAGGGAAATTAGCCACGCCACCCACCAACACATCCATGCCCTTCACTGGTTAGAACACAAGCTGACTGAAAGAAGGGATGGCCTTCAGCCAGAAACTGCTTAGCACAGTTAGACAAAGAAGCCATTCCAGGCAACTATGAGGATAATGGTGTTTGGGTCATGTTGATGATGATGATTTGCTGTCGGCTCGGCGGGATACTGTAACCTTTCCTGGCTGCAGCACAGAACACACAACAAAGACGATGATAACTGAGATGATGCGACTCAGAATAGTCATTATGATAGAGGCTCATGGGTGATGTATTCCATGACCTCGAAAAAAAATGCAAAAAAGGAAAAAAAAATTTTTTAGGATTTTTCTGCTTGTGACTAGTAACCACTCACAGAAAGCATGGGTGTAGATGTGGATGAGCAAAAACTCCAAGACTCAGACAAGGACTGTTGACAGACTGGCAGAGTGTAAAGGTCATGTGATAGAAAAAACAAACTTCCAGAAAATCAATCCAATATAAAGGATTTTAATTCCAAGCCACTGACACCCTCAGAGATGATGAAAAGCCAGACATCTCCAAATTGCCCTGTCAATCACTGCGACCAACAAAAATGACAAAAAATAAATAAGAGGGGGAATAATAGATCCAGGAGGAATCGGACTCAACCGTGTCTGCCGTTTGTACCGTAACCCCACACTGCCCCCAACAGCAGTGTGACACAATATATAAGCAAGCTTATAATAACATGGAGTTATCAAAGCTGGATGCTCTTTCATCCAGACATGAACACCAGGGTGAAAAATATCCAAAGCTTTCCAGGTTTCTTATGTGCGAATATACGTCATACAGAATGGCTCAGATGACCATACTCTGGGGTTTCCTTCTCATTACACAGACAAACACACCACACTCATACAAACAAACACATACACACATCCTGATAGAGGACATCCATTACCATCACTGTCAATGTCTTTTATGACAGCTCTCTTCACTTGTTTTCTCTTGCTCAGTTTATATTAAGGGGTACAGAGGACAGACCATTTCTGTGCAGTAAACAAGTTGACAAAGCAATTCACAGAGACAGCTTGACTGTACTTTCCTTTAGACAGTGTAGATTCACCACATGCTGGCACTCCACAGAGACTCACCGACAGGCATGTCTTCATAGATGAGAAGGTAGGTTGAAAAGAAGTAGTTCAGGAAGCGTGGGGGCTGGTTGGAGCCTGTGATAAGAGAAGAGAAGAGAAAGGGATTTTAATTAATCAAATTTGATTCTGAGGCTTACTTACAATGCTTCCCAAAGTAAGCATGGTCTCTCCCTTCAAAAGAGGGCTGTGGCACACTGGCAAATTTACAAAAATATTTAATAATAATGTATAAGCAGTTGCATCATATGAAGTTAAGTGAATGATATTGTGATACCGGCTGGAGCAAAAGTGTTCAGTGTATGACATCTGAGGAAATAAACTGGCATAGGGGGGCCAAAAAAGCCAACAACATGTTTGAAGTTTTATGTCATGACAGGTGTTCATAAAGAGAAACAATCTGTTAACTTTCAGTCCTCTGACTCCATTTCAGAATGTAACATGCAACTTAGCAAAAGTTTTTTGGTTTTCTGTTTTTTTAATCAGATATACACCCAAGCTCTGATCATTGTGCATGTGAGTTGCAGCTCTGATGAAATGATAACTTTAACCTCGACGAGTCTTGCTAAAAGTAGCTAGAGTAAGCTGGCTAAACTTATTTGATAAGAATACCTAGCTTAGCACATTTTTTCTGGCTTGGTACTGTTGATCTTAGCCTTTTGGCAATGCAGGAAATCCTTTAATTCCACTACTGTAAGATGTTCAAGCTGGCTTCATCTTTGTTTTAGGAAACAGGCAAAATCCTGGGTTAAGAAGCGGCTGATTGTTCTCCCCTATAAATCCGATAATCTGTGCTAACTTTCTCTTTAATCTGCTGGTTTGGAAGCCTCAGTGTAAAAAAAAATGAACTAAATGAGAAGAAATGTCAAGAAGAGTATTGGGGTTATTGCAATCTAGTAGAGCAGCCCTTTCAATATACATCTAGTCACATGAGATGGAGATGATAGGGATCACCTCTTTACTCCTTAAGTTAAATAACTGACCTCTCTTGCCAGTTTTTGGAGTTCTTCAAATTCACTAAATAACATTCCTTGACTCATCCAAGGTCACCGTTTCTGTGCTTGTGCTATTAACACTTTATTTTGTAAATGATTCTCTTGTTCCTGATCTCTATGTCCTCTACCCAGTTTAAATCTCTGGCTGTTTCTTTATGTTCAGTGCTGTATGTGTAGACTGTGTCAATGTCAGACATACATCATAGCACAGCATCAATCGCTCAGCAGAGGGACAAATACACAAACTTAACCTCGAATAAAAAGCCCTTAAAGAGTTCATTTTTGTCAAATTCAGCTATGTAGTAGTTAACATCTCACACAGGGCCTCTTATTTGTACATTTAACAAGGTTTACACATATCCACTTTCCCAGTGATATCAGTGTAAGCAGAGAACATTAATTACATACAGAGCATTATACTGCTGTCAGTTTTGGTCATTATTTTCATGCTTTGACTTGAATAAGACATTTACATGGTCTGTCTGTAGAGTCATTAATGCCTCAAGGGTCCATGAAAACCATTTAACACCGTGGTCAATTTGTAACAAAGCCTCAGTCTGAAAATTAATGTTATTTCTTTTATGGGTGAAAAGCTCAATTTCCACAAAAAAAGGCTTCAAATATAAGTGCTGTGATAAAAAAGGATAAACACAACTTTTAAAATTCTGAATCCTGATTACCTGAGCATGTTGAGTGTAAGAGTATCTTCAAAAACTACTGTATGCACATTTCATATTAATGACAAAATTACACTTGCCTCATACTGATATGCTTTTTATAGGTGATAAAACAAATACATTTCAATACCACACTTTTAAACGCCTGTTGAAGGGTTAACAGCCCGCCATGTCTGGGCAGAGTTCTGCGGTGTCAGAAGGCAGTGCGAAACAAGCTGTTTTGTTGGGCAGATCAGGGAACAAAGCTGATGGTCTTTGATCAGCTGAGCTGGGCGGCAGACCACACCGAAGCGAGAGAGGAGGAGGCCGGCGTGTTTGAAGTGAGAGCACTTGATAAAGTGAATCTGTGCTTTGAAAGTGGGAGCTTTACGTTCAGTCATGTGCTCGCCTGTGTGGAAGAAGATGCTTATCTCTGGCTTACCAGCTAGGCTCTTAGTGAGTGCCAAGAACATGGAGCATGCTTCACAGGATAGGCGGTGGTGAGGATGAGGGTTAACAAGCTCCTGTCCACACCTGTGGCTTAATTACTATGAGGCACTGCGTCGGGCTTGGATAGTGGAGTGCAGATAGATTATACCCACAAAATAATCACAGTAATGATCATCAATCCAATTTGCTGGGACGGCGAGGTAATGCTCAAGAGGAGTGCAGGGTCAGTGTGCTAATGGGTTAGTTAGAGAAAGCAAGACAGAGGAAAGGAGAGAGAGGAAGACAGAGGTAAGAGAGAAAAGCAACTGCAAGTTCCTGGAGCCTCTTACACTCAGCCAACAAGTGTGAGAGGCACGAGGTTGGAGGACTTCAGCGATATCAAATAATCCTTGAAAAACTGATGGTGCTTGATGGAAAGAGGTTGTGGCACTCACTTAATAACTTTCCACGCTGCGTCAGCACTGTGTGATTGTGATTGTGTGATTGGAAGCGTCTCCTGCCTGTCACTGTGAGACAGTTACTGTGACTTTCCATAACAACAAAGTGCTCTTTCACTCCATCTGGTTCTCCAATGTTGTCACTGAGAGGAGCCAGTTCATGTTTTAAAGTTGTTGGTAAGCTGGATAATAATGTAGGCTGCAGAGATCAAGAGGGAAGTTCTGACAGTGATGAAAGTGATCATATGAACAGACTGTGTACAGGGCTGCAAGGAAAACATGCAGAAGTCAGAACAAGTTAAGAATGTTGAGAAGGTAAGTCATCGTTTTGTTGGATAGTCGATGGAGAGCTGAGAACTAAGCCCTGTGAAGCACTTAAAATAAAATTCTGCCATTAAATTTCAGTTTTTCCTACTGTAGCCTGCAAGAGATTACCATTTTACTGAGTCCCTGAAGACAAACCCATATTTTTCATGATCCCGATGAACAAAGCCAGCTTTATAGCTAAATGTTGATGTCACAGTGATATTCATTACTTTATTCATTACTGACTGAACATACTCCTTTTCTATTATTCAATTTCAATTTGTTGCACACTGTTGCACAAATTCACAAAAAAGCTGCCAAGTAAAATCAGTGCCCTCTGCTTTTTGCCATTGTGAGGCTACACTCTATTAAATTGAAATTTATGCACTGTACCAGGAATTTGGGGTCATTGTAAAAAATGATGTAGCATAAACACCTTCCCCTTACAGAACCACTCATAAAATAAGTCTAGTCGTTACAAATTTACACATATTTATTATTTATATTGGAGAGGACTTACCTTCACAGAAAGAATGGAGAATGAGGAAGGGAAGGAGGAGCTTGGCAAATGTCATCCTGCCGCCAAAACTCAAACTCCACGACATCACCTGCACCTGATGGAGAACACACAGACACAATTTACTGTACAGTCACTACTACTTGATTTGCTGATTACACACATTACAGTTTGCAATTATTGTGTAAGTGGGTGGCAGATATGATCAGTGCAATTATAGGACAGAAAAAAGATTTGAGGCACAGCATGTTTCAAGCAGGTGTTTTGTTTTTTTTTCTGTGTGCATCTGCTTAGGGGTTTGGATATTGGTGGCAAATTCACAGCAACAGTTAATTCACAGTATACACTATTATAAACCTATAATTATGATGCTTCACAATTAACTGACTGATTAAAAACAAACAACACACATCCTGTGTGAAAAGGAGAAGTGTAAAATACATAGTCAAGATGAATGTGATGCAGCTTGAATGGAATAATTGTAGGATTGAAAGCGATAGGCCTAAATAATGATACTCTACTGAGTAAAACATGGAGAGTCTATCTGTGGTCAGGTGTCAACTATCAATGTTGCTTGATGGACAGCAGCAAAGACATGCTTCTAACCCTAAATTCCTGCACACCATGTACCTGTCTACACCTTGAAGTTAGAGATCTGATAAAGCTTTGCTAATGTTTGTTTTGATAAATGTTCTTTGAGCCCACATGTTGAAACTGTGAATTGATCCTTTGTTGTGTGATAAAATGTAGAAGCCCTCACTGTCTTCCCTCCTTTTCCTTCCAACCTGGGCCTCTCTTTCCCCTCTCTCTAGCTTGGTCCCTCTACACGGTCACTGCTTGTCCCAGCAAGACCTCACTGATCGGCAAGCTCATTCAGTTACAATTTAATTTTGAAGGGTTATCTTTCCAAATTCTCTCTCTCCCCAAAGCCCATTGTGTTTCAGCTCACAGTTAAACTTGTGTTCTGAGACAGCGCTGCTTGTCCTTTGGGTATCTACTGGCAAAAAAAAGCTGAATAAACTACAGAACCTAGTGTGAGACCCTATAAAATATAATAAAGATGCTGCTTTTTGTTGCTACTTGCTGTCCTTTCACTGTGTTGCTGTTAGAGATATACAGTATGAGGTGGATTCAATGCAGACAAAGCTTAAATTTACAGGTGAGGGAGAAAGAGACACAACGTAAAGAATAGGATGTCACTGGTTATTGTGTGTATAATATATATGTATGTGTGTATGTGCGTTTGCTTATAGTAGTTGTGCATGTGTGTCACAGTGAATAGGCACATTTGTTTTCATTTGGATTCTTGTTTCCTCAGCATTATGCATTTCACTTTCTGTAACAATGCAACCTGCATAGCTGTGTCTGCCACCTTTTTTTTCTTGCTCCATTCCCTTCTCATTTCCTTTTCCCATCCTTCTTTACTCATACAAATTCATTTGTCTGTCTTGCTGGGCCCTGAAGACCTCATCTCCCCCTCTCAAAACCCTTTCCTTCCCACTTGTCCTCTCAGATACAGTTGTGGTCTTCTGGCAGAGGATATTATCTTGACCCAGTAGGAAGCTCAGATAGAAAACCGATGACAACAACCAAAACAGATTACACATTTACACGACTTGTCCCTCTCTGGACAAAAGAGTTGCTTCCATCATTTCCTACTGTTTGTATCATAAACACACCTCAGGTAGCATGAGTTGAACACCCCAAAGCACTTTAAGTAGCCTTGTCCACTGACGTTCAGTTTATCAAATCCAGTAATGCCAACACAGCAAGCTAACAGTCCTGAGGCTGAAGTCTCTGTGTTTCCTGTGTTCCTCTTTGATGTTTGGTTGGGGTTGATGAGTCTGGATGAGGACAATCAATAAAGCCCATTACCAGCTTTCCACACAGAATAAAATAAAATAAAATAAAATAATTGTACACAGAGCAGCGAACAAGCTTCTCTTTTCTGTCCTGTTTTTTGTCCCCTTTTGCTGAATAAAAACACATTTCACTGAAAAATGTGTTTTCTTTGTATCATTTCTACATGCTATCTGCTTTTCTAAACAGAATCAGCCCATGCTCTATCGATTTTCTTAAAAGAAACAGAAATGCTTACAAATGGAAAATATCAGATGTCATTGTAAAAATCCATCACCTTGAAAGATCTGGTACATTCTGATGCCTTTGACTTGATGGTGGTGTTAAGTTTTAGTGGTATACTACACTATTTCTTAGGAATGCACAATCTGGACTCTTTTCAGCCAGTATGATAATATAGTAAGTTAATAACCTGCAGTTTATGCAGAATAAGAGGCTAAATTAAAGCGATGTGATTTATTAATATTTCATCTGGAAAAAAAAGCCAATACTGACACTCAAAGATTAATGTGGGTCAACTACTGAAGTATTGTGGGCAAAAAATAAATGTAGGAATAAAAAAACTGTTTTCAGCTGTAATTCATCATCCTGATCACACTGATGATGGTTTAAAGCTAAAGTAAGTTTGTTTTTGGTCCATAATAAATGAGAAGTTGGCCTTTATTTATTTGACAAAATCAGTGTTTTCTTTGGTTTGTTTTTTGCTTGTTTTGAGATGGAATATTAAATGATCCATCTTTGCTCACTATATTTTAGCCTTTTTAAGGTGTAAATGAACTGCAGACTATTATCTTTTTTTAAAATGCAAAAAGGTGAATTTATCAGTTGTCTTGACAGTATCAGCCATAAAAAGGAGGTAATTATCGGTGATAATAATCTTGAATGACTTTGTAGCTCTGTGTGCTATTACTTCACTATAACCTAACACTCCATCTTGCCTCATCCAGTCCTATTGACACAACTTAACAACAACATTGAACAGTTCCTACTTTTTAAAATCTCTTTCTATTTTTTTCTCAAAATTTTCAATATTTATCTACTTATTCATTTATTCATCTATTAAATCAGTACACATATAAATGTTTTTTGCCTTTTTTCAGTCTGCAGACAAAGTAAAACAAAAAGGGCATACAGTAGACTTGTTTAATACTAAAATGGAAAAGGGCTGGGGTACAACTTTGTGACTATTGGTGCTTTTTGCCATGCAGGCAATTTGGCCTCATATTAAATTGGCTTTATCAGACAGCTCCAATTTGATTAATGGAGTAATATATTTTACTGTATAATTTCCCATTTTATGATGTACATAAATTGTGAATTTTGACAATTGTTTTTGATTCCTCTGTTCTAGTATATAATGTAAGACAGTGGCTGATTTTTGCACAATCTTTACTTTGTTGTCTGCCACACAACGGATCCTTTTTTTCTGCTACATCTCCCCCCGCATACCTTGCACAACCCCTTCACTAATCCTTTCTCCAAATGCTAAGGGACATTTCTGAGATGACAAATGGGTGAATATGAGTGATGGATACTGGTTAAGACAGACATGCTGAGTTTGAGCGAGCTGATGCAGCTATGGAAAATACAAGCAGTCCTCCTGCAGCAGCAACATCCGGCTCTGCTCCCACCAGAATCCAATAGGATTTAATATTAAAAATTCTCACAGAGAAAGCACCCACACAAAGTTACAGATGCACTGTACTAGAACTAGAGCATTTGATGGTCACACTGACCTACATATTTTTGGTCTAGTCAGTAAGTGTAACCTGAATTGTGCTATATTATTCTATGCTCCAGTCATAGCCTGTACCAGATGAAGCAGGCAGCTGGTAAGGACTTTGCTCTACATTAATTACACAGTGAAAGTTATTGAAAATAACTAGTGACTGTCTGGTACTGATGAGGTTTGTACTTAATGTATTTTGTATCTTTTTAGTATTTGAAATTGTAATTTAAAGAAATTGAATGGAATTGAGTTAGTCCTTTGTGTTTTTCTTTTCTTTCTCTGCTCTTTTTAATGTAAAAATCACAAAGTTAAAAAGCAGTTTTTTGAGGCTGAGATACACCAGAGTGTTTATATAAATAAAAAGATCCTTCATAATCAACTATGCATATTTTTTTAACTTGGGTATTTAACTAGATAACAGGTGTAGAGATTTATGTCACAACAAAAATACAAGTTATTTTCACCGACTGTAATTCAGTTTAATTCGTCTTAAATTGTCAATTTAAAATAAGCAGCACCATGTCACCATGTCAAGATCCATCAACAGGCCTGGGATGATCCCAACTACATTTCAAGGGTCATCACTGTACATTTATGCTCATGTGTCCATGACCGAGAGACTAAACAGCAGTCTATCCCACAGTTTCTTAAACCAAAGTGGGTTGATGGGTCAGTGAGGAAGATGAGGGTTCTGCTCCCCCAGACAGTCAGACAGTTACTGTGAGTTCTACTGTAATGTTCTGAGGTGTTTAATGGATTTCAGCATAAATGATGACCTGAACTGTTGTACAGAGGCAACTGAACTCTCTAATGTAACAACCCACCCCTTAGACTGCACTGGAATTCTGTTAGTTTCTCTCCTGCAAAAACACAGTCATAGCTTCCCATTCTCACCCCTCTATTTGCCTGATTTTGCACCCAGCAACTTCTTTTTATTACACCAAAATGAAATCAAGTGTCTGGTCTACAAAGTTTAAAAACATGATTTTTAACTGATTCTCTAAATGCCTAGTATGTAAACTATTATTGTTATTTTTTAGTGGAAAGTATCCCTTATTTACCTAGGAAGATGAACTATTACACTACTGTTGTGTTTAGCATCTCCTAAAATAATTTGTTTAGCACCTCAAGAGGATGGCGCCGTCCTCCTAATTTGATAACAGTTTTTGTACGAACCTTTTCAAATTGATGTAAACAAACTTGTTTTAGCAATAATGAACATATGTTTGGAGTGATAGCATGTTTGACATATGATTTTTAGATTAAAGACTCTACCTTTAACAGTAGAGGAATGCCATTAAAGAGAGAGCATATAAATAAGTATGGTCCCTTGAGGTAGATATAAATTACTCAATATTGCAAAAGCATGATCTAACTTAATATTTTGCAAAGTGCAATTTGGACCAAATCACATGTTCCAGTCAGCCAGTTATGCATGGAGACGTTATGGAAGACAAGGCTGGAGCAGGAGCGAGAACCCCGATGCAAACTGGGCCTTGCTGCAGCACTGTCCCACTCCATTGGCTATACTGTCACCATCTATCATCACTCACTTTCTTCACCCCCTCCTCACTCTGTCAGAGTCACTGCTCATCTTCTGCTTACCCCCTCACCCTTAACAACATCTCGTACCAGTCTCTTACTCTCCCAGAGCTTGCCTTTTTCTGTCTGTTTTTCCTTTGTTTTTCACATTTTTGGTCATCTTTGTCTTCTTGCTTTCTCCTCTTTGTCTGATCAACATGGACTCCTGTCTCTTCCTTTTTAGACATACCACGTAACTTGGCTCGTCCAATTACACATGTATTCCTTAGTCGTCTCAAACTGTTTCTGTCTGCTAAGCTTTGGCAGATAATTGTGTCTCCTGTGTCCTGATGTAAAATGTCAACAGAACAAATACATGTCCTCTGTGGGCCATGTACTTGTCGTGTTGTCATGTCTAATGTGAGTCCAAGACGACCATTTTCCTGTACCCAAAGGGCAATGAAAAAGATATCTTACGACCTATGGTATTTTTCTTTAAAAATCATAAAAAAACCCTTGACTACTCATCAGGCTTTTTTGTTTTTTGTTACAAGTTATAATTTACCTGTACATAATGAATCATTAGTTTCTCTGAGTTATGCAGCAGGCATTTAAAAGCTGAAACTATTTTTGAGTCCATTAAATCATGTCCAATGTTTACACCTGTAACACTTGCCAACATGCCTAAGATCCTGCCCTGAATCCCGATTTAAAAGCACACTATTTTAAGGCCTAGAATGACTATTAGGAACACATACAGCTCCCACTGGGCAAAGCTTAGGGTGGCTGAGATCCAGGTCTATTTAATGAGTTGTGGTCCTATAGCTTATCTGGCAGTAATGTGTGATTAAGGCAGTGTAATGTGAAGAGGAATATCTGGACCTGCTGTGCTCTCTCCAGAGAGGCCCGCCTGCCCACATGGCTGTATCTCCTGGCTCACAGCACTCGATATTATTGATTACATGGCAATTGTGTCTGACTTGCTTTAACCTCAAAGGCACCCTTCTCAGAGGGAGTGGTAGGCCTCAGCCAGCAGCCAAATCTGGATTATCATGGCAAATCAATGGCAGAATCCTGCCCCCCCTCAGCCCTCATGAAAAAGCTATCACTCATTAGCACAGTGATCACAGACAGATTAGCAGACATTTGGCCTCGTCAGGGAGGAGGGAGGGACAGTGGCGCTCTGATGAGCTGAGTAATGTCTTCCTTCTCACCCTCCTGATCTCTTCATCTTCAACATGACATGACTTTCTGAAAGTCCTAGTCAGCAGTCCTCACTCACATGACAAGAGTGCAAGATGGCATCTGGACTGCAGACCAGGTAGTGCTTGTGAGTAAAAATAATAATCTAGCAGGCACACTGATTCTAAGTAAACTACTAACTTTAGTTGATTCATATGTGAAATCACTGGTGCTAATGTTCTACCTCCTCAATAAATACACAGCCAAAATAAATTGAAGACAACAGGACAACAGTCTGGTTTGTCAGCAACAGTGGTTAGCATATTTTATCTGGAACAGCATTTGCAGACTGAGGGCTTCATGGCGTACAGCAGAGCATATTGTTTGGAAGTATAAACACTGACGGAGGTTTACTACCATATCAGTGACCCAAACTCAAATTTCCCATGGATGTAGAACCATATGAGAGGTCCTCCATCTTTACACATTTCTGTCAACCTGCCAAGAACCACTAAAGTCAGCCGTTAATTGTAACACATGACATGAACAGGTTCCATCACAGCAGATTTAAAGCAGGTTCTTCTTCAGGAGCTACACAAAACAGCAACTGCATGTTGGAACAGGAGTCCGTCTCTGAATGTTGTTTTTCATACTTTCTCTCAGTTGTAAAGGTTTTTTGAGGCGTTTTTTCCTGATCCAAGTCAAGGTGCTAATTATATGGGGTGTTGTATGCTACACATATTGTAAAGTCTCTAGGCAAACATAAGGTACTGTGTTTCATAAATAAAACTGACTTGTCTGGACCTTTTGCTTAATGAAAGATCACTAACTTCCTGCCAGGCACACTGACGATAGGGAACTATAGGACAAATTATGCTTTATGCAGCCTTTTTAATCTTATATGGACTGACAGTACAACTAAACACTCCGGGAGGGATGGGGGCCGCTTACACACAACCTAAGGAGATGGTAATTATCAGGAACAGGATGGGAGTGCTGCAAGGCGCCGCATTACAGCACCCTGTCACAAAATGCTTGAGCAGGCATAACTCATACACAGTCTGTCCTGTGTTGACCAGCACCATGATGTGTTGCGTGTGTGCATGTGTAAGTGTGAGTGACATGTTGCCTGAGCGACAGGTGGGGGTTGATTAGTGTACACTTAGAGTAAATAGTAGGGGAGAAGCCTCCTCCTGTGCACAATATGACACAGTTAGGTGAGAACGTGTACTGCGTTTGTCAAGTGAATGCTGACGAGCTGAGTCTGCCACGGCATCAAAAGCTGACATGATGAAAGAGAGAGGGCATAAATGAAACTGATAAAATCTACTCAGACACTCGTTACTTTATGATTGGGAAAAGAAGTCTTTAAAAAGATGTCATAATGTACTGTAGGTTGAGTTCAGGCCTTTTATAGTTGATGTTCTCTTCATCTCCATCTTCAAATTTAAAGAGCAGTATGAACAGGATTTATACAGAACTCATTACCCACTTGTCTTAATATGAACACAGTAGTTTAAAATACTGACTTAAATACACAATCATATAATAAAACCTAAATTTTTATTCATCAAATTGGTTAGAAAGATTGCAGTTTTTCTAACTAAATTGAGAGGCAAATAATTTTTAATAATCAAATATTAAATTTTTCATTATGTAATGGATGAGAACTGTGAGAATTGTGTGTTAATTCAACCTCAACTTTCATGTTATTTCAACGTCAAGCTTGAGAATAATGGAGAGACAGTTAGATATAATAATATTTTTTTAACCCTGTAGGTCTATTTCTACTGATGCACTTGCTGCTGGCCATTTACATTTGTGCATGCCTTGTCAATGGTGTATAATGTCATTAGCGCTGGGACTGTTTCTCAAAAATAGTGATGGATTACACATTGTTTTTTAAAAGAGGTATGCAGTACTTTAATTATTAGTTATAATTATTAGTTATTAGTTAATAGTTTTTTGTTCAACTATTCATCAGACTACTTTTACATTTCTTCACAACATTGCTTAAGATGCACTGTAACAAAATTGCTAGTTAAAAAATAACTTAAAAGCCCACATTTCACATATTACATAAAAATCCACTTTTGAGCTGTATTCTGAGCTGTATGCCATACAGCTGTACTCATTGATTCAATCATTCAATGCTTAATACAAAAAATGTTTACAAAAACAACTCAAATGGACATCTGTGAAAAAAGGTCAGTTAATTGTCTTATAAGGTTCAAGATTCAACAATGTGAGAAACATTTTCCAAATAGGTGTCTGGGAAGCAAGCAGCCGTGTCTGATGCTGCCACCCCCTTTTTGTCTGAGCACAGACTGACAAAACAATCTTAGCTCTCTGATTTTGGGCTTTTAGTGTTTTTGTGGACAAATCGTAGTGAGAACATAATGATACACTCCATGACTTTTTCCTCGCATCCATCTACTGATAAAAACAGTACAGATCAATATGCTGTCATGCCCTACTTGTCCTCCACTCTTTTTTCATTCTACAGATTCACAATGTCTTCAGCTTCACCTGTTTCTACATGTAGAAAATCCAGAACTACCTTTACAAGGAAATGAGCTATATATTGCTATGATTTTCTCTTGTTTTAAACTGTAATCACGGCATTATCAAGTGGTTATTGTGATGTATGTCTCTCTCAACTCTCAAACGTTTTGCTGGTAAACAGGTTCAAAGTCTCCGTAATGTGATGTGACTGGCCCTTCCTTAAATTCTGATGTCAGTCTTAAAATGCCTGTGTCTTACCAAGGCTTGCTTTTCACTTGGCCATTATTTGCTGCAATGAGCTTGGCAAAGCTGTCCCAGCAGAGGCCTGTGTGTATATCAGACAACATAAACACAGACAGCTGTGTCAGAGGGCAGCCGATAGCCTGTAGAGACTCATTCATCTCTTTTTGTCTCTCTCTTTGTTGGAGCGCATTCATTCCATCCCGCCAACAGCTGACTGTTTCTATCCCAGTTGAAAGATCTTAACACACCATTTAGGAGCTCCTCTTCAGCACAGATGACCTTTGCATCTCAACACTTCACCTCTCTCCTCATACAGTCTTGCCTCCCATCTTACCCTACCCTCATTCTCTCTCATCCTGTCCTGTTTCTCTCTTCGTCCTACATCCCACTTCAGGCAGCATTTCATGCGTAAATACCAACAAGAAGGATCTGTCACACAAAAAAGCTGCCATTAAATTGCTGTTATGTTTGTTCTACATGGCACGGTTTATTTTCAAGGGAGAATATGACTTGATATGGTAAATTCGACCAGCTTAGATATAAATCCTCAATGTTTTAACAGTGAGAAATGAGCCTCTATCCCTTCTTTTAGGAAATATCAATTGCCAAATTCTTATGGTTTCACACTTACACAATAATGAATCAAAACAGGGATACAGGGATTAGCAGTAATACACTACAACAAGATTACTGTGTATGGTTGGGGGTTTACAACTGTTTAAGTGGTCGTTCTCTCTCAAAAAAAAAAAGAAGAAAAAAAAGCCTGTCAATTATCACATCTAATGTGAGCAGTTTGATGTCTTAATGGATGCAAAGCAATGCCTAACATCCATTAAGTCATCACCATGCAGGAACTGGCAGTTCACCTGTTATACAACTGGCTGAGCAAAATCGTCCTCCCAGCCCTTCCCCTTTCTCCAATCTGTTTCTTCAGTTCTGCGTGACTGCCTGGGGTGATTTAATGACCACACATAGCTAGACCAGCAGAGAGGAGGGTGTAGAAATGGGATAAGTGGGAAGCATATAATGATCATAATTGGAAGTACCAGGAGTGTTGTGTGGAGACCAAAGGCAGCTAGGCAAAGACAGACAATTGACATTTAAGGGCTATGAGTTGTATCAAAAGCTGTCATATGGAGGTTGCTTTGCTTGAACCCCAACAGTGCTTTATTTTGTTAGCAAACACACACCACTGCATAAATACAGTCATCAATGTCTGTCAACTGCAAACCTATGGGCTCATTATGCCAAAGCAAATGATGCTGATATCTCAAATATAAGTAAGTAATATAAATTAGGGCTTGGCAATACATGAGCGCAATAACAATATTTAACATAATATTCTATATATCTGTTGCATATCAATATTTTTATAGATTCTGAATAGCTAATATTGTCATGTCCCATAAGTGTTGTCCTGGTTTCAGAAGTCTGCATTACACTGAAGTAATTTTCTGACAGAATGTTCTGTTCTAACATTTGCCTTTACCTATTCAGTCATTATATCCACATTACTGATGCTTATTTAACAAAACCTCATTGCAGTGATATTTTGGAAAAGCACTAATCCTAATCTCCTAAAAAACTATTGCAATAATGTGAAAGGGGCTTGGTGAAAATATTGTGATATATAATTTTTTTCATTTAGTGTCACTCAGCCCAAAATAAAAACTTAACATGAAATAAATAACATGGATAAGCCAACACCTAACAGTTACAACAAAGCAGATATAAAGACTATTCAGACGTTTTCATGTCAAACTCTTCCAATAGCTCACAATTTCCAAAGACTGGCTAAACTACAAGATATATAAAAACACTGTTGGGAAAAACCCATTTTAATATTGACCGGTTTTTCATGAACACCACATTACTCTTTCTCCCTGTCTTCCTCCACAAGTTTACCATTCTTCAATTTTACAATACTTCCGTCCTTTCTTGTCCTCATACCTTGTTCTGCTCCCTGTCTGAGACCTTATAGGATAATGCTGTAGAGTCACTGTATCTGCAATTCATTCCTCCATCCCTCATATTGGGTTTCATTTGAGCCTGTCAGTCAAGGTGCCTGTCAGATATGGACTCTTCAGTTAGCTGTTTTTTTTATTCCTTCTTATACTGAAGGAATTCAGGAAGAGAGACAGATGCTCAGAAAGAGAAAACTGTCAGAGGCATTCTTTTCCTGCATAATGCATGAAAAACAGTAGCAGTTTCTCTTGAGCTTATAATGTACATAATGTAAAATATCTGACTCTTTGATGGTATAGTTTATACTTCATACATAGAGATGGTGATAAAGCTGTCTCTGAGAAAATGCCGTCAAAAAATGAAGGAAGTTTTGGCCTCAGCAATCCTGGTTGTAGCTTCTCTCTCATTCTCGCAGTAGTCCAGCACTGTATAAGTACTGATGTGCTATTTTTACACCTGCTAATAATTCAAAATACCAAAAAATACTATATTTGAGCGACACTATACACAAATACACACGTCTTTACATACACTGTATAATCGTTCATGCTAGAGGCTACATAATACTTAAAGATCTGTTAATGTTTAAAGTAAGAAATAATTTAGCCAGCAAACAGGGCCACGGCTTACATTTATGTTTTACGTATATTCCTAAACAGTATCGTTTGTTGCACTTTTTTTTTAACATATTAAAAAGTCATTAAGTATGAAAATGTGTTCAGAATTAAAATTACATAAATACAATAATGATTCGGTGTTAATCTGCATGTTGAAATTACAATGAACTCGAAAGCTTTTTGTTAAGTTGATCAGCAGTGGTCCAAATGCAGCAAATCTGACTTACAAGATAAAATTTCAAAAACAATGAAATTCCAAAAATTATCATGCAGACTTTTTCATATAGGCTATTACTTAATACACACACAAACAAACACACACACACACACACACACACACTTATTTATATATATATTTTTATATATATATATATATATTTATTTATATATATATATACACATATATATTTTGCGTTGATTTTTGAACAAAAAAAGAAACACTTTGAAAGTGTGAGCACACAAGAGGTACTAAACAGCAAATTCTGTATTGTATTACTCTGCAAAGTCATTTCTGCATCAGATGTCTATGAGGTATTCCCTGAAAAAGTGTCCTTAAATAAAATATTTAACAACTGGTACTGTGATAGTTACAAAAAGGAGCTTCAATGAGAGACCTATATACATTTGTGTACGATTGCAATAATAATTTCTGACCTAGGCCTTGGTATTAACACCTAGATACTCAAATTGAGTGGTGTTCCCCTTTAACCTGGCGTTGCGTCGCCGCCGCGTTCAGGTGACACATGAATAAATAAGCGGGCACCCTGGCGCTTCCCAGCCGCCGCTCCGAAGTCGCCGGGGCTACCCGAGATGACACTGAGCACCTGACGCCTCTGCGAGCATGCACATGTCTCACCTTTACTGACTGCGTATTCACTCTCATAACATAAACCATGGTAAAACAACAGCAACAGTTGGAATGGACCATTACCAAAGACAATGTAACTTAAATGAGGAGTTCGCAGATGCCTTATTATACTACCAATGATATAATCGGTCTCTCAATTGAACCAATAGCTCATCAACATTTCTCACATAATCAGTTAACTACTTTTAAAACTCTTTGGCACCCAATTTCCCAAGACACCGCATAACCATGAAGTCAGAGAACTATTAATGACCATAAAGTCGTAAATTACGAACAACTATGGTCGATAGGACGTTACACTACGTAATGAAGAAAGAAACACTACTCTTTATGTGAAAACCTCCTGTCTGCTGCAGATATTCCTCCAACAAAGCTGCTTCGTGCCTATCAACTCATAGCAGGATGATCATGTCATTATCATATTGTCCTACCTTCCTCGTCCGTGTCCGTCGCTGGCTGAGCGCCTTTAGATTCGATTGCCTGTCCTGCTGTGATGCGTTACCAAGTATCTGCTACCCCCTCTCTCTCCCTGTCGCCCTCCCTCCCTTCTCCTCTCTCTCTCTGTTTCTCCTGTTAGCTTGATCACTACCAACGCCCTGGTCATTGCAAATTTCACTTCCCCTTGTTCAGAACAACCACTGCAAAAACCCACCAAGCCCAGAATAAACCTTCACTTGTTTGGAGCTCCAGCATAATGTCCCGTATTACACCCACTCCTCCAAAACCAGGGTTACACTCCAGCAGTCCCTGCACTTACAGGTACATAGGCTTTACATGAGCAGTGTCATTCAATTTTCTTTTTAATTAAAATTCTGACACACAATGCCCTTAAATGCATCCTTAAAATGTTTTATAAATTTGACATTAGATGTGGGTTGAATTAATAACCACCCCATTTTTTTTGCAGACACCAAACATAAAGCATGACCCTGCTGAGTGTATGTCAGTGAAAAATGTAAAATAATTATGCTTAGATGTGTTCACAGATCATTTGAAAGCTTTACAGAGGAGAGCTGGTTTCACTGAGATTAAAGAGATCTATTTATGAGCCTCCTAAACAAGCTTATGAGCTAATACTTTATTACACAGATTAAATTTGAAATCCATTATTTAACCAGATACGGCATGCATCTGAAGTGCAATAGCCAGTGTGATAGCACCATCTAGTGTACAACATAAGAACAGCAAAGAAAGGCAGTCTCCTAAGTATGAGACAACTTTTTAAGACTTCAGTAGAAAAAGTGAATATCTCTGCAGAGTTTTGCTTCAATTTAGAGGCCTTTAAATTCCAAGATCCTATCTTTTAATTGACATTCCAGCACTTATTTTCTTACACTCATAAAGTCAATTACAATAATTTCAAAGACTGAGTATCCCTCTTAAGGCTGAGCCTGAAAAAAGAGTTACGTGGTTTAATTTTAAGTAAGCAAATCTGTATGTGGACAGGGTGCTGATTCACCTATCATTTGATAAACAATCTTTCCTTCTTTTGACATAGTTGCACATGTTACCTTGAGGTATTTGGGCAAACTTGAGGGAAAATGTGACTTTGGTTAGAGACAAAAAGATGTACGAAGAGGGAAAAATAGGTACTACACATTCCCTTGCAGCTGTTGTAGAGCCACTAAGTGGCTACAGGGCACCGAAGTGAGGGTTTTCTAATAGCAATGAACTGCTTAAATGTGTTTTTTTTTCAATATCTTGCAAGTGGTGTTTTGTCTATACTCAATAATATTCAATAATATATGATAATAGAATCAACATATATTACACATTGCACAATATATTAACAGTTATACATTAGACATATTGTGTTAAATCATGTTATTATCTCATGGAGACAATTTATTTATGTAAAATCTTGCACTTCTTTGTGATTCAGAAGAGGAGGAAAATGTCTGGCCACCACCATCTGCAAGCTTTGTTTCTCAATCCACTAAATCCTTTTAGCAGTAAAGAAAAGCTGACGTGCTGAAAAGTTTTTCCCTAAAATTCACTAGTCTAGTCTCAATTGCACTCGTGATTTCACATGTCATCTGTTTACAGTCATGCATATGACATACATTTTTTCTTAATCTGTAGTCTGAAATGCATCTCTACCACTGATGAACTTAAGAGACATCCAGTTTATGAAGAGAAAAATCTGCCTGCTTCTTAAAATTCCAACAACTTCTTTCATTGCTTAGTCAATAGCTCAATTTGTATCAGATAACTTCTTCAAATTCCAGCATATTTTTTATATCAATGTCACCTTGTTTAAGAGCTACAGCAGGAAACCCTACATGTTTTTAATGTTGGGTTCATGCAAAATTCTCCACTGTTGTCAAGTTTCTGTAAACAACCTAAAGCTGTCTTATTGTTATAACAATAAAAAGGCTGGTATGGAAACACCCTTTCATTGATCATGCAGGCAATTTCACTTCATTTAATTAATCACTTTCCACTGGTTCCTTACCAAGTATAAGACACCTCACTTCCTGAATGTCACATGTTTTATCACTACGACAGACACTAATTGAAGGGGGGGGCATCAATGAAAGACAATGTGCTAATGAGAAGCAGGATACAGCTCTGAGTCAGAGTGAGGGAGCAAACATTTGTTAAAAAAAAACAAAACAAAACAATTTGTTGTTTACAGATAAAATGATAAAAATATTTCACTCACAGTGACGCTGTTCTGATTGCTTCTTTTCTTCAATAATTCAACCAAAAGCCTACAAGCAAAAAAAGGCGTCATGGCAACAGAAGCAATTTTCAAAAAAAATATGTCAATTAATTTGTAACAGAAATTTTGTTCATATTTTGTCATAAATAATATATAGTTCAATTATAAGAAACCATTTTTTTATGATTATTAATGATTTACACCACTCTAACCATCATACTAAAGTCCAAGTAACAGCAATATAATTCATTGTGATAAATGAATACATATTTTAGTATACATTGTGTGCAAGATTTATTTACTGTCAAATAATCTGGTTACTTTGAGTCACTTAAGTTTAAAAGATTAGTGTCAAGGTAAGTTAGGTTCAGTCCTTTCATCAATACCTGCCCCTATGCATTCTGATGCACAGGGTATAATGAATATTCAAAGTGATATTTTGCTGCTCTCTGGTGGAAAGTTCACTTAACTGCAGCTTAGCAGTGTTGTGCACTGAGTCGCTTCTCAAAAAACATTCAAGTTCATAGCTGTTTAGGTATGAAAAAAGGTCTTGGAGGCACAAAGTTTCAATCTAAATGTCAAGAATAGTATATGTGAATGGGCAGAATGGCATCTACAGCAGCTTTGTAGCCAATATGAAGACGTTGTAGTATTTATCACCCTTGTGTTTTACATAAATGCCTGAATAACTTTCAGGTATAGCTACTTATATATTTTACAAATAGTTACAGATGGGAGGTACACTTGGAGCCTGAATGTGTATTATTCTATCAGATAGATAGATAATAATGATACTGCAAAACCCAACGACCTCACTCGTAATATATTTATGTATAATTAATAGGTCACCGTTTTAACTCAAGGTTGTATTCCACTGTATTTAAAAACATGTTTATTCCTGTGTGGTGGGTAATTTTCACCCTTAAATATAGGCACTGAATGAATGCTTATTGAGCTAAATAACAGTTATTGTCATAATAATTATGCAGTTGAAAGTGTTAACCTCTCTCTGCAGGAATGGATATTGAACTCAGCCGTCCTTTCTCATATAAACAAAATTCAGAGTGGTATCTTTAAGCAAGGTTCATTATGTCACCTTGCTAGTCGACACTTGCTACAGCTGTTAGCTTACTGCAACACTTCCTTTATTGCGACAGACGTTCGCGTTTCCCTTTAATAAGTTTTCTTTGCTAAAATTATTTTAATTTTTTTTTTTTTTTTTACCTTTTTGTCTACAGTTGGCTGCCACATTTTTTGTAGTATGTGACTTAACTACCGCTGTAACTTGTGAAAGTCGTTACTAGTTTGGCTCCTCGGTAGCCATTTTGAATCGTGATAGTGGGATTCGCACAGGTGTAATTAATCACTTTAATGACGTCTCTCTGTGCGGTCAACGGTCTCACAGCTGTCTTTGATAATACCGCGTATCTGCAGCTTATCTTATCTGCAATTACATTATTTAGATATTTGTCAAGTAGCTACACCTGTGATTTACCTGTCCGGACATGACATGCCTACTGTTGCAATAACGGGGATATAATGGGCCACAAATTATGTCGGCTTGTAAGGTGAGTAGGGATACATTTTAAAGGGCTAGGTCTCTTTTTTTTCTTTTTCTTTTTCTTTTGGACTGATACAATTTTAAGTCAAAGCCACATTTCAGGTGTTTCAAATGCTTTATTAAAATAGACTGCGATTAAATCTAAGTAAAGTAAATATAAATTAAGTTGTAATCCCTGTTCATGTTATATAAAATACCGAAGGCCTAAAAAGCAGGACAGTTACAACTATGCAATACAGATGATGTGCACTATTCTGTCTTTTTATTTATAGATGGGCCCACAGCACCACAATGCAATTAAAAGCCAAAGTAACAAATTTGACTGACTTGAAATTGCACATATTGCTGTGAAAACCTCAGGCCTTTTGTAATTTGTAATAACAGTTTGTTTTTCCTTGTGTTATGTGTAATACTTATTTCCAAATTTGTATTGTGGATAACCAGCAGTATTTTAATGCATGACTTTTGGTCACTTTGTGTTCTTTGTGTCTTTTATGAAATTCAGCGACAGTGCCAGAAGCCTTGTGTTATGCCTCTTGGTACATCTGAGGGACTTTGTTGAACTGTTTTGACTTTAGGGGAGTTAACTTTGGCAAAATATGAATCTTGGTGCACTCATGTTTTCAGCTTTTAGAGAGAGCTGCACATGTGCACAGAATGTTAAGACTTAGACAAACTCGATAAAAAAAATATTGTAGCACATTAAAATTGATCAACAAGGTTATAAGGCTTTGGATCATTTTTCGCATTATTTAAAGGCAAATATTTTCCTCTGAAACCTCTTTCGACACTGAACAGTTGCATCTTTACGCAGCGAGTGAGAAAAGTCCTTCTGTGTTTGAGAAATGTGGTAGTTTGCTAATGACCTCCCAGCTGTCATCTGGAAGAAGCTGTTGCCAACACAGGCAGGAGGATGAAGAGAGCTCTGCCTATTACACTGGCACTAACACAGCAGCCTCCCTTGGCAGTCGTGAATACCTAGACAATGCTGGCCCGGGTTAATGTGCACCCCTATTAGTGACAGTTACCTAACACCTTTGGAGGGACTGGACTTAGGACCGTGCCAAGCAGCACCAGGGTTCCAGTATTGCTCTCAGTGTCCCATTATTCTTCTATGCTGAAGGTGTGTCTGCTGTGAGCTCCACAGAGCTGCTCATGCACTGTAGAGGCTCTGCTGTGCTCTTTTCAGCCCACTACTGGGAACAAAAAGAAAGGCCTGTTGGTGGGAGACAATGAGAGTATTTTTGATGGCAAGAGATGATACAGTGTATGAAAAAAAACCAGCAGGAAAGAATGGAGGGATGTCTTGCTGACAGAGAACTGTTGTATGTTGGTGCATGATAATCATATTCATGTTGAGGAGTGGACAACACTGTGTTCAGTGACTATTAACATGGGTAGAATATGGATATCAACATAAAAGACCATTTTTTTTAGTGAAGATACTTTGATATGCCATAGCAGGAGCGGCACAGGTGTAATTAATAAAATTAATGATGACTGAATTTAATTTCGCAGCCTCTGTTTCAGGCTCCTGGTGTGCATGCTGCCTAACTGCTCTGCTCGACTGGGACACACAGAATATGATTAATTTTATTAGTAACACCTGTGCTTTTCCTATAACAAAATTGCTGTTAATAGCCTCAAACTGGAGGAAGGCATAACGAGAGATTCATATTGACTTTTATATTCTGAGAAGAAAAAAACATAAGATACAGTGAAAAACACGTGTTAATTCACATGATAGAATTTTCTATTGTGTTTTTAGCTTATCCAGTTTAAAAGGACTATAAAATTTCTGCATTGTGTCTGCCTGACAAAATAAAACATTTTTATAGAAACAGAGAGAGAAGGTTCTCTGACTGTGAGCAGAGGAGAGAGAATAAGCCGCCTCTGGGTTATACGGTCAGCGGTAAGGCAGACTGGGCTGCACAGTTGGATAGAGCTGAAAAACTTATTGTCTCAGAGGCAGCTCCAGCAATGAACCATGAGAATGACCCTTGCAAAACACCCTGATACACAATGACACAGTGGAAATGTGTCATGTAACATGACGGAGGCTGTGAACACTGGGATTTTAACAAAGTTACACAAAACTTTATGCTCTTATGATTTAGTCACCATATCACTCTCTTTAGAGCCCTTTAGGGAGTCATATTCTCAGTATATAGCTATTAGCAAATGATTTGAGAAAAGGAAAATAAAACCAAACCATTCTCTAATGAGCAAAATTCGAAAGCTTACTTTGCTATGACAACCTCTTGTTTGTGCAAAGCTGTCGTAATGATTGAATTGTACCACAATTATTCCTATCTGTGGCTCTAATGATCCAATTTTTTGAGAAGAAATTATGAAAACTAGCGGATATTATGGCATGGGAGAAAAGAATCTGTCAAAATATGAACAACTCATTTTTTATATGAACGGGCCTCTAATGGAAATGCAACATCAAAAGAACTTCTCATATTTCATTGTTAATTGCACTTGTTTTAGCTGATTTCATTCATCCTTTACAGCAATACAAATTTTCAAGTGTCTAATTGATGAGGCCTGCTTGTACATGTGGGCATAATATAATCACATAAATCACTTTAAAATAAGGGCAGTAACACAGTTCTGTTTGCAGCGCCTGTTTTTCTGAAACAGAAGCGTCTGCTATCATGTAGTGAGGAGAGTAATACATCATAGTTGGTTTTTGACAGACTTTGTTGTGTTAACAGATGGCAGGTTGAGTTCTGATGAAAGACAAGGAGCACAGTAGACCCTGGCGTGTTTCTCTTAGAATCATATTAAAATGAAATTAGCAGGAGCAGTTTGGCATTACAGGAGAGAGCCTAATTTGCCTAGAGGAGAGAAGATGCACAGGCACTGATACTCATCCTGCGTCTCTTTCTCCTTTGGTTAATTAGACGTTCTTAGGCATGCCATTCTTAACACAGTTTCTTTGTCTTCAGGGAGTTTGAATCAGAAACATACTTTTCCAATGACATCGCTACAAACATGATGATGTATTTTCGTTTTCATGTGTTGTTTGGCTCTTTGATTTACTTGTTTTCACCATGTCACTATGCATTCATTTGTTCATCAGTTTGAACGTGCTGCTTGGTGTTATTGCAAAAGCAGCCAGAAAACAGGAAATTACAGAGAAAAAGAGTAGGTGTGATGCAGCAAAAGGTCCTTGCCTGATAAAACTCAGGGCATGCATCAAAGACCATCAGGCACAACACTATTTATTTCTATCACACCTTGTGTTAGCTCACTTTATCGTCTTGATAAAGTTCACACTTTGGATTCATTAGTGAACACATGAAATCTGCTGTGTGTATGGCACAATGCAAAGATCCATGCAGATAACTGCAGTATTTTAAGTCCCAGTGCAGCAAGTGCCAGACATTACTGCACATAGATAAAGTCCCTGAAGTTAACAGAGCAATTCGGCTGGCTGAAGGTAGTTTCATCAGTGACCTTTAAACTGAGGTAAGATTTAGTGCTTGCATTGTTCACTTAATTAAAGAATCATGTCTTCTTCTCAACAACAGCTCTTCTCCTTTACATTTTGCAGTAAAGAAACAAGTGGGAGAGAGGATGCAGGGGACAGTGGCCCAGTTGTACTACTTGTACCACTGGCTCACCATAGTGTTCCTAAAGCACAACCTTCTGTCACCTTCTATGCACACAAATTGTGGTGAAGAGTGAATGGTACAGAGCTGATGCTGGGTGCACAAAGCGCATGACCGAGTCCTGTTTGCTTGGTCTACAAAAGCACTTTCAGTAAGTTTTAGAAAAGATGGTGATGGATTTGTTTATTAATATTGTTAACATGTTGTCAGTAAGTGATTTGGGGGTTAAATTGAGGGAATGACATCCTCCTTAATAGTGAAATGACCGGAATGCAATCCCCTTATTTGAACCTCCCCCCCTTGTCTCCATCCCTCTATGAGCAGGGAGACAGCAGGGCCAAAGAGGTTGTTTAGTTGAATATGTAAATATGGTCTACTTGACTTCTTGATCCTCTGTCTGACAGAGTTTTGTGCAAGCTAGAATCTATGGCCCCGACATTTTGACTCTGGTATATCAGCAGCCTAACTGAGCTGTGCACTGATAGATCCATGGAACTGACCGTGGTGCTGAAGAAGCAGATAGATTTCTAATTCCACCTTTTCTTTCAGTTCTGCTATTCTGTTAGTTTCATCTCAGGTCTGTAATATTTTCTGGACTTCATATTATAGATAATCAACTCTGCACTACACTGTAGCCTATATGCTCTAAAGAGTAATGTCAACTTCATCATTAAATGATGAGAAGCAACATGTAGTGCAGAGTGCAGGGATCATAGAGACACACAGCTGCCTGTAATATTTCTAAAGTCTTCCCTCATGTCTTTGATGCTGATAGTGCATCCTGAGACCAAGACACCTCTGTAGCCAAATACTTTAGGGGAGACATGATTTAAAGAAGTTTGGTGTAAGATGACTTGGAACCATGTCCTTTTGGTGTTTGTGTGTGGTTTGTGGAGGCCGTAGGGTGCTCCTACTCTGTGCTCTAAGTCACTTTTAGCGTCCTTACTTTTTAAAAAAAAATTTATTTAGCCAAACAAAACAGCTAACCTTAGACAAGTGTCAGTAGTGCCCAAACAAATACATTTTTGTTGTTGCACATTTGTAGTATATGAAAGTAATTTTGAAATCAAAAATTGTAGGACAGAGAAAACCACGTGTGGATGGACCATGGCTGGATAAGAGGATATATAACTAGTGTCTGGACTTGTTAGGTATTTACAACTAACCCCCTTTAAACAAACATAAATTGACATACTTTTAATCTTTGCTAAATTATATCTGTAACTAAAATCACAGTAGATCAGGTGGAGGTTGTGTGGTGGAGAGTGTTGGGTGGTGGGGGGTGCTGGCATGAATCTGTCAGAAGAATCAGAGTGGAAAGTGTCAGATTGTAATGTCCTCCCTTTACACCGGCGTGAACATGATTGGACACACTTGTCAGCTGGTAGCCCAGCAGCTGGCACATGATAAAGCAGCTGATACCAATTAGCTATTTAACGCCTGATTTGTTTCTGCATTTATTCCAACAATATATCTTATGGGTTGTTTTTAAAGTCTGTAATTTGGTGCATTTCATGTGGTTCATTTCTCACATTTACAAGCTAAGCAGTGTAGGTGGCAATAAAGTAATTCTTGGTTACCCTCCGACATCAAAAGTGTGGGACGAACTTACTGCAAAGAAAAAATACAATTGAAGAAATTTCCATAGAGTAAAAGCTGGGTGACACAGACAGGGAGACATGGAGAGCAGGTGTGAAATTAGGAGTAAGTGTAGGCCACTGAACAATAATGTACAGCCATGGGTAAATCGATACATTTCTTACTTAACAAGCAAATACATCTCAGAGGTGAATCAATATAAATTTTCTTGCCCTTGTTTAAAGAAAGAATTTAGGATCCACTATAAAATACCAATGATTTTTTACTTTAGGAATTTAACAGAATGATCAACAACAGGATTCTCATTCCAAGCAATTCTTGGCTTATTTGTGAAGTTGCACCATCTGATAGAATAATAAGCAGAGAAGATAGAGTAGTTCACAGTCACGCTCTGTTCGTGTGCGTTGCTGTGTATAAATGTAATCTGTAAATAATTACATTGACACTGTGAAAATATACACATATATATGAATTATTGCTGTTTTTCATAAAACATCATTATAAACTGTTACTTTGGAAGGTCGAACAATTTCAGCTCCGACTAAAAATGTATCCTCTCAGAAATAAATCCTTTTCTGCAATAGCTACCCAAGAACTTGCATTAAAATTAGAGAAAGGGATGAAGTGTGACAGAGTTACAAATCAGATAAAACCACAATGGGCCCCTGCCAGGCAAAAGAGCTGCATGAATATTCCTATTCTTGTCATAGTTTAATATTTCATCACAGTGTGTCATTGTCAAAGGCAAAACTAATTGCTGACATTAATTACTAATTTCACTGATGGCATTAGCACAGATAAGTGTGATAATGATCAGATTAGTCAAGCTGTATTATGCTTACACACTCAGAGTGAGTCCATGAGTATATACAAATGGGGCACAGAAAAAGAAAAGAGATTTTTCACTGGAATCAGTCTTTTTCCCATACACAACGTCCAATCTCTCCTTGATATATAACTCCATAAAAAAACTTTGTATTAACAGTTTCTCAACCATTCACTTACCCATTATTTCTTTTGTACCCATTCTGAAGGCACTGAGCTTGACACATAAAGCATGACTATTGCCTTAGATTACAGCAGTTAAAATACATTATTTCATAATGCACTGTATAATGTATTTCAAAGCATTTACACAAATGCTTTGACAAACTTGGGAACGACCGCTGGCCTGTTGGTTAGACTACATGATCTTATAGTTTCAATGACGAGGATCCAAGGCCTAATTCTAAAAGACGGCACACCACAAGAACAAATTGCAATTAGATGATTTTTAAAAGGATTTCCAATTTTCTTTCTGACTCACCATATCTGTGTCTAACTCTCCTAGACACTGGAACTATGAGCATGGCAAGACACCAGAAGAAATAAGTGAAAATGGATTTCTTTTATTGTGAAAACTACATTCCTATCAGTGTTGTTACTCTCTGCAGCTGCTAAAGGTAACTGATATGCTTTGTGATAAAAATGATAGTAAGTTGAGGCTTGCGATTGTACTTCAATCAAGCAATTCAAAACTGCTACAAGTGCAATATTAACAGGACATGCTGTAGATCCTAATGCACTAAATAATGGAACATATATATCCAGCTATGGCTTAAAAAAAGATGGTGATGTCTTTCTTTATAAAGCCTTTAATTTATCATCATTTTAGTGTCTCTGCATTTTGACAGCTTTTTTAAAAACAAAATAAGTTTAAGATGAAGATGCACATAAGACAAAAAACAAAACCTATTCAAAATCCTCTATGTGATACAGTTTATCACACATACTGTACTCGGCCAACTCTTTGTCCTCTGTATCCAGGTGATACAGGAAATTAAGTAATAGTACAGTAGAATAATTACAACACCAATTGGTGATAGAAAAAACACATACACTCTCTTTATGGATATGTGCTGATGTGCCCTGAGCAAAAACAAGTCAGAGCCAAGATTTCTTAAATGTCAAGACCTCCACAAGTTCTTGTATAAGTGCTGCCAATCAATTAGCCTAAGTGTTTAACCTGGAGGAAAATCTGACTGTTGCTTGCCTCACATTTTGTGTGAGGTCTGTTTAAATTTTAACAACCAACATGATGAGGTCCACTGAAGCTGTGTTTGGTTTTTAAATTAAACTTCTTTTTCTCATTTCAGGCCAAAAAAGTTGTGTTCAGACAAAAGGACATAATATTTTAGCAAAACTTGTCACTGCTTTAAATTTAATTTACAGTTGTTTGCCTGATATCAGACGGAATTGTCAAGTCATTACACTCTATTTCCTTATTCTTTAGAGCCCTTCAGCTGGAATCAGTGGGGTGGGCAGATTCAAGGGTCTAAAACCAGGCAATACAGATACTGCATGCAATAAAGACTAGAAGGTGTTAGAATTAAAATTATGAGAATTTGTAAGCAGGACCAGATACTGTTTCAAGCTTCATTTCATGTGCTTTTGACAATAAAGTAGCACAGGGACATTATGACTCATGCAGTGGACAATAGCCAGTCGAGTGAACTACGAACCACATCAACATCAAAAGCCTGTGACTCGGGGTCACCATCAAACCACAAGCTGTGAAATATAAAAACAGTTGCACCTGCTGCCCATTAGTCTACTTATTAGTTTGTGACTCTCCCTTAACTGACAGTTGCTTTCTGCATGGGTCCAAGTGTCCCCGTGCAACAATAAATTTGATTATCCTATTGATCCAACGTCTCCACCATAAAGCACAGCATGCTATTGAATTTTATGTTATATTGTGTCAGCCAGGATTGTAAAGCAATTATTCACCTTAAACTTACAACTCTGCTGCAACCAAACTGTTAATATCAACAGTTCACAAAAAGTAGTAAACTTGGACTCAAGTTGCTGTGAAGCGATGCAATCCGAGCGAAATGGTCTATTGATCTTTCTCTGCTCTTTGCTTTCTGTGGTTAAAAAAACTCCACTCCCAGGCAGTGATTATATCAGCGCTTGATGCCACAATAAATTGCATTTAATACACTGGCTGAAATTAGCTGGCACAGCTTCTTGTGAGCCTACCTTAAAATAACTTGAGCGGCTCAGCATTCTTTCTATAAAGCAGCAATTCCTAACCTTTTAAATTGTGATCTCTTCATATAAAGCAAAGTCTACCTCAGACTATGATGGTGAGTTGTGAGCGGTTCATCTGAGGAGTGATTTCCTCTCAATTATGGTTTCTTTTGAAGAGTTTCTCAAGGCCTCAAGAGGTAAAATTATACCAAAGGAAACTGAACAAAAAGATTAGAAAAGATAAAAGAAGGGTTAGATTAAAAAAAGTGGTGTAATGAAGTTATTAAGTGTATTTAGAACTATTAAGCTTTCTGTGCGTAGCCAGTTTCAAACTCAACTGCAATGTCTTTTTCACAAACATATAAAGCCTCTTTCAAATGTCTTACACTCTATACTGTTAATTTAAAGCCAGTACTAAGTAGTTTTTAACAGAGTAAATAACATGACTTTCCTGTTACGAATGAAAAGTGGATGGAATTCAGTACATTCAGATATGTTTCTGCTACAGCTTTGTTTGGTCTTGCATGCTTGGTAGCATATGGTGGCTAATGTTATCAAACATTTGCTAATGTAAGCTGCTAGCAAACTTTGCCAAAAGATGAACCAAACTTTACATATCGTTCAGATATTTCTCATTTGTTACAGTAGCATAAAATTTTAGCTTAGCTTTTAGCATAGTCCCATTTTTTCATCTGCAATGGCACTAGTTTCACTTTGATGGTGAGATGAAGGTGAAACTAGTGCCCATATTGTTTCTATTTAAATTTGCTTTAAACACTTAAGAAGCTTTCTGAAGCCACTTGGTGGGCATTTTTTGCCTCATTAGCTAAAATTGCCAAGATCACAAAACACCCACTTCATAAAGGTTAGGTAACTACCCAAAGTCTGCATTATTAATTCTTTATTAGGGAATGTCACACTGTCATTGATAGGGGATGCCAAACTTTCCGAGTGGTGAATTATGTCCTTCTACACTTTGGGGAATAGTTGAATCGACTGACAGAGTTGGCAGTTCTAGCTAAAGAGCTGATTCATGTTTTAGGGAATAATTATAGAACCCAGAGAATTAAAAACTGGGCTGCTTTCCTCTTTATGCCACCCTTCAAGTACCAAAACCCCATTTTTCATTTTCTAATACATCACTTTTTCAGATGCACATCTTATTTAGTCACACATACGGTGCACAGTGAAGGAGTATATTATCACATAGTAGTATTATACAACGGTATCAGGCTTTACATCCCCTTAGGTGGCTCAGCATGTAAAAATGCTGCATGTGTACTGATGTAACTCTGTAAATAAACCACGAGTGAGGGTTGTTTTCCAATAAAACCTCGCCTAAAGTGTAATGAGCAGAGATGTCCAATAAAGCCGAGAAACCGAGGGAGCAATGGACCGATCCTCATGTAGCATGATGAGTCACACTGTTTCAGAGACTATCTGTGCACCGCACATTCAGCCATACCCATAGAGGTGATTAGGAACACTTTGTAACGATGCATTCAACTTTGATTTATTGAATCATGGCCTATTTGAAGTTTGCCATACGTCTAACCTTGCAGGGCGACCACAACCTTGGGAAATGTGAGTCATAATCTTCACTGCAAAGAAAGAAAGAACTCAAGAGGAAAGCCAAGTAAACAAAACATAGTCATGTTGATCACAATTAATGAAAGAAAAGATTAGAGGCAAAACATGCCTTTTCATATAGCTCTTGCTTGTTTTCTTCTTGAAAACAAAGAATAGGTCAGCGTGGTATTAACCTGAAAGAGCAAAAAATCATGTTTTTCTTCCTGTAATTGAGTGTTTATGTCTTGCGCTGATGCTTGGAAAGGTCTGGAAAGCCCTTCTGACCAGAGTGAATTATCTGAAACACTGTGATGCTGAGAGGTAAAACCATGCTGATAGCGTCTAATAAACATGCCACGCTCCCTAAAAGCTGAAAAGTCTGATGGCTGCCAGAAAGCTTTGAAGTCAGATCTCACCTCCTAACCCACCACCATTTAATGTCTCCTCTTGTTTTGTTTTGTTCTTATTAGCGAGCTGACAAAGACTTCAGGCACATCACCCAGAACTATCTGCTGTATGAAAGAACTAGATCAAAACCCCCACTGCGTAGCTGAGTGCGCGCATGTATTTGTGTGTCTGCATGTACATGTTCATTTATCTCAGTCGTACGCAACAAACAGGATGCCTTGTTACTCAGCAAGAATACACAATTTCTAAATTGCATCCGCAGAGTCAGTTCCCAGCTTGTGAAGCCTGTGGCCTAGAAAGGAGGCAGAGAAGTTTTTGGGTCAGGGGCTTTTTCCACGATGGTCCCTCCCTCTCTCTTACACACACACACACATGCACCCACACATACACACACACATTAATGTACACCCAGAAGAACATCTTGGTCTGGCAGGTAATGCATGAGGACCAGTTTTAGAAGGCATCAAATATTCATGTGTGTCCATGAAGTGCTGGCAGGGGTCCCTGGCCTGCAGGTGCTGCTGCCTGTGCTACTTTATCACTGTCTGGCTGCAGAGACCAGGAGGTGCTGGATTCTTCATGGTGGTCTACTGGAAAGTGTGAGCTACAGCCAAAAGAGAGCAGGGCCCCCCCGTGATCTGACCCTCTTCTGGCACAGTGGAGTAATATCATATGTCAGGCTGCGTGTTGAGCCTCAGGCCTTCCACCAGCCGCTCAGCTGTTGTGACAATGTTCCGGTCATGAGCACCTAACAAGGCTGTGCCACCAGAGTGATCCTCTGTCAGGTTTACTGTGAGCGCTTCATTATTTATGATCAGATGTTTTACAGTTTCTTGGCAAAAAAGAGATTTGGCTCATCTCACAAACATTACTAGACAAGAGCTCTGAACTACTTCATCTGACCCCCTGTGAAGACCTGAGTGATACTCCAAAAACTTCTAGTCTAGTCATCTGATTCTTCAAGCAGAAACAAGGGCTGAGAGAGAGGGGGGAGAGGGAGAGAGAGAGTATGAGGGAATAACGGAAAGAGAGAGAAAAGGAGGGAGAGAGGGACTCTACTTACACTCCGCTCCACGCTCAGAGTCGCCCTCTTTACTTTACTGTCTCCCATCATTTTCACCCTTAGTAGCTACTAACACTCATATTTAATGTGTCCTATAATTGATGTCTTCTACTCCCAAAACTCATTCCCAGTGTAAGTAATAGATGGAGAGGAGGAGGGAGACTTTTACCCGGTAGAGAAGCAGCTGTCAGCAACAGAGTTGCAGTAAGAAAACCGCCCGAGGGGACCGAAACAGACGGCGAGCAGCGGAGACAGGCGAGGACGAGAAGGACCGGGGAAGGCTGCTCCAGGTGACCGCGTCGCGATGGAGGCGCGCGGCAAGCGTGATTGAGGCAGCACCGCGCGTGGAAGCGAAGCGCCCGCTCTGTTCCGGTGGATTATAAAGTGTGCAACCTTTTTACAGCTGACCGGGGTCGCCTTTTGTTCATCTCACTTGACGGATTTATCTCCCCCCTCCTCAACCATGAACGCGTCGCCTCCAGACCGCAGGAAAAACATGCGAGAACTAGCTTTGGAGATTGGCATCCGAGTTCTGCTTTTCGGAGTTTTTGTGTAAGTAAAGCGTCAACCAGCCCAGTTTTCTCCTCTCTGAATGACAGAGTCTGACATCATGTACGCATGGGTTATCGTTCAGCTTCATGCCTGGCGTTCTCCGTGTGTGTGAACATGCTTTGTGCGCTGAGGTGCTGTGATCAGGTTGATTTGCCGCGGTGGGGTGCTGGACGGTCACAACAGGAGACACGCGCTGCGTTAACAGGTTGCAAAAAAAAAAAAAAAAAAAAAAAAAAAAAAGTTTAAAAACGTTTTACTTCACCTTAAGACTCAGTGTGTCACCATTCATTAAAGACACTGGAGACACAAACTGTTTATTTCCTTATTAGTGGCGTTTAAAGAGAGGCTGCTTCTTAAACCGCCTCACTAGAAACAGACAAGATAAGCCAACACAGCAGGCTGACACAGTGTAGAAATATCTGACACTTTACAAGAAGATTGCGTCTCACAGGCGCAACCTTTAAAACTAACATAATTGTTGTGTAGCCTGTGGGCATTATGTCTTGTTTGCATCAAGATTGTGTCATTTATTGATATTGTGCTTGATATTATCTGAAAAAGCCTCAGGTTCTCTTATCTGAAATGACTTTGTGGCTGCTTTCGTTTCATCTTTGTGAAAAAAACTAAAAAAAAAAAAATCAGGTCCTTTGATTTGGTGTGTGTAGCTACACTGCCTGCATACCCTGTGTACATTATCATTAATATCTGTCCTACGGCTAAGTGGTCCAGCTGTATGGGTGATGTCCCCCCTAACAGGATTAAACAGCCAAGTAGAGTCCTGATGCTGCACCATTCATAATGTTAGACATGAGAAATCTCAGCTGGAGGGATCAGTCCTAAGAAACATGTCAGGGAGGAGGCGGCAGACTACTACACTGAAGCCTCCTTGATGT
This sequence comes from Acanthurus lineatus, assembly GCA_029814665.1. Classification (NCBI taxonomy): domain Eukaryota; kingdom Metazoa; phylum Chordata; class Actinopteri; order Acanthuriformes; family Acanthuridae; genus Acanthurus; species Acanthurus lineatus. The sequence continues at coordinate 6,567,099 of JAPZDV010000003.1, forward strand.
GGCCATTTGTCTGACTGAGTCTGTCTTTGTGTGTGTGTGTGTGTGCTTTTGTGGCTGATTTGTTATTGTGTATCAGTGCTCGAGGCCACGTAAAAAACAATATCATCATCATCACCATCACATCATCATCAACAACTAACTGCTGTGTTCTATACTGCAAAAGCACAAGTCTCAAAGTCCTTGATCACTGAAATGAATTTTTACTCCGTATAATCCCGACTGCCACACAGACAACAAACAAAAGCAAATACACTCTGCTTGCATTGGGGCCCCATTAGTAAACTTGATCTGCTTTGTTCTTACAGCAGCACCTCTGAGCTGAGTAAATTAATTTGGTTGCACCGTCAAATGTACTCCTTAGCACAGACATGCAACATTAAATTCTGTCACATTCATATTTACACTGTATATTAGGCAGCTTTGGAAGGGTTGTGACATTTAAGAACATCCACATGGGCAGCTGTGATTGTTGACTGACATATACTGATGTAAGGAATCATGTAAGCCTTTTTTTTATCATTTAACAAATATATTTGTGTTTAACCAAATTTAAATATAACTGACATAAAAGGAATGGTATTCGATACTTAAGATTGAGAACCTTAGCAAAAGAAAGAAAAAAAAGCAAACGTATCAATCATTTTCTGACAGTTGGAACATTCAGTCTAATACATTTCTCTGGGAGCAGCAGTAATTGTTGTATTGAACTGCCGTAGCTGCCCTCTCGCCCTGCAGAGCAGCGGTTCCCTGTTCTTGTTTCACCTCAGAGCCCCAGATGAAGGCAGGATAATTGGGGTCAACTAGAATCTGTTGGTTTCTTCTGTTGTGGTGTAAAGGACAGTTTTTAGCTACCGCCTTTCGTGCCAGCTGTTCAGTGGGTGTAGTATACTGTCATTTTATCTTTGGAAGAAAATGGCAGCCGTATCTGTGTATGTTTAGAATCAGTAGTCATGCATTTCCTGGCTTTATTGCTCAGTTAAAATCATCTCCCATTAGAGTTGCTTTCTTTTTTTTCTTTCTTTGCTGCTTGATATTAAATTTTACTCTCTGGAATAAAAAAAGAACTGATTTTTTTTCATCTGCTGTTCATATTCCTTCATCATTGTGAACATGTACCAAGGGATGCTGGAAGATGAATGCATCATTCCTTTCGTTTGGGCTCATAAGCAGATGGGAATGCATCAGAGAGATGTCTTTATCCAGAGATCAAACAAACAAGTTCTGTCAATCTTTTTGTCTTTGATTCTGATTAAATAATGCTGACTGTAATACCAATATACATATTACTTATTCTCTGTGTTTGTTTGGCCATCCACACAAACTGTTTCTGTGTTTTTCCACAGTAAACAGCATCTCTGTACTCTATGGTGACTGTTTTTCTGTCTTGGGGTGAATTTTAAACCTAAAACTCTCTGCATCATTCCCATCTAAATTATGTCAAACATGACCTGCCTTTAGGGGGATATTACCTTTTATTCGCCCTTGCTTGCCAAGCTGATGTCTGTTCCAGGCCTCAGGAGGTGCACTGACCTTAGCGATGGGCCAAGAGTGTGACGTTAGGTCGACCCTGTGCTATCAAACTGCTAATGCTGTGCAGTCATCATGGCTCGGCAAGCTTCCTAGCAGACATACAATTGCAATGTGTTAAAAAAAAAAGTTCAGTGAAAATGGAAATTACTTCTTGACATTTAACAAAGAAGTAAAACAAACAAAAGCTGAAAACTGAATCAGAAAAAGATACACCTCTTTTTTTTCGTCCTGCAGTAACACTGAAAAAGAGAATAATGAGATTGGTGCTGTTTCACTTGCCTTGTAATCTGCAGCAAAACAAGCAAGAATTTAGACAAATACCAAGAAGTCATTTCTTCCTTGAATGGATGTGTTTGGAACAATCCAAACAGACTTGCAGTGCTCTGTGTGTTTTTCTTCCCAGCCCAGAGTTGAAAAGTTGAGTTAAAAACAGTACAGTTCCAGTATTCCAGTACATCTCTGAATACTGGCTCAAAGGAGAACAGAAGGCAAAGCAGGAAGGACACAGAGACATTTAAAAAAGATGTAAAAGATAAAGGACTTGGATTTAGGAAGATTGAGATTATTTTGAGCTCTCGCAGAACGAGAACTGTGGCACATAAAACAAGAGAGGCAGCAGGACCACTTTAAGGACGTCTATCAGTGTAGTCTAAGAGCAAAGTGATTGAGCCATTGGCCAGAGAAGAGGACAGGTTTATGATTTTATGTTCACAAAAAAAAAACAGACCAGATTTGTTTGTGCCACCGGATGCAATTTAAATTAGAGCTTCGAATGGACTTTTTTATGGCAGAGAGTTATGGTGATTGAGTCCAAATTTTGTTTATAGTGTGTATCTGCATCAGTTCATGCCAAAATGCCTAATACGAGATGAGCTGAATACCCTCTGACATTGATATGATCTTTGAGTTTTAAAGGATTATAATATAGTTGTTGTCAAACAGGGTTAACTGTCTGTGCTCTAAAACAACTCCAGTCATCCTTCAAAACAGTGTTCGGCATTGCATATCATCCTCCCCTCTCAGAGGAAGGCTTAGGAGCAGCTCTGGGATCCAGCCCAGAGCCTTGGCAAGTCTCAGAAAGCCTTGTGAGATCGGGAAGAGTAGAATGTCTGGCCTTAGACTGTTTAAGAATAAGCGGATTGTTTAGCTTGCATGTTAAGGATGGAGGCTCTGTGTTCTTTTGAAGAAAGTCTCCTTAGAGGATTTGCTTCAATGTCATCAGTGCACATTATCTCCGTGTAGCTTAGGTTAGCAAAAATGGTCTTTTTAATTATGAACAATGTTATTCGGTATGTTTTTTCCATTATGGTTACTGGAAAAACTTTGAGTTGGTGAGATTTTAGTACTTGTTGATCTGATGACACCAGGAGTTCCCACAGTACCTAAATAGTGCAGAAACACTTGTGTGACTCCAAATTTGTCAAAATACATTTTGATAACATGCTAAGTGTGCCGCCCTCTTGCAGGAGATTTTAAAACAGCTTGCAGCAGTAAGCAACTAATTCAAAAATTAAGGATAACAACCAGCTGAAGGTTGGAGAGACAAGAGCTGGCGGAGCTTCTGACCCTCAGAGCAGATGATGAGATCAACCGCAGTGTAACTGTTGACGGAGCGCTGTCAGTGCTGTGCACTAAATGTCATGCTCTGTCTGACCCCGTTGTGCCCATCATGACTCTTTATGTTCTGCCATGCTGCCAGCTATCTAACATCATACACTTGAATGGCATTATTCCTACAGTGTTTGGTTCACTGTAATAAAACAAAGGGGGTGCAAAGGGACTTTGTTGCAGTGGCGTTAAGCAATCTCTGTTATAAAAGGACTAATGACTATTGCACATAAATGCAGATTATAAATTGAATATTTTGAAAGAAAATCAAAAGAACTCTGTGGTGAAACTACTACTACAGACAAGAAAATAATAATCTCTCATTATATAAAAAAAGGTATAATTTTAATTGGGAATGTATATATCCTGAAAGGAAATGTTTAGCTGCAGGTCACAGGTGTAATTGGGATTTAAAGCTCTAATAATTTGGGCTAATATGTGAACTGAAAGGGTTTAAGCACTCCACTCCACAGCTTTCAGCTCTTTGCGTTCAGTGCAATCAGCTCTTCCTATGGGGAAAGCTCTCTAAGCAAACAGCCTCTCCAAGATTATTTTACAATACCCGTGTAGCATATAGTGTTGCAATTGTTTTCCCTTGGACACACCTTTGTTGCTTTTAGTTTGTTTATCAGCTCTCTCTGTTACCTCTGTATTGAGGTCAGAAAACACTTTAAAAATTTTACACATCTCTAGCTAGAGCACTGTGCTGGTACTGCCACTTTTCACTGCCTGCATCATTATTACACTGTATGTAATTTTGGCGACCAGCCTCTGAGGCACTGAATCACAGGTCATCTAATCTGTAACCCTTATTATCTTGGAGGAGAAGGAGCAATTGAAATTGGAAGCCTGACAGCTGACTGTGGTGGGACTAGTCTGACTAACCTGATATAGACAGTGTGTAAAAAAAAAACTGCCTTCGGGCAACAGTCTCATTCCACATTCTCCTCTTCTTGGCTTCCTCCATGTTTCCGTTGCTGCATCTCGGGCTTAGTGCTGCCCCAAATGATTCTAATTGGTTTAAAGAAGTACAAACTTTCAGAACTTTTTCCAGCGCTTAGTTGCTTTGTGAGATTATGACAAGCCAGACATGGAAACACATTCACTCAAAGCCATTAAGACAGATTGAGCAGAAACAAGTATCACCTCGTAAAGTGTTAGTGTATGATCTTTTGTCTAAAATATCAGAGAAAACGCTCATTGTACTTGATTATGTAAAATCCACCTGATTATCATAAAAATGTAACTTTTGAACATTGCCAGTCTATTCTTGGACATCCAATTAAACCAAACAAAGGAGAGATAATTTGACAAGTGCTGGTAAAAGCCTGAGCGAAAAATACAAATATAGGACACACTGCCAGAGGTTTGAGCTTTTTAAAGGGATTAGTGTTGTATGCCAAATTTGATTAGTGACCAGTGTGAATTCTGACTCTGGGCTGTGAAACAAAGCTGGAATAATGGAGGATGAATTGATGGAAAATTAACAGAAAAGAGCCAAGGCAGACAGATGAACGGACAGAACAGAGCTGTTTGTGTTAAGCAGAAGGAGGGGAGGAGGAGGTGGGGGAATAAAAAAGGGAGACAAGTGTGGATGAGCAAGCTCTGCAGGTGCTGTGGCAGAAATAACTGATTCCAAATGAGAGCAGAGGCAGCTGACTATCATACCAAGACAAGGAATTCCCTGACAGCTCAGTCTGTCACTGCTCTGAGCTACTTTGGCATTTTATTCCCCACAATCGTTTGATCAGCTCATTATGCTCGCTGTCCCTGCTGTCATCTGTCCAACCCCATCGCTCTATCCCTGCATGGGCTTCTGATCCCTCTGTAGCTCTCCTTGCGTCCTTTACATCATTTCTTCTTACAGGACTTTACCAAGTTTTTGCAGAATTTTCACTCCGGGTCAGCTCATACATTAGATGATGACATTATACTTTAATAGCAAAAATAAAAGGAAAAAAGCAAAAAAGAGAAATATCTCACCATAGGATGGAAACATGGTTTTCAGATGATGATCACACTGACTTTGGTGATTTTACTCACCTTTACCACCGTGAGGCTGACATTTGTGTTTTTTTTAGTGAGAAGAATATTAAAGAGTATTAATTGTACTGATGCTAATTGTGCGGTTTAGACAGTCATCATGTGTGGGTTTTATCCAAACATTATTTAAACAGTCAACAAAATAATTTAACTCAAGGATCTGGATCTTTTGATCATGTTTCAGAAGTTCTGGTTTTTATATTTCTATCATTCTATTTTTAATCCCATGATATCAGTGAGGAAAGAAATATAATAAATTTAAAAAAAAACAGCCTTTTGTGGAACGCAGTAAAACCCAAAGTTTCCCACAGAATTACTGTGTCCCTCAAGCAACAGTGGATGGAGTATGTTTGCGTTGATGCTTCTCACGTCTCAGTGGATGCTTTTCTGTAGATCACTTTCACGCATGTGGTTTCTATCTGTGCAGGTTCTGAGACTAATTAATGGTATAACACCTGGTGTGAGAGAGAGAGAGACACACTCCAAAATGGGGAAGTCCAAAAATAGAAAATCAATGTAAATATATTTCAGGCAGTGTTGATATCATGAAAACCCTGCAATCCAACAACATCATGACAAATAATACTCTTTGAAAGGACTGTATTAAAACTAAATATTACGACCTTCATGTTGGCGTAGCTGTTGTAGTTAATTGCTTTGGTTTGACCTTGGTGCACCCAGAGACCCAGAGACTTGAGTGACAGAACTTGACTTGAGTCAGACTCAAGCTGACAGTAAGAGGGCTTGAAACTTGTTCGATTAACACTGATAAGAGACTTGACTCGGTGCGCATCACGTTAGACTTGACTGAGTTGAGACAAAACTCAAACACTTTTATTTCTAGATATTGAGAAATTACATTTTTATTTTCATTTCAGAGCCCCACTCACCATTTTCTTAAAGGCTTGATATTATTTTCCACAAAATATCACTTATCGATACAATTTACAAGGTGTTAGCAGGCTGCAACAGTTTTGCTAATGTGGATTGATCCACTGCATTTTGTCTGAGTTAAATGTTGAAACTGGGTAGATCATTGTTATTTTGTATGACTTGATGTTTGACCCTCTTGGGTTATAGCAGGGACTTGATTTGCTTGAAATTACGAATTTAACTGATATCCAAAGGTTAAGGTTTAAGACTTGTGACCTGCACTTGTGTGTCTCCCTCCCACCTCTGGGTGCACCTAATAAACTGGCTGAGTGTGAAGAAGCATTAGACAGGCTTGGTAGACAGATTCAGGCTATAGTGAAGTTGATCAAAGCAGATATTTTTTCATCATTACTCAGTAAATTCATTACATCGTATCCGAAGAAAACTCAATGATGTATTCAGAAGTGACATTTGTTTAAAAAAATGCTGAATGAATTTTTTATTCATATTTTGCAGAGCTTCATTCTTCATCCCTAATCTGACTTCCAGCCCACCCTTAAAGCTCTTAATACAAAGTTAAATTAAGACAATTAATCAGACACCACCATATTTACTGCGGGTATTTAATCAAAAATCCAGTCATTAGGACTACAGCAGCCGTTATGATGGCTGTCACGCTGGTAGGCATTTCCAAATATCTAGAAATTTAAAAGCTAAAATTTAACTGCTGCCACCATTCAATTTTACATCACTCATTGCTGAAAAAAGAGTTATTACTGCAATAAGGTTTCCTGTTGAAAGGTTATTTATTTCTTATGATTCAATTTCTTCATCATAATTACACAGTGTCCAGCAAATCCTTTGCTTTTCCCTGAAAATAATTAATTCAGATGTCTGATGTTGAATTTGAAACTCATGTCAAAGAGTTCTGGGTGAACGATCTGCTACTTTAAAAAAGCAGCATGAACTAGATGATTTTTAGACCTTTTTTATTTCAAATGTTTCTAACAAGCTTAAAATTAGGTAGTAAAAAAATGAGGTAATAAGAGAACAGCTGTCATTTTAACAAACTCTAAAGACGCCCATCATCCAAGCTTAATTAATGTGAAGGGAAGGAGCACTTAAGCATAAAATAAAATCCAAAGCATGTGAAACATTAATATTAGGAAAACATACTGTGTATTATATGTATGCCATGTGTTGTATTCATTCCATTTGTCTAGAAATGGTCTGTAAAAACTTTGCCCATTAGGCCAGTAGATGATGAAACATCCGAACCATGACTGGTGCTCGGCAGGAGGAGGCTGAGCTGAGGAGGAACGCTGTAGACCTCAGCGAGTGTGAAAGTGACAGTTTCTGTCGCAGCAGAGAGAAAGATCCCGGCATTGCTTCACACTTTATGCTTTTATGACATTTCTATTCTTAAACATTTCCCCATCTCTCCCTCCCTCTCCCTCCGTCACTTCTACCCCTCATTGCCCCTTTCTCAGGTATTTACTTATTTTACTTATATTTGCTCTATTACTGTCATTTCCAGCTTCATGCTTTTATCTACAGAAAGACAGATGTGGGGCTGGTGGGGGGGGGCTGAGTAATGATAGAATCTTCCATCAACTCACACATACACACATATATGCACCAGTCACTTGGCCCAAATCTCAAAATATATAACAAGCAAGCCCCTCTCCTTCTGCAGAAGCTCTTATTGTGTGTGTGTGTGTGTGTGTGTGTGTGTGTGTGTGTATTACTCAAGCCCCTGGGTTTTGCTGTCAGACCCGGCTCTTTGCTTTATGACTCCTCCATTGCTCCCTAAAGACAACGCCTGCAGAGAACTTTATGTGACCAACATCAGATGCAAACCAGTGGGTAATATTAAAAGACCCTCCACCTTCAACAGCTCATTATATTTCCACTCACATACACAGATTTTCAATCTTGACAGGTGGAGGAAACATGCATCACAAATCAATGATAAAAATAAATTACAGACTTTTCACCTTTCTCAATTATGTTGCAAGAGAAATATGAAAAAGGCACATTTTGTGGAAGAAACATGGAGAGGCACTTTAAAATATTTAGAAAAAGTTGGTTGAGCATGAATTTTTTGAAAGTGAGTCAAATTTCATGTGAGTTGTGGCTTTCAATTGAAATCTGATTAATTTGATATTAAAAAAACGCCCTCTCACTCTGAGCACTTTATGCTATTTTTCCCAGATTTCTTGCTCTTAACTGTCAGTCTCTCCAGTAAGTCTTCTGCCACTTTTCATTGCTGTACTCACATCCTTGTTTTCACTTAAATCAACCAGGCTGATTGGACCTTGTCTTAAAGACGGCTCAACTCCAGTTGGTAGTATGTTGTGGTGGGTTCTCTGTGGCCCTTAGTGTCTGCAGCATCTTTAAACCTATCAGATCCATCGTTTTATGGTGTAACTGTAATAACATTAACTTCAAAAAGATTTTAAACAAGTACCTCTGATGTGACATCATGTCAGGGATGACCAAATATGCTGAGGATTTTTCCTAATCAGGTATTTTTTAGAAATGATCATGAATAGAATTAAAAAGTCAACCTAGTTTATAGGGCCATTAATAGGCAAGGCAGCCATTAGTATAAAGAGTCTGCTTACACACACCTGCATACTTTTATAAAGGTTTTCCCCTATCGGTTTTTAAAGTATAAAACTCCATATAACCAAAGTAGTAATGTCAAATTGAAAATGCAAAAAACACAATTAAAGCATAGTTTAATTAAGAGGGCCACAAGGCGGAATATAGCCCTGACACCAAAGCAATAATGGCCAAACAGAAACCTGAAAAAAGCTATTACCAATGGACCAACTGCAATAAAAGGTTTTAAAGATTCATGTTCAGAGCCTGCTATGCTGGTGCAAAACTGTAGTGAGTGAGTGCTGGATTATAAAGTGACCTAGCATATTCCAGTGCCTTTCTTTCCCAACATGAAGGCAGATAAACTGTAACTACATGTGCCAACATGTAAAACGTCATGTTTCTCTGTCTACAGAACAGCTCTACAAACACAGTTTCTGACTTTTTTTTACCTTGGCCTGGCCCAGGTATCCCAAATATCTGTGATGCACAAAAAAAAAATCCCTTGTACGTGTACATAACCAATAAAAAAAACACTTATTAATAGAACTGCATGCCCAAGTAAATTCACTTAAAATTTAAATTTCATTTATTATTTTGGCTTTGTAGTCCCTTAAATGGGGAGGCCTTCAGAGTTAAGAAAACCACAGAATTAAAATGATTTCCCCATTGAATTAATGCAGTTTTTTCAGAAAAAAAATATAATAACAGTATAATAATAAAGATTCAGTGAAAATAGGGGGCAACATGGCAGCATGACTTCTATCAGATTTTCCATAAAAGAACTTAATCAGGTAGAAAATAAAATAAAAAGAAAGAAGAAACTGTTTGAGTGTGCAGCACTTAAGTGGAATTGACTCTCACATCCCTGGATGTTAGTTGTGTGTGCTGTGAGTATTGTCCCATTATGCACAGGTATCATTTGTTTGCACAGGTGGATTGTGGAAACAAAGGAAGGGAGGATATTTAATTTTCTTGCTTGTGAAACAAACAAATTCCTTAAGGCTTCTGAGACAACATCACCCTCCACATGAAAATAATAAAAAAAAATACTCATAACTCATAATGACAATAGATGATGTCTGCATGATATCAAAAGCCATCAAACTTAAATAGCCTGGAGGAGGAAAAGGGAGCGTCACAGCAAGAGAACATCCAGTACATAAACTTTAAAGATCAGCAGATGTTTTGTAAGCGATCACTGATCCATGAAAATAAAGCATCACTGTCTGTTTTTGTGTACTCAGACAACATTCTGTATGTTTAGTATGTATCTGAGGGTTTCTCTGCCTGCGTCCTGGTTAAATGTGTATAAGTCTGTGAGTGCACCTTGCTTCTAATGCTGCTAATGACCAGTTTTAACACTCCGTGGGTGTTGTTAAGGGGTCTGCATAGTCACTTGTCCTTTAAATGAACAAAGAGCATGAGGCTGGAATCTCTCCTCTTGCTGCCGACTGACATTTGCAAGGGTGAACACTGATCATGACAACGCTGATAAATGTCAGCCTTGTGTCCCAGTCCCATATCTGTTTCCAGCATCGTAGCCAGAGTCTTTGTCTAATTCCTCCTGCCTCCCCTCTCCCTTTGTCTTCTTCTCTTCAAGCATGGTTAGCATGGTTACTGGATTTGATCTTTGAACAATAGATTAAAATGTTCCAAGGTTAAATGTTACTGTAAACACTTTCCTTGTTACTTTCCTAATTACCTGTCAGTGACAGTGGTTTAGCTTGAATAAAGGATAATTAGCCCACAGATCACAAACGTCCTCTTCCCAAATGTACAGTAGGTATAAATAATTCAATTCATACAAGGCATTGAAGAAAAAAATCACTAAAAATAAATAAGCACTGTTAATTTAAAGGTTGTTATTAAGTCTTTAGAGTTTTGTCACAATAGTGTTATTTTATAACAGTCTGAAGAAAACTGAGCCTCTTTTAAGAACGGCCATTTAAAAATGACCTTTCCAGTGCCTCAATGAAGGTTTGTCCAAGTGAAGAGAAACACAAGATATCTTTGGTTCTCACAGTCATAATTTAAGGAATAATTAAATGATAGAATAAGACAGTAATTCATAGTTTAGGCAATGCACTTTGGAAAAAAAGACCTATTCACATTGTTTCATTAAGATGAGATTGATGGCACTCTTCTCACACAATCATCAGATACTCAAATATATGTATAAATAAAATACTTCACGCATGTGTCCTCATTTTGAGAGTTTTAATTGGTTGGGAGTTCTTCAATTCTTTGCAGTTGAGCGTTTGTTAGCTGTGTTGTTGTTGATTCATCAGGTCTTTCTTTGTTAGGAAAGCACCTCAATCTTTGTGCCTTAGCACTAGTTAGCTAGATGGAAGGAAAAAAGCAGGCTTGCAAGCAAAATATTAGAAATTTAAGAAAGCATTAATTGCATTTTCTATCATGATCCTTATTCTACTTTGCCGAAGATTACCTGGCGGCCCCGGCTATAAGAACTAATGGGCTCAATGGCTTTTATGTACACTTGACTCTGCCCCATCGTAAAAGTAACATCTGCACTTCTCTTTTATGACAAGTCAGCTACAGCCCTTCATGACAGAATGACATCAAGCAGCACAGAACTATATCCTGAGAATGACAGCTTCCTCTATGCATTGCAGAGGAGAAGGAGAAAGTTAACAGATCTGACTCTAGTGGGCAGACTAAGTTGAATCACTGCTCAGTAAATTCAGTGAATATAAACCCTGGACCTGTGGAATGTTTGCAAAGTCTGCTGGCAAGTCACTTGCGTGTAACAGCCTTGGCCCTTTCTTTCCTACTGTGGTGCCTCACCATGCCCCACCCACCTTCCCACCATGCCATCCCCCCCACATCACTTGGCATGTCCTGCCAGCTTCAGTTCACTGCATTTCCTAATGCCTGTCTTAAATTTGGGCCTCTGACCTTTCTCAAAGTGTCTCTTGGGCTCTTATCATGAATAGACACCTGTAGTCTGACCAAGCCAGCCGTCGTTTTTCTTCTCATTATATCGTGGCTCTTTTAGTACATCTTGAATTAACCAGTGTGAATGGGCACTTAAAATTAAAAGAATAACCCTGCATTTTCCCCTGTATCCCCCTCGAAAGGGTTTTGCATGACAAGCGTAGGGTGGTGTTTTCTCTTTTTCTCTCCCCTTTAGCAGACTTGAGAGGACATTTCTCCAGGGAAGCCGGAGCGAGCTGAGTGTCACTCAGAATCAATGCTGCACCCCTCCTCTCTCCCCCCCTGCCTGTGACAGGACCAGGGCGGTGCATTCCTGACACGTTCGGTCAAAGCCCTGACTGTAACCGCTAACACGAACACAGACAGAGAGACGGGATGTGACATTTTTGCACTCACAGAATTCTGACTTGCATAGGATAGCATAAGAAAATAAAGTCTGCAGTTTGCAGTATGTGAAATAAGATGGTTATTAGTTTTATAGGTATAGTTTTCCCTAAAGCAGGTGTTTGCCTTCATTTGTTGGCTAAAAATATATTTTCCCCATCTGTGTCTGTTTTTTTTTAACTCAAGCTGTGACTATAGTGTTAGAAAAGGGCAGAGAATTGATTGTCCTCAGATGGACAGTACTCCCTCAGCTCAAAGCCCATCACCAGGCCCCAGTTGTGTCTCCAACCTGCAGACTTAAAGCACATTACCAAAACCAGCCACACAACTTCACTTGCAGGCTTAATATCTTCAGTTCCAACACATTTCCCCGCAGTCTGGTCACTTTATAGCCAAAAAATACTGCATAAAATGTCTTGATTTTAGATTTCTGGAAGGCAAGAAAGATTGTCATCAGCTCATTTGAAACTTCAAATCCTAACAACACAGTTATCTCATGGCTGTTCACAATCAGCACTACACGCAGGCACAAATTAGTTGTCAAGGCAGCAGCGTTGTGCTCTGGTCTACAGATTCAATAATGAATGAAATAAAGCATCATAATTAAATCCAGAATGTATCCGCAGTCTGTCAGTCAGCTCTCCTCTTTCTCCACTGTGACCCACCCCTAATCGAATTGCAGCGGCGGTGCTTTATTAAATCACAGATACCCAGTTGTCCTTATTTTAATCCAGTCATGCCAGAGGAGTTAGATTTGATTTTGCTGGAATTGCAAACACAGGATTTTTTTTACTTCATGGAGTAAGAAATGGAAACTTAAGCAGAACCTGTGCTGTACTTCTTCCTTCCAGCAGTGTTGAGTTTGTGTGTGTAAGTTGTGCATTTGGGATAAACTGAGGCTCCCCCGCTGTGATGCTCATACAGTAATCATTACAGATTTCTCTGTGTTGGTTAAGGCATTGTGACAGCACATTTCCTACACGCACAACTCAAGAAAAGCTGATGTTAACTCAAAATTTCCATTTAGAATTGCACAAAAAGTATGTTTTTTGACCCACTTTACAAGGCTATAAAGTACACGTGCACATTTTAATAAACCCTAATACAGCAATCTTGCAATTAATTTTGACATTGCGATTCTTATAAGAGTCAGTTTTTGCCAAGTAGCATAACCCAGTAGAAGCTGGAAAGTGTATTCAAAGGAATAATTCAACGCTTTAGGGAATATGTTTATTCCTGTTCTGGCTGCAAGTTCGTTTAGAAGATCAATACAGCTCTCATGTCTTCACAGTAAATATGAAACTACAGCCAGCAGCTGCTTAGCTTATCATTTTAACCTTTACGCTAAACTCTCCCAAACCTAACAGACTGAGGTCAAGCACTGTGATAAAACATGTCAGTTACTGAAAGGCTTCAAAGAGAAAGTGCATTTTAGATTTTTTTTTGCAATGTTTATTCTACAATTTCGGCATCATCACCCTTTTAATTTGAAACTTGTCTGTACAAAAACCGAAGGCCTCTGCTCAGACAGTCTTAGAGAGCTTAGAGATGCTAAGTGGTCTTCTAAGCAGTATGTTGTGGATTTGTCCACTCCAGATCAGCCTGTGTTCGTGCCAGCCACCCATGGGACAAAACTCGGCCAGGAATCAGAGAGCCAGAAAATACTCCTCATCCAACATTCTCTCTCTCTCTCTAAACTTGATCTCTCATTTCTCTTTGTATCGTTTAGCCATACTCTCATTATTTTATATTTTTAGATGGATTTTATTTCTATATATTTTCAGATATAAATCATATTAAGGCCAAAGCTCTCAGCATTCACCACTGACCATTAAGCCTTACCGAACATCCCAGTTCCCCAGTTGGATTTGATGCGTGTGAGAAGAGCTGTGGGAATTTAACCAGTAGTAAATGAACCAGAAGACGCACTGAACAGAGAAGGATGGTAATTTCCCTCAGGGCTCTGCACAACCTCTGATTCTAATAGCTTGTAAATCTCACAAGCCACTTTTCAATACCCTGCTTCTATATGATTAAATGATTGGAGTATTAAATAGGGGATCACATATGGGTGCCTTGAGAGGGAAAGGCAGCTATGATTTCCCACCTCTGATTTAAATTTTTTTTTTCTGAAGTCTAACACATGAAAAGCTCTAGGTTTTTCCTTTGAGTCCCTTCACCTCACACACACAGCATGTGTCCTAGCACAGCTGATTGCCAAATGCGCACCTTGTGAAAGTACAAATTCAATCACATGTGAATGGACAATGACCTGCTTCCTTTTAAATGTGTCCCTGGGTTGCATCAGGTACCCCAGCAGTCACACTCGAGAACAGCGCCGGTGAAGAGTGTGACAAAGGAAAATGGCTTAACTCTCACCACTTAAGGACAAGACATGCCCTGAGTAAACTTTAAGACATCTGAACAGACCTCTGTGTGGGGCTTTTCACCCTGATATTTTCCATTTCTCTCTCTCTCTTTCTTTCTCTCTCTCTCTCTCTCTCTCTCTCTCTCTCTCTCTCGACGAAGGTTACACACACTTTGTCTGCTGCAGTGTGAGAGCTGCTCTGTGCCCTGCACCTGCAGATAAACGCTGTGTGACTGTAGTGTAATAATGGCTCTCAGCGTTTGGCTCCGGCTCAGACAACCCCTGCTAGCAGATGTAATGCGATCAATACTGATGAAAATGCTCAGTCTCTGTTTGGATAAATCTGTGATAGACCGAGGGATGAAAACCCTCAGCAAGCAGACCACTTTTAAACTAAGTTTTGTGAGAGGACTCGCCTGAAGTTACAGTAATACAACTAAGTCATTCTTCTCCTCTGAGCTGCTTTATTTCTTCACAGCATATTGAACTAATTAAGGAGGAATTTCTTGACTTTTTTTTTCTTTTTTTTGCTTTATGTCAGGGTGGCACAGCAGCAGACTTGTATTCCCAGGGCCATAGCTACAGAATCTGCCCACAGTGCATCGTAAATCAAGTTCTTTCAAATTAGCTGGTCGTATTGTTCTTGATGCTGTTGTGTTCTAAATCTCCAAGGCGTTTCAGCAGAGGAAGGAAGAGAGAGGAGAACTTGAGAAATAATTCAGTTTTATTTCCTTGGCTCTGGCTGTGGCTTGTCAGATTTAGAACATCCAGCTAGCCGAGATGGATAGGAATGGCTAATCATAACATGGCCCAATTGCAGAGTTTTAATGAAGAGGAGCAGGGAAAAAGCTTAAAAGTTCCTGAGTTCCAAAAGATCAGATGTAAAGATTTAAAGCCAAGTCTGTTGGGTATTTATAGTCATCTCTCTCTAAAATTAATGTAGATGTGTGTGGCTTACTGTGTGTCCACTGAGCATAAATGCACACTTAAATATTTTCAGAGAAAAAATAAGCTTCTCAGTATTAAATATCTCTATTTTTTCAAAACTCTCATGCAAATACCTGCTATTTTAAGAACTTCCCACATTCACCTTAAGACTTTCCAGGTTCTTAGTGGCCTCTCCAGAAGTCGGTATGCTTTTTCTTAATAATATCTCTAAAGAGAGCAAACAGAACCTGATAAAACATAATGAGGTGCTCCACATGCAGCCAGCAGGCAGTGCTGAGTTCAGAGCCTTTCGTGCACCTTCTGTTTATAGGCACTGAAACCCTGCTTATACCTGGCATTAACATAGGTCGGGTGTGATTTGATCAATATGTCAGGTCACAACTGGCTTTATATTGCATCTTGGCTCCACGCTCTATCTGTGACTAAACACATCTGTGTGCTTGAGGCCACATAGTGATTTCTAACAATCAGAGCTTAACAGATGTATTTCTACACAAAGAAAGAAATAACTGTGTGTATAACATGTTTGTATGTATATCAATGTATTACATTTTCTGAAATTACAAAAAGGGTGTAAATAATTAAGAGTCTATGTTAGTCAACATTTCACAAGTTTAAAATTTCCCAACGCAGGATTTGAAAAAACTGCTATTTCTAAGGGAGTCTGGCGACGTTCTTCACTGGCAACAAAGAGGTGGCCTTCATACTGATTACTGTTCACTGTACTTAAAAAACTGGCCCTGTTTACTGTTGATAAAATGTTATTCCCCAATATAAAGCTATCTTAAATGATAAAATCAGTTCAAAGGATGTGTTCATACATCTGCTTAATGTTGACAAAATAAAACGAATTTTGACACTGAGTATCATGACATACTGACTCTTTGATTTTACAGGAAAAGAAACTCCTTCACGTATTTGCAGTTTATTAAGCTGCACACCACATTTCAAAAGAAAAAAGTGCTTTTTTTTAAGGCAGTCTAGGCATATTGCGATACTAGTTCGACAGGGAAAATCAATTGAAATGGTCTTTTGAAATGGTAAACTGTGCTTACAAACACCTGCTGCTGCAAATTATGTGTTTGTGCTCTCAGATAAGAGAGTGATAAGAGTTGAACCAAATGAAAATCACACAGCCTGTTTCGTTTGTACTTGAGACATTAATTGAGTAGCTTTGCCTTTACTGGGGCCTAGAACATTTTCATATTCACACTGCTGGAGAAATGTGGCAGGTATGTGACCAGATCAGATTTGAAAGCGTCCCCCCATGTATCTTGGGTGCATTCACACCTGTACTGAGAACTGTCCACTCATGAACAGATCATCCAAGAGGCATATCAGTGCAGGTGTAACAGAGCCTCAGAGAACTCGTCTATTTGTGCCAGAGATCATATCAGAGGGCCTCTGGGGTCTGATGATAATCTGCCTTTGTAGAAAACTCTTAATATTTCTTAAACACTACATAGTGTGGGGGACTTCTATAGTTGGTGTTTCAAATTATTTTTTAACTTCCTTTGATCTGTTCCTTTTCTTCTTAGTCTTCTGACAGGTGTATAAGCTTAAAGAAACGGCATGGTATGTCAAATGCAACTTTCTTGGCTCTTAACCATTCATTTGCAATAATTTCTCCTCTGCAAACATGCCAGTTCTTAGTGTCTATAAACAGCCCCCCATTACCTTCCACTGTCTCTGTCTCTCTCTTTGAATGAGTGTGGGTGCAATTATTTCCCAGCAGGATTAATTGGGGTGCATGCTGTGTTTGTCATTACCCCTCGGAGCTCGACATTAGCTCTACTTAAGAGACTTTAATCCACGTCGTCCTTCCCTTCCAAACTGACAAATGTATCCTCTGTCACCAGCCTGAAAATGATGCTCCTCTGCTTCTTTATTGATTATAATTTCGACTATTATTTCAAAGACTAGGCTCCTCTATCCGCAGAATAAAGGAATAAAGTCTTGATTAATTCCAACTGTGTCTGACGTTCAAAGTCTTGAGCCCTTAAAGTGCACCCAAACTATATTGGAGTCTCTCTTTAATAAAGTTTATCATTGGAAAAGAAAAGATGAGGCAAAAACTCAATCTGAATCCTGAGCTGAAGGAAATCCTCTGAGGATACTATTGATTTGTTTTAGGAGATATAATTACGTGTCCAAAAGGCGCTTTAATTTTGAGGATATGAGAGTGTTCATCCACAGCAAACAATGAGATGTTGACAACACAGTGCCATTTGAAATTAGAGGTATTCATTGCCATCCATAGCTGAGTCATTTTATTACATTTCTCATGTCCTCTTGACAGCCCAAAATATTTTCCCTCTGCATTTTTTTTTGGTCAGCAGTCACAAATGTTGTCCTAACATTTATGGTCCCTATGAGCGAAGTTTTAACAATAGATATAAATCTGAAGTTTTATAGGAGGATTCGCAATAACAATGGCATTGAGATATCTACAGATGATTAGAAAAAACAAATCAATCTTTCAAAATGATCCAAATTCGTAATCATCGCTGTGGTTATTGAATGTTTTGTCTCTTTTTGGCAAAATATATTACCCTCAAAATACACGTTTGGGGTTGGAGGAGGAGCCTGTTACAGCAAATGTACAAAATCGTACAAAATGATCACACATAATGAAGGCTGATGTTTTATGATGGGTGTCAACTCTGGTTGATCAACTTTAAATTCTGATAAAAAGGCAAATTTTTTGATCTTAACTTTCCAGTTCTGCCAGTCTGTGCATGCTACTGTACTTGCATTCTAATGTGAATAAATGTTATCTGTGTAGTTACCTTGAGGGAGTGTGTGCCTCAAACTCATTAAAACATTAGGGGTTTAATGCAAGATAAGCCTTGCAGAGTGACAGGTAGACCACAGCAATATTTAATGACCCGGGAGCTCTGTGAGAGTGTTCATGAGAGAGGAGGTAGAGCGAGTCTCTCTCTCTCTCTCTCTCTCTCTGTTTGTATGTATATTTATGTGTGTGTGTGTGTTGACTGAGATAGGGGTGTTCCTTGACTGACTTTATCTGTTGATGCAGTATCTCTCAGCTTTTAATCCCTGGGGATTAAAACAACATTCCCTGTCACCGATATCTGAACAAGGGAGCTGAGGAGAGGACAAGCTGGGGAAATGAAGTAATTCATGAAGCATATTGTGTGTCATTAGCAGAGAGTCATTTATTGTGCACCAACATGCCGTAAATGTAATACGGCTGAAGTGAATCATGCACCCGGGCTCAGCAAGGTGTAAAATGAGCTAGCACTGATTAGGCTGCACTCTTGCAAAAACAACATGACACATTGTTATCAGCCCACCAGCAAACTGACAAAAGTGTAATATGCTGCCGGTTATTTTTTCCTGTAGCTTGGAGAGAGGGAAAACAAGACAATTAGTTGTATATAAATCAATTTCTGTCCAGGAAAGGTTTTTCAGAAGATGCATGTGCCTTTTAGCTAAGACTTCCACGGCTGAAATCACAGTGAGGAGCTGCACAAGATCCAGGGTTTCCTCACACTTCTGCTGCCGGCCATAGAGGCTCTAGTGGAGCAGATGCATGATAAATGCCTTGCCCAAGGACATGTAGTTGTTGTGGGGAGCATTACTCAATCAGTATTTTCACTAAGACCGAAACGGTTCATCTGGAGAATAAACTGCTGCAAAAATACCTCCTCAAACTTAATGCAGCTGACTCACCTGCTACAGACATGCTTGAGCAGCTGTTCTATATATGGATGGATGCAGTAAATTTAATATTCAAGCTGCAAGCTGCAAAATCTTACATAAAAAAAGTCAAATAGTCTAACAGCCCTACATCTTTTGGTTATAGAAACTACAACTTGATCAGTTTAACTCAATTAATATTTAATCATCACCCCCTGCTGTGGTCCAAATATGCTCTGTCTGGGGGTATTTTAAACTGGATTTGATTGATGTATATAAATATATAAATGGAGTAAAAATAGCGTTTCCGACAGGATTTTTTTACCCAATTAAATTGTATGTAATACTTTATTTAATCAAGTTAAGTTAGCATTCCTACTTCACCCACTTGGTGTAGCAGAAGCTGGAAGTTTAAACCATTTTTCTATCAGCTACCTCTTTCAGCTGTGCTATTGCTTTTTATGAATGGACTCACTGAGAACAGACAGTTAAATAGCATCAGATTTGCATGTTGTCGTATTGAATGAGTCTTAGTCAGGAGTGCTGAATGGTTAAAAGATGTCAGGATGATTCACAGGACTCAGTGCTACACAGCAAACAGGCCTGGAACTTTTCCAGGCATTTCATGTTTTAACTATTTTAAGGACCTCCAGTTGTTTCCAGGGGTCCCAGAGTTTTAAGCAGCACTTCTTGTTTGTGCCAGTTCTTCAGCTGGTCACTGTGAGATACAAACACTGACAAGGATAATAAAACTCTAATGCCGTCTTCATCATCCTGTTTTCTAGCATATTTCCCCAATTACAGAACTTCTGTGTTCACTTTTGCTAGAAAACAAAGTCCCATGAACACCCCGTTCTTCTTTGTTTGGTGTTTTTGCTTTAAGCTGTCTATGGCCTGAGGAGGTACAGTATCTCAACCCAACTGTGACACAAAACACACTATTGAATTGTTTAAGAGTGCAGTGGCAAGAAGACTTTGTCGAGACGACGGAGAACAAGGTCGTGTCTGACAGACCGCTGGGTGGCCAGGGAGGCTGGAGGAATCAGGAGCATGCTAATGTGTTCCCACTCAGTGAGAATGTAGACCAGCATGAACTAGAAGGGCACTCTGAGGGCGCAGACCTCCACCAAGGCCAATATGCCACTCTTCAATGATATGCAAATCTGCAAGCACAATGACAAAATATGTCTGGGTAAATTTCCACAGGTATTAGATAGGCACCTCGCTGAAGCCTCATCATCCCAGCACTGCATTTATTATGCACTTTTAAATTAATGCTTGTTGAGGTGTGATTGGATTTTTCCATATATTTAGAATAGAGTTTAAACTTTGTTACAATAATTGCATTGTTACAGTTCTACAGGTTTTCTTATGAAATCTCTGCATTCCATGATTGCTTTATCTACCCAAAAAAGATCGGTGGAATCTATGAATGTAGATTTTGCTATGACACCATCTACAGCTACAATTGGCTGTGCTCTGTTGCTATTGAACCTCAATAAACTACATTTTGAGATATTTGGCATTTATTTTGCTAAATTAGAGCCCATGCAACAGCTTTAGAGGTTATAATGAAAAACTGGGCCAATAGTTTTTATGTGATACAGACAAACAGACAAACTAATCAGAAACACAACCTCCTTGTCACTGACAGCTCCTCAGTGTCAGTGATCTTGGATGGTGTCATCATGCTAACATGGCCTCACTTATTCTTTTAATTCTCATTCTGAAATTTGCTTCTTCTTGTGAAAGAACCAACAGATCCTCTTCTACTTTGTTGCGCAAATGCAGAAATTTAAGAACAATCAGACTGTGCTTAAACTAAAAAGTCATTTGATATCTTTAAAATAATCATGACAAACATTGTATGTTGATCTATGCAAAAGCATGCTGAATGGCTGAAAATAAGTGACTTATCAGTGTGTTTTTGTTCTTTGCCACAGATTCACAGAGTTCTTGGAGCCCTTTGAGAGAGTGATTCAACCAGAGGAGCTCTGGCTCTACAAGAATCCTTTAGTCGAGTCTGATCACATTCCCAAGAGAGTCATGTTCGTAAGTATCTGTCTTACTATATTGTCTTTCTAATGCAGACTTACATTGTGCTTCATACATTGCCATTATTGTGCTCCACATAACCTCCATAACCTAATGTTGTCTGCTTAAATCTCAGTGAACTTTGTTTTTTAAAAACCCTTCATTTAAAACATCAGTAAGTCTAAATATGTCTTTTTGCACTGTAGAGCTGAGGCCTGAATTGTACTGACAGACATTAGAAGGGCTTTTAGGTGGTGGTTATCTCTTCCACATAAATGCACATAAATACCATCACATCCTAGACAGAAGTGGAGGTGCAGTATTAAGATGAATTTCTAACCAATACAGCAAGAACTTGAGGGCTTTTCCCCCCCTGGCTCATGCTATAAACACTGAGCAGGAAACCCAGTGAATCTCTTGGCAAGAAGCATCTGTGCTGATTTTGTTCTCAGTGCAGTTTTCTGCAACAATCACTGGCATCAAATACACTTAGAATACATCATAGCAGTCATTACTGAGCTCATTTTAAGGCAGCTGTGACACATACATTTCTTTCCAAATCAGATGGTGGAGACAAGATGGTCCTATTTTTTTTAAAGCGTGATTATGCTTATATTACATCAATAGATGCAAAAAGGGACAAGCAGTTGTTAAACCTGAGAACACCATGCTTCATCTTTTTCCATCTGCCACCAATAACCACATGCAATGCTTGAGAGAGAGAGTTTTTAAAGAAACGTGTGGAAAAATACTTGTTTGCTTTCTTACAATGAACATGATAAAAAAAAAAAAGATTCAGATCACCGTGATATCTGTGCAGAAGGCGATAAGCCTAGCTTAGCATTAAGACAATAAGCAGGGGAACAGCTAGTGCGCATCTGTGCTAAGTTTAGACAAACATCTACCAGCACATCTGATTTAACACTCTTTATCTCCTTTGTTTAATCCATACACAAATAGACATGTAAAGACGGCACGCTGTGCCTTTATGGGGAATTATTGCTTTGTATAGATTGCTCTGTAAAAAGCTGTCAGATCCTCTGACTCTCTGCTTTCTTTTCAATAAAGTCAGGTTGTAATACAACCAGCAGGAATTCTAGCAGGCCACAGCACCCAGCTGATAAAAATATAGAGAACTATCTCCTCGGGTTTTGTAACTTAAAATCTTTAACATCCAGATACTCTCAGCAGAATGTGAGAATGTTATATGAAGAAGAGCAGCTTTTTGACCCTCAAATACCTAAACAGCTGCCAGCTACTACAAATCACTGTAAGTTTTAATGTTTAATAACTTTGAACTGGACCTGCAATCAGCATGCTTTAAAAAGTCATGTAAATCACAGTTCCTCCACTTTTCAGTGATATCAAACATTTCTATTACCTGAGATAACTGCTTAGTGTTAATTTGAGGGTTAAATTGATCCATTCTCAAAAAAAGCAAATGTAAAATTAAATATCTTTAAAATGGTCAAAGCTGTCAAATTAAGGTTCTCCTGAATCACACAATGTACAACACGTGCTGCTGACTGCTAGAAAAGATTAGGAACTACAAAATAAATCATAACAGTTATATTTTCTTTTTTAAGGTCTTTAAGGGTTAGCTGCTATTTTATTAATACCATCTAAATGTTTTTTTCTATATTGATGATCAAGGACACACGTGGTCCTCAGGATGACTGCAGTGTGTGCCCCTTTGTGGCCAGTGACTGCATTATGTTTCGTTTTTACACAGATTGCATTCTCAGTTGTTATATAGGGATTAGGGCTGTTGCCCTGATGCAGCAGGGTTTGCACAAATTAGTGGCACCGTTGGCATTTTTATGACAAATGTTGCTTCATAATAGCATTAGAAAAATCTACAGAAAATTACGGGCCAAATTATTGTGATAATATCTTAAATAATTTTTGCGAAATAGTTGAATAGTCCACAGTTTTTCTCCAGGCATTAATTAAACCCATTAAAACTCATCGATGCTCATCAGATTACATTTTTAGAAGTTTCTTTTCACAAAAATGCCTTTAACCATTTAACTCCCAGGCTGATTTTTAAAATTTTGTGCAGGTGGATATCACTTTTTCCCTGCTAACTTGTCAAGCAGCTTTTATTTGATTAATTCAAACATCAAATCCACATAAAAGCCAAAGATTTGCCTGCTTGTTGCTTGTTTAGCTCCACTCTTAGTGAACTTACAGCATTTGAATGACCGGTGCTCCACTCTTACCTGTGTGCCCCCACACACATCAATTAATCTCATTATGTGTAGAACCAGCTGCAGAGTAGGTGGAAAGCACTTTTTGTCAGCAATCATTTCAAGCTAGAATTAATTAATTAATTGATGTCTTAAACTTTCCTTTTTCTGTAAACCGTATAACATTAAGACCTCAACCCTCGTCTAAAAAATAAAAAAATAGCTGAATAGATGTGTTGAGGACTAGTGTGGCTCCACATAATGATGTTTAGACGTCTTTGTTCTCGACTAATTTGTCCAACGTTTAAAACAAACACATTAACAGGAGTGGTTGTGCTCATAAATAAACAACTGGGCGCCTTAAAATTCTCATCAACAAATCATTTCTTGGGTATTTATTATAAGTACTTAAAAGCCTATTAGTCACAAAAAGCCTTCACCCATCAGGCGGACAAACACACGAACACACACAAACACGCCTCAAATGCAACTTCCTTTGCCATTCATCTGTGGTGCTGAATGTCCAGCAAGAACCTTGAGTTTACCCACTGCTTTTCTGCACTCCATTATTTCCACTTCCTTTTCCCAACACCCTGAATAAAAAATGTTGACAGTTTAAATTAACTTCAGCAACTATGAATCTTTGCTTATGGCAGGTCACTAAATAACGAGTGGAAGAGAAACCCCCCCCCCTCACTTACAACCACCTACCTCTTAGGGAAAAAAAAATACTCCCTTTGCTTACACCCAGCAGGCTTCTTCAATGTCACTGTGCTGACAGTAGCCCTGTAGGTGTGGAGAATTTATCTGGCCATTAAAAATAGTCCATGGAGGGGATTTACATGAAGCTCTGTTATGACTCACTGCAACCTTCATTAAGATATACTGTAAACTGTATTAGCCTGCATGCAGCCTCGAGAGTCACTTTTAGGTTAAGGAGGGGTAGAAAGGTTCTCATTGCATATTGTTTATTGTTGGTCCAATTATTTCAGAACAAACCTCCTGATCAGTACAGTCAAAGGTCACATTTCTGTTTGTGGAATGTGTAAACAGGCCAAACCTGCAGAATAAAACCACAAATCAGTGCCTGAAAAGGTCCCCGCTTCAGGAAATCTTTCCAATTTTTATGCATTTAACAGGTAAAATTAACAATTTAAGAGAGGATACACAAAATTCAACTGAGATAACTAAAGATTTCTTAAGAATTCTTATCATTCTAAATGAGATTCATGCCAGTAGAGATTTCTACTTCGTTTTTCACCAATGAAAAAGAGACGTTATCATCAGTTGTTCACTTACCAATAAAATAAGAAGTTCCAGTGACAAGTAATTTGAACAAAGGCTCAACAGATGCTGATGCAGCATTTAGCACTCGTGTGGGTGTAAATTCAACTTGAACTGTGATGTGAAGGCTATGACGAAGCTCAATGAAGGCCAAGTGCCAATATGCAACTTGCTATCTGATAGCATGAATGCTCTTTTGCGAGGGCCTTTAAAGTGGCTTAGAAAACTACGATACAAGATTATTTAGGATGTCAGATGTTTTAAGACACTTAAATGTGTTTCCATGGCAACTCAAATCTTCTTTAAGTACTGCTTTCCTCATCTATGTGCCACAGAGCCTTTTAACTTCAAACTTCCTGCATAATCACTTAAAGAGTTCGACTGCAAATGCATGTTAAAGCTTCTGCCTTGGGCTCTATGACCTCATCCATCAGCCCTCTTCAAAAAGACTTGTCACATCTATAACAACTGTAATAGACTCCAAGGATTGCCACTGTATAATTTTAGGTAATAAAGAGGTCTAGATTACTGTGAGTAAAACATTGTCAGGAACTATGAAAGGAAATGTCAAATTTTTTACTAATCAGCCATCAAGTCAGGCTGCTTTTTGTTCTGCTGCTATTTAAGATAGATGTCACATCGTGCATAAATTCTGAGGAGTAGTGAAAGCTTCCATCCGACAAAGAAATTGTATTTTATTTTTCCCCAAGATTCTCTCACAACCTCAGTGATAAAGCTCCAGGAGCTGCTGTGACAGAAGGGATGCTGATACGCAGGGTGCATTTTTTGGCAAACATGATGGAAGCTACTAGCGTCTGAGTCACCACAGCTTTGTTGTTTATATCCCTTTTTTTGCCAGAAAACATTTTTTGAATCTGTCTTGTTTTGGTTGTTTTTTTTGTGAACACTGTCTACTTATCCAGCCAGGATGACATAATGTCGAAGCTCCTCATTCTCACTCACTATGCAGTTTATACAGTAAATGCTTCATTGGTGCAAATGCTGTTGAATATGTTTCCATCTGCAGGCGCAACCAGGCTGCAATCTGCAGATATTAGAACCATATAATGTAAAACTCTCTGTGAAATAGATTCTCCTGCATTTCTATTTTGCAGGGAATGTAAGGCCCAGTTATGGCAATAAGTTCTTCATAGTTTGAGCAGTGGGATGTCTGTACCTGTGTCTGTGCCTATGTCACGATTGCAAAAATAAATTACAGCAGTCACTGATACTGGATTTATTGGATGCGAATCCAAGTGTGATTACAAGTTTGAATCCAGCTACTTCAAAGAGGAAAGCCAAGTACAAAATCAGTTCATAATTGGCACATTAACTGAGACATACACACAGCTGAACTGATGAACTGCTCTCAAGGGAAATTCAATATGTGTGTTATAATAATGGAATTGGAATTCTGCCTTTGTTTTTACTACCTCTGTTGCAAAGAAAATATATAAAAAATAGCTTAAAAGTAATTGATACAGTCTGAGGCATGAATAATTACCTAGATGCTGAGGAGACCCAGATCTCATATCAAGTAAGGAGCAAAAATTCTCCTCTTTTCAGGCAAAAAACCCCACTGAACAACAAAGTAGCTTGTTTGACTCCTTAGTTTGCCTTGTTAAAATTAACTGTGAATAAAGGATGGGTTCATGCCATTCCCCGAGGCAACAGTCATTTTAAAATTAACCTGCAAATCAGACCCCAAGGAACTATGCACCTCATCACTCACAATAACTGTACCCTTTTTTTTTTGTCTTTATTTCCTCACAGGCAATTTCATTCCTTACCCCACTGGCGGTGATATTTGTGGTGAAGATCATTCAGAGGACAGATAAGACAGAGATCAAAGAGGCGTGTTTAGGTACGTGGAGGCAATTACTGGAAATGTCATGAATTTTGTTGCAGTTAGTCTCAATCCAGCCAATGAGAGGTCTCAAAGTGACAGCATAGTTGCTGTGTAAAACATACTGCGTTTGGTGGAGTTTTTTAATTAGCACCCATCCCTACTTTGATAATGTGTGGGTGCCTTAATGTGTATAATGTTGCAGAGTTGTGGCCCTGTGTCACAGTCGGCATGGTACCATATAAGTTAATCTTAATTACAGAAGCCACAAGTATTTTTAACCATTTTTAATGTCTCACTATTTGTTTGATTCTCAAACATGTGGGCATTCCCCTCACACTTTTATTTTCTCCTGTTGACCCCTTGAGTCAAGAGGCCTGCAGAGGTTTTGGCACATCACAGAGCTTTAAGAAAGTTTAACACAAATCCAATTAAAGAGACACACAGAGATGAATCTTGTGGAGAGAGGGTGGCTCAGTGCGACACTGAAGAGATTACACTGCTGTGTAGAATTAAACAGGCCCATTACCGCCCGCAGTGAAGCACTTCTACAAGGTTTATAGTTTTACAGGAAAACAACATCGTTCAGAAGAACAAAGAATAAAAAAGGAGAACATTTTTCTGAGAACTTTCCTACATGATCACAGCTTTACGCATGGCTTTGAACCAATGCTACCTCTGGACCTAATGAGAGAGAAAGATCAGAAAAAGCGTTCTTCATCTGGTTGTGCAGTCTTAAAGGAGCTTCTCTTTAACTACCTACAGACCTATTTATTTTTCATCCCAAGCTTAAGTCACATAAAAGCAGCTTTCCCTCTATTCCCAAATTATCAAGTTCAAAGTTGTCCCCGAGGGCTCTATAATTCAGAATTCATGACCCAAAATTTCAAACAGATATAATTGAACTGCCATAAATTAAGGGATGTAGGTAGATTTTCAACCCTGGAATATTGATGGGATTTGGTTTTGTTAATATCTTACATTTACTGTTTGACACAGTACGTTCTGCAGCCACACTGGCTCTTCACTTTTCTGGAGCAGGAAGTGAACAGGAAAAGATGCAGAATTCCACTTTACATCAATGATTTATTATAACAAATGAGACCAACTGAGAAAGGAATATAAGGATGAGATGTGTTCTTTGGAGGCATTGTGGAGTAAAAACTAAAACAAAAGGTTGAACAAAGCAGATGGGAGAGAGCCACAGTGGAAGCTGAAGCTTTTGTTTCGGTTGGAGCACGGGGCCCAGGTGCTCCAAATCTGGTGAAAACAGCAATCAGCTCCTCTGTCAAGAAACAACACAGCCACTGACACACTCACGCCTACAAACACACTAACTAGAGGCTGTAACAGTAAAAAAAAAAGAACAAAATGCCTCCTTTGTAGAGTTGCACGATAACCTTTTATCATTCCCAAACTCCTGCAGCTCAGTTGTGTGATCATGACGATCTATCAGTGAACAAAAATGATTGCTTTTTTGCTTGTTTGGAAATTTTATTATATTTTCCAAAAGACTACACTTTGAGAAAGACTCAGAGGATTCTTGTGAGGTTTTTTTTTTTTTTTAATTTTTTTCCTACAAAGCATGAAGGGTATTATTCATCATCTGAATGTGCGATCTCATTGCGCACAGAGGCTTTATTGTTTGGTGTGTGCAGAGGGAGTAATCTTCCAGTTAGTGAGACAATGAGGGGGGTTTAATAATAGAAGTTTGTGTGGTCCGGGCTAATTTGGTCTCATGAGTGAACCATCCCAGCATGATTAGCACCACAGCGACGGGCCATTTTGCTGCTCCATGAGAGGGACTTTGGTAGAGTGAATGCAGCAACAATCAGTGGGTTTACATGCGCAGTGATCAAGGCATAGTTACAGCTTTATCAGCCCAAAAATACAGTTTAATTGGACTATTTCATCATCCCACTATTTAGAAAATGAGGAAGCACTGATTTATTGATGGCAGTATGGTTGACTCATGTATAAGTTGTAGTATGCCCCCTAAAAGCTGATTACAATAATACACTTTCTAGTTAAAGTTTTGCATCACATTGAAAACACGTCAGCAGGAGGGAAGCAATGTTCCTGTTAAAGGGTGGACTTAACTCCTTAAGCTGAGACAACTTTAATTTAGTCTAGTCTTCCATACAGAAATGTGTAGTTTTCACTATAGCCATGACGGTACCTTTTGACTATGCACAGCGTGTAACTGACTCTAACCTAAAATGTACACAATGCCCAGGCCAATGTCTAGTTATGTTTATCTGACTCCAAAAAATAACTCTTGGTACAATTTAAGTCAGTTTATATTTAAATTAAAGGTTCAGTTATATCATATCTGTACCCCTTATATCTCTTATCTTATGCTCTGTGAGGCAATCACTTGTACAACCTCTGGAGTAAAAAGATGGGAATGTGACAACCCCAAGTTGGTGGCACAAGTACAGTCTCACACAGCCCACACTGAGTCAATCCAAAGATGCAGGCTGAAAACACCGAGAGGAGGAATGCAGTATCAGCATCACTTAGGGCCAATCAAATCAATTCTTCACATACCTTTTAGAAATAGAAGCAAGGTGCAATTTACCAAGAAATAACTACACAGTTAGCATAATTCATAGCATTAAACATACAACAGCTTAAACACACTACAAGGTCAAATCATGTCCCTTTAATGAGATTCTGTGATCAGCCATGCTGCTCCAGCTAACTGGCAGAAAGTGGCTCATCCGATGCCAGGAGTTTCACAAACAGGCGTAAGAGCAAATACAGGGACTGCCAAACAGCTTTATGTCACTGCTGCTGTAAGAATTTTGGCCCAAACAAAAATTAATTAAATCTTTAATGATATCCATAAACTTCCCAACACTTGACATTATAAGAGGGAATGCAATGGTTTTGTACAGTAAGTGTTCAGCCTCCTCATATCGAAAGGAATCCGATGACAGGAACACATTGTAGATTTTAATGTCCCATTTTTCAGCTGGTCGCTCAGTTTGCCCAAATTAACAAGCTGTTAAATAACATTGACACTACACTCCTCTCAGCAGCTCAGGAAGATAATACATTTGAGCTCTTGAGTCATGGGGTGAATTCAATTGACCTGCAGACTGCAGGGATTAACCTACGCGGACAGGAAGTGTGGCTAATGATGAGTCCCAGCGGTTTGCTTCTTCACTAATCAAATGAATGCACGGTCATGGTTTAATGCCTACCTGTCAACCTGCAGCACTCCTCCTGTTTCTTATTACCCAAGTTGAGATAAAGTGTTAGTTGCTTCTCGGGTTCGGTATTATTCATTTTTTACTGGTTTCATGTTCCTTTTAAGCTGTTAAAGCTGTGCTTCTACTGTTACACGAGTATATTTTTAAGGCAGCAATCTTCTTTCTACTTCACTACATTTTAAAATACTTCTTTAAAACACAAGTTTGTCTTAAATGTGAGGACTGAATGTAGAGGTAAAGGGGGCAAGTTGCTCCTCTGTTCAAATGTAAGCAAGATTCCAGCTACTTTTTGACTGTGATGATAATAAGCAAAACCCAAAACAAGGGCCAGCTTCCAGCAGAAACATCTGGAAACATCTGGTTCCTTCCAAGAACAGCACTTTCAAGGTAAAGTGTTTGTTGTACCTCCCAAAAAACACTGAGACCTGTTCTTTTGAAATCTCCTCCTGTAACATGTGCAGGCACAGAAAAGGGAGCTGTTCACTCTCTAGGTGAAAATGCAGTTGGTGTAAAAATGCTGATTTTTCATTTGTAACATTAATCTTTGATGATATGATAATGACATTACCTTATGTAGCTTACCTGGGCTTTAATGTTTTTAACATAAAAATGATAATAAATAACAATTTTGGATTAGTATTTTCATGGAGAATAACTTGTACTTGAAGTAATAGATTATCCAGGTACTTTTTTACTATAGGAGAGTATTGTACTTTTTACCTGAGCACAGATTTTCAATAATTCAGTTCACAGTGATCGTTGCATCACAGTCTGATTTCAGGCTCTAAGTAGATGAAGTCATTTGGAATCAGTGATACTTTCCAAACCTTCGTATAGTTCAACATCTGCTAGATATGCTACTTTCCAGCAGTAAACTCTGCTGTTTGCCTAAACCTCTCTTTCTTTTTTTTTATTTTGGTGACTACTTCTTTTGCTGATGTGTCTCTGTGGATGACAGTGTCAGTGTGTCAATCATTCTGTTCTACTGCATGAGTTGCTAGAAATTTTGTACAGATATAACAGACTTCCTCTAGCACTACCATGAGGTTCAAATGTGTGACTTTGAGTAAAATGTGTCATAACTGTTAAATTGGTCGCCATAAAATTTAGTGCAAACTTACATGTCCCTGAGGATGAATTGTTATAAAAATGTAATTACCTTAAAGCCATGGAGGTCAATATTTCATGTTGTTCTTTGATTAATGACCAAATTCCTGTCAGCCTCGGCTTTACTTTGTTCTGAAAATTAGCAAATGTTAGCATGCTAGCACTTGAAGAAGAACATGAAAAAATTAGATCATTCTCAACATCATCCTGTTAGCGGTTTTGATTGTTTGTTTGTTTGCATTAAGCTCAGAGTGCCACTGTGCTTAAGTAGGCTTACAGTCTTGGCTTGTTAAATCATCATGCAAAAAAAGACTTCCTGTGTGTGTGTGTGTTTGTGTGTGCATGCATACGTGTGTGTGTGTGTTTTGCAAATTATGATAGGCTTTGCATGTAAATCCAGACAGCCATCTGTCCAGATGCAAGGGGAAATTCCCATGAACCTAATTGGCTGTTTTATTTGAACATTCTGTCAAAGGAATGTGTCAACTGCCAGCACCTGCAGTGCACTTAACGCCCAGTAAATAAGTTCTTTTACCGCAGAATCACTGTTTCTATGAATGTCTCTTTTATCGAAAATGTTATGTTAACCTTGTCTATCTCACCATTCAACGAAGAAACCTCTGCAAAATGCTTATTGTGTGTGTGTGTCAATCCTCCTCCTCCAGCTGTGTCCCTGGCTCTCGCCCTGAACGGAGTCTTCACAAACACCATCAAGCTGATTGTTGGCAGGTATGCTGAACAAACTGGAGCATTTAAAGAGATGCTAAATGTTAAGCTGTAGGCTCTGAAGATCACATTCTTCAGCTTTGACTTACTAGATTTATAACCCGTGAATTGTGTTAGAAAGAAATGAAATTCTCCCCACTGACAACACAGAAACCCTCTCTCGGGTTCTGCTTGGTTTTCAGACCCAGGCCTGATTATCTCCAGCGTTGTTTCCCCGACGGACAAGTAAATCCGAAGATGCTGTGCACCGGAGAGCCCGAGCTAGTCTCCGAGGGACGTAAGAGCTTCCCCAGCAGCCATTCCTCTTGTGAGTGCCAGTTATCAGTCCAAGCAAATCACTGCCAGCCCTCAAAACATAATGCCAAAAGAAATGAGAACCCACACACTGACTCATTAAAACCGCAAAAAACTGTAGTTATTTACCCAGTTTGATCTCGATCTTCCTAACAACATTTCACCAAATAGGAAATATCCATGTCTGTTAAATGGATGTGTGTTATACAAGGTATTCACTTTTCATTTGAAAGTGATCATTTTGCTGCTGCCTCACTTCAAGGGTAATCACAGAATGCAGCGGCGAGTTATCATTCAGTTTACACATCTCTAGAGCAGCTTGTGGAGATGTTCATGGGTTCAGTTGATTGAGTCGAGCATAGCCGGTCATTTTCACCGGGTTTTTATATGCATGTCCCGTGTTTCTACCTCATCTGACTTCCTCCTGTGTTCAGCTGTGCGGACCAATGCGAGACACTGGACGTTTACTCAACCATATTGCTTTCCAAGCTGTTTTCACTTCAGCAGTGTGTTGAATAATTTACATGTTTTTCTGTTGTCCAGATGAATGTTCAGTGGTATGCAAGGAGGGTTTGCTGTTTGCCACACAGATGTCGACTAAACCCTTAGTAAACTCACAAAGTCCATCTATGTAAGCGACTGCATGTAAGAATATGCAGCCTTGCAAAAACCACTTAATTACCTGGAGCCACTGATCATAAAACATAAATATGCCTGCATGGCTTATAAGTTTCTTTGCCTTTCTTTTCTTTGCGACTGTGTGCTTTACAAAGGTTGAACGCCAACCGTTAGACGCTTACAATGGAATTACACTGAACCTCCTGCTATCTGTTATGAAAAATAGATCTATATATTTTCAGTGAGCTGGAACCCCGACTGTGGCGTCCTTGATATTTATGTACATCTATTGTTTGCTTTGTTCACGATTCTTATTGCAATTCCACTCTGGATGCCTCTCACACACAGTAATTGCAAAGCACTGCAGGATCGTGCAAATAAGCAGACAGTTGCATCCAACCGAGAAATTTAATGGTGACAGGTTGAACAAAGAGGGAAATCCCTGGTGCTATGATGCCTTGAACTTATATATTTTTGTGTATTTCATACTGAGATTGTTACAGTTAGATCAGGAAGGGAGGTAGAGGTTGCAATATGTGCGCAAGAAACAAAATGCTTGTGAGATTGTTTCTGAGTGTATTAATAGCAATCCTGCTGTGAGTGTGACTGCCTTGAACTACTCTGTGAAAGGCTTCAAATCAAACATATGATTAATTGATCTTTGTGTGTTACAATAACACGGCAAGATGCTGAGATGATGAGATGTCGTTAGCACAGACTTTTTTTTTTCTTTGATGTTAAAGACAACTTTAATTCCACGGCCCAGTCTGATTGAAACTGATGTTTTAGCATAATATTAAAGCCACACACTCACAGCTTCTGAGACACCTGCTTTAAGGATGAAATGCTTTGAAGTGCTGCCTGTGTCCCATTAGAAAAGGCAGAGAGGGACATTGCTCTGTAACTCACTGCAGCACTGGGTATGGATTACATTCAACTGTGCGACAGCTCTAATAGCCTTATGTTGTTGCTTTGTGAGTGAGGAAGTGATTGAGAGAAGCATGCGATGGGGACACAGGGAGCACCCACATGCCAGCACGTCTAGTGAGCAGAAGAAATCCAATTTCCTGTCTGAGTCCCTTTTCACCAGGACAACGCTTGTTGGACCGTGCATAAGTTACAGAGCTTTTATCTAAACCAATGTGGCACGGGACAGGGAATGTGGCCCTGCAGATGGCAACGTTTATGCGACATCACTTCTGGCTGGTGTGCAGCCTCAGACACAGACTATAGGTAAAAAGAAGCGTTTTGCATTCAGAGACTCTCGCCTCCCGTCAAAAGAATGCTACATAATCTGCATGGTAAAAATAAAATCAAAACTAATCCATCTGAATCAGCCAGGAAAAAATATAAATAAACACCAGGCTTTGGTGTTTGATGACAGCTATTTTTTTTTTAAGCACACAAACTATTATTGCATTTCAAAGTTTTTAAAGCTGCTCGCATTGTCTGTGATTTGATTTATTTTCTCCTCCTCAAAGCAAAGGAACAGAGTGACAGAAATTGGAAGAGACAGGTCACAGAAAGAGGAAAACAAACA
The DNA here is from genome assembly GCA_029814665.1 of Acanthurus lineatus. Taxonomy (NCBI): domain Eukaryota; kingdom Metazoa; phylum Chordata; class Actinopteri; order Acanthuriformes; family Acanthuridae; genus Acanthurus; species Acanthurus lineatus. Next base: position 6,600,934 of record JAPZDV010000003.1, read on the forward strand.
GATAAATACTAACTCCCCCGAACCCACTGCACCAATATACACAGCAGTGAAGCATGCGGGCCCCGAAGCATTAACTGAAAGTGATATCATGCTCATTCGTATTCTTCCCACCATCTCCCTTTGTGCCTATTAAACCATTAGATATGATCAATTAACATGCATTTTTAAAATAAAATGACTCCTGTGAGAAGCGATTTAATCACATCTTCGAATCTCCACTATCTTCTCCCACTTAGACACAACTGTCTTTATTAGATTAGCTCTAGCTTGGTATGTTCATCATAGTACTTCAAGTAGAGAGAATTACACCACTGCAAAATGTGCTCTTATGTGTTTACTTTGGATCGCTCCAGTACTAGTCAGTCTGTCGAGAGAGTTATGCGAGGCTGAGGAACAGTTTATTCAGGAGTGCAGCAGCAATTGTAAAGAGCCCATAATGACTTCCTGTTAGGATTTTGTATGGTAATTGTTGGAAACTGATTTAGTGTCTAAGTGGTTGGTTAATATGCATCACTTCTGACAAGAGGTTAAGGGGTGTCACGCTGGTTCCTGCAGGGTCCAAAGGTCAAAACAGAAATAAGAGAAGAGAGGGAGATGATTGGGAGATATAAACGGTGGCTAATGTCAGTAATTGGTTTGACAGCTCTGTGTCTGGTCAGGTACTTCAGCAATAGGTATTTCATTGGAAATAAAGGGCAAAGAGGTAAAGAGACTGGTATTACTGAAACCATTCATCTATGCATGGGCTTTGACAGTAGTTTTAAAGAACACATATCTACTTCAAAATGTGTCTTCCATGGGTTCTTCTGTCAAAAACTGTACCAGGCTCCACAGAGCAATCCTAATTGACTGTGGCTTCCTTATTTAACAAACGGTCTGTAGTACTTTCTCTTTTCACCCTCCTCTTCATGCTTCATACCTCATCTCATTTAGAAGTCTTTGCATTAGGTTTGCCCAGTTTCACAGCTAACCTCTCTCACAGCTGACCCCTGCCACCCCCACCGCACTTACAGAGAGAATCTATGGTGCTTAGAAATGTTCTTTTACAGGAGTGAATGGAGTGATTCAGAAAGCCAATTTACGTTCTCCAATTTTATATCTTGAGTGTGGTATTAACAGAAACTATTCTCTCACAAATTAACAAACAATAATATTTTTTAAGATACCAGCAACTTAAAAATAGCGATAACTTTTTTGCAGTTTTAAACATCTCAATAAAAGGAACATTTGCTAATTAGTAGTGAGCAGAAAGTAGCTGAAGTGGATGAGACCGTCATTAATTTTGCAAGGATTTCTACATATACCAAAGTATTGTTAAAATTTAAAATTCGACCTGGGGATGGCACTAAATGAAAATTCAGAGGATCACCAAGAACGCATTATAGTAATTATGACTTACGGGTAAAACAAATGTCTATACCAAATGACTGCAGAGGTGGTAGATGGGCATGAGAATGAAATGTGCAAAACTGTGTAAGACTCCTGTTGACTAAGTTATGTCAATGTTAATGAATCATGCTGCTCCCCGCAAATTCACCCCATTTGCTTCTGAGAAGTGCATTCACACTTGATTCTTCTTCACTTATAAACTCTGAACAAACCTTGTTTTTGTTTGAAAAAGAAGAAAAAACAATCATGCTGCACTGATCCCTCGTTTTTGTCTCAGTGGAATACTCCTGAAGGCTTTTTAAATGTATCTAGTGGATTCATTACCAGGATGTATTTTTCTCTGTTGGCCTTCAATTCCTCCTTTGGCCTTTTGTGGACTCCTGCTCCCTCGCAGGGAGCATCCTTCAGTGGTTATTGCATACACCTAGTATTTATTGTCTCCCCCATGCTGCTAGCTACAAATATATTGGCTAAATTAATTATACTAATATTACATTATGAAGTGTGTTTGTGTATCTGTGTGTATAGATGCATGTATAATGCATACCATTAAAGCATTTTTATTTGTGCAATCCTTAAGATGTTGACTCACTCTGTTTGCCAGCATATTGTTGCACTGCAGTCTGAAAAGAGTAAACATGTTGACTCTAAAATCAACCATCCTTTCTTTATTTTAACTAAAGCAATTTAGATGCAATTTTACCATCACGAACTGGCGTAGTTTTAAATTTATGTGTTCTAAAACAAGTTAACAGAAGCCTCCAGAATATTGTTTACAATTGCCATGTTTGTTCAGTCATTTGTTTTTTTCTGTCTTGATTACCATGATGCTATAAAAGCCCAAAACTCAGAAAAATGTATGTTCAACAAACTGTAGGTTTATATGGGAGACTAGATAGAGGAGCAGCAGACACAGTTGTTAGTATTCAGGATATATACATACATCCTTTTTAAAACTTTAGTTCTGACTGTTTCTCAGGTTTCCTTTAAAACCAGAGACATGAAAATTAGGGGGACTGCACTGCAAGCCTTGAATTTAATTTGAATTTCAAATTGAAAACTTGAAACTGGGTAATTTCTCTGAGAGGGTTTGGTGTTGTGTCCTTGCCTTCCACTCAGAGCTGGTTAGGATAAACTTCAGCTCTCATCACTCTGATTGAAAAGTGATGATAACGATAAACAGGGTCCCTGCTATGAAAATCTCAAGCTCTGTCTCATGTACTTCCTTCATGGAAAAAAGGGATTCGGGGGATAAATTTTTATCAACAATAAAGGACAGAGACAAAACCAGAATATGTATTATTATGTATATACCTTGGCAAACAGAATTGTAGTTAATTGTGGATTGGCTCAAAAAGCTGGGAGACGGTGATTGTGTGTTTTGCATATGTGTGATTTTGTTAGAAGAATCGGCTGCTCCAAAGTTAAACTGTTCAGTCAGCACACTGAGTCACTGGTTCATGGATAATTTAGGTCTGTCTATTCACATGAGTAATGTAATTGTCTTAGCTATGGTAAAAGCATTCAAAATAAATGGTGGGAGCTGCTGTTTGATGGGAAATGTGGAAAGGTCGTCCAGAAGTGAGAGGAATGAGCACTGAGGGATGCTGAGAATCTCAGATGGCTTGTTCATGACCTCCTAACAGAAGGACTGGGCCAATGAACCGAGCCAGAAAGTAATGTCTTGTTTTCTGTTTAATCCATGTGGTGCACTTTGTGGGTGGTGTTGATGTGCACGGTTTTATATACCACAGAGTGTCAATTAATTCTGTGGCACATTTCTTACTTACCCTGCTCTCCATATGGATGGACTTAACTTGCTAAATTCATTACTTGATTAATCCAGCCTTTGGTGAATCAAGTCTCTAGAACTGTTCACTTTAAAAAATAGACTGTTAAAGGGGACTCATTGGTACAATTTAATCTTACAAGCTAAACCACCATATGGCCTCCAGTATGTGAGGTAAAGCACCCAAGAGACCCCTACAGTCACAAATATAAGCAGCGTATGCAATCTATTTGATAAACAGCAGATGTTCACAGTTTTAGGCCATGTATGCTGTTAAGAGAGGCTGACTAACATTTTTAGCTACTGTTAACCATCATGGCTCTATGGACTGTCCACCATTTTGGTTCATAATTAAAATGTCTCATTAACAGTTGGATGTATTGCTTTGATAATATGTAGAGATAATTTAATCTATTTTGTCTAACAGCACTGTCAGATAGCCATTTAATTTGAAAGGAATGTTTTTACATCTATAGGATGGGTTAACTTTAAATTTGCTATCTTCATTTGGGCTATGCAGTGTACTGACAAGATTAATTAAATTGATATATTACCCTTTGGTCTACAATTATGATTAGGTCAAGATTTCAAGCAGGTTTACGGCCAGTTATATATAGTGCCATGGACGTCGTCAGCCTCAGATTATTTTGATTTTAGTGCCAATCAGCAAATGTTAGCATGCTAACATGTTCATCCAAGGTAGCCACTGTGTCAACGAAACATCAGCATATTAGCATCGTCACTGTGAACATGTTAGTGTGCTGATAGCAGTCAGCTAACAGTATAGCTTTACAGTGCTGAGCTAGCAAAGCTGTTTACTTTCACGATGGTCTTCAGTCACTGTGCATCGTTACCTATGTTAAAGGTTGTATCAGCTCATATTACACATCTTTTATTTGCCTACTTGCATGACCACAGTCTGAAACTTCTATGCTAACACTGAACAGTTGCCTAGTTTACTATCGTTGGAGGCATCCAAATCACACATTTACGATGACATTTAGGAGGTATGCGCTTCAGTGCTCCTGCGAGCCTCTACAACCTGCTCTATATGCAAACACCATCTGAACAGAGAGAAACATTCACATACATTCTCCTAAAAGCATAATTTCTGCTTTTTGAGACCCACACAGCTTATATTTCTAACATATCTGCTTGTTGCTCATGTTGCTCACGTTTAACCAACATGAGCTTACATAAATACATTGATTGGATTGCAAGAAGAAAACATGGTACACCATACATACCACTTTGGAATCCAGACAATTTCCTATATTCAACTCAGTCTTGCCAAAGTGTTCAATCAGAAAAAAATTTCAAGAAAGTGTAAAAGTGTTTCTAGCAAAAAAAAAAAAAAAAGATACAAAAAAACATGTTCATGCATGTAATGATGTCTTCACAGGGTTTCGTAAAATCACTCAGACAGCTGCAGTTTGCCCAGACTACTGCCTTCAGAGTCCTCACTAACTCCAAAAAAGTGGAGCATTTGCACTGGTGCTTAAATCACTCCACTTGCTTCCTGTGTGTCAAAGGATAGACTTCAAAATCCTTTTACTTGTCTATAAATCAGTAGATGTTCTAGGTCTGAAATACATCTACTGATTTACTCATACATTATGGAGCATTCAGACCCCTCATGTCATCTGGGGCACGTTTACTTAGTGTTCCCAGGTTCAAAACCCAGTAAGGTAAAGCAGCTTGTACTTTCTATGCTCCCAACCTGTGGAACAGGCTGACTGAATACCTGAGGTCTGGTTAAACTATTCGCTCATTTAAATCAGGGCTAAAGACGTTTATGTTAACCGTGTCTTTCTAATAAATTACATAATCTCCTTTCAATCCTTGGCTAGTCACCCTCTTAACTTTTTTCTGTTTTGTTTGTTTATTACATGTAATTTTTATTTTAATCCTCATAATTTATCAGAGGCCTTTTTGTTTTTATAATTTTTCAAATTTAGTGTTTACTTCATGTCTCATTTTAATGTATTTCTATGCAAAGCACTTTGTGTCTCTACCCTTGTGTCTCAGTGGTGCTGCGTAAATAACCTTGCCTTGCCTATAGGAGCCGGTTTTAAAGTTGAAGTGCAATAACCTAAATTACATATCATATATCTATAATTTCAAGTCATTTCCATAACCTTTTTAAAAATGAATAATAAAAAACCAATACCAGCCCATTCCAGCCATCCAATATATTGCTCTAAATCGCCTAATGGAAAATGCTTAGCTCTTAATGAAGTCAACCGCTTCCCTCCTGACAGCAGGACACTTACTGAGACTGCTGGACTTTCTGCCTTCACCCTCTCTTCCCATCATCCTTCCTCTCTCTCTACAGGCTACACACGTGTCCCAGCGCCCTTAGTATTCTTGACCACTTTGTGGGTTGAGTGACAAATGGGCAGCTGATGGGTGCTGATGGGTGCTGTTTGGCCCGCTGCAGCAGTAAACTAATGACCCTGTCTCAGCGCCACCTTTTATGCCTCAATCACACAACCTTTAATTCACACAATTAGACTGCCGCTGTGTCTCTTTCTTTATCCGCTATCAACCGAGACCCATACCCCCTCCAGCACAGCAGGGCCAACAGCTAAGAGCCAGAACTGTTTTTCAAACACAGCTTCAGCTTTCACTGCGACCTCGGACTCAGGCCATTCATGGGTCTGTGCGAAGGAGAGCAGCTGGACAGTATTTCATTTTTTATCAACAATGTATCTATGTATCACATGTACTACATGATTTAAGGTAAAACTCAAAGTTTCTTTCCTATCTAATTTAGGCAGTGATTAGATAGAGACCATAATTCCAAATGTGATATTGTTCTGTGTATTTGCTCAAGGATGCACACTGAAATCACAGAAAAGAGTGTGCACACTGCTAAAGAAGTCTCCTTCGGTGAGTGTTATACTTAGTACAGCCAGTCAAGTGGTCGAGTGGTCAAGTGGTCAAAAAGTGGTCTTTTTGGATTTGCCTGCTCTGTCACACACACAAGAATAAGGAGGTATTTACTTGTTACACACTGTTACATACTTTGTTTGTATTAAAGCTCACCTGTGAGTGGAGCCAAGTGCAAATCACCCATCTGCCTTTTTTATTATGTTCTTCTGTTTTGAATGCTCTTTTATTACACCACACTTGCCCAGTTCATTGTTCATTTTACGACTTTGCACTGTCACCTGTTGCATAACTGTCGATCATGCAGTGCAATAGACTGACAGAACAATCTCTCAAGAGATGATAAGAGTTTGATCTACACCCACAGAGGATGAGAGTGCATAATCATAATGGTGTATATGAGGTTTTATCCTGACCCTCTGTCCTCTCTTCTTTTCTATTGTCTGCCCACTTCTCTGCTTGTCAGTTGCATTCTCCGGTCTTGGCTTCACCTCCTTCTACCTGGCGGGCAAGCTGCAGTGTTTTACTGATCAGGGTCGAGGGCGTAGCTGGCGTCTCTGTGCCATGGTGCTGCCTCTCTACAGCGCTATGATGATTGCACTCTCCCGGACCTGCGACTACAAGCACCACTGGCAAGGTTCGCCTGACAGCTCAGACACAGTGCACATGAATAAGAATCTCCTCCATCAATCACAGTAAATGTCAATTAAAATGCTGTATCTTCTGAACTTACAAAGTGCTAAATCCTCTGGTGTCAGATCGAGAGTGATCGCTGTGCAGAAGTCTGTTGTAATCACACCTGGCTAAAGGCACTTCATAATAATTTTATTCTTGTAGATCATTTATAAGGCAAACGGGGGGATTTTTATACCAAACAGCTGAACTGCCACAATCATATTTTTATCTTAATCAGCATGGTTGACAAATCAAGGAGAGGCAAAAAGAGTAAAATAATCTGACTGGACAGCTTGCTCATTTTCCGAACAGACTGAAAACTGAATCTTGGAGGGCTGTTTTTCTGTCAGTGATAGTTCAATTCCTCAGATGACAGTGAGGTAGCGTTTAATTCAGCAGCCTGGGAAGAAAATTACAATTACAAGTGTCAGTTTTCATATCTGTTGTGAAAGAACTGAAGAGAGACTTGGAGGGATAGAGGGAAGGGAATGCATATGTGGGTGTAGTGTGGGAGAGAATTTGTGGTAATATGATGACAGCCCTGTCGTATTGTGTTAATTAGTTTTGGAGAGCCATATGTTCCCGGGGAGCAGAGCATCAAGGAAAAAGACAAGTCTTTTAACAACCAGGATTTATTTACATCTAAATTACAACACATGCAGAGTAGTTAGACAAGGTAGTTATTAGTTACCAGCAACCCAACTGCTTTCTGACTCCCATTTTTTGTTTTACACATACTTTTTTCTCCTCCCTCTCCCCCAGCAGACTACAAATAAGCAGTGATAGTGCAGTCCATTAAACATGAGGGGCCCCAATCTGCACTCAGTGTAAACACAAGCTGGGAGCCCCCATTAGCCCGGCTGCTGAGCAATACTTGATGGATACTAATTTTCTCGCCATCCCTTTGCACTCAGGAGGGTGTGTTCTGTCCTCGAGGGGGAAAAAGGCTAAGCTTCCAATCACTGTCTCAATGAGGCCACCAAACTAATATGTTTCATCACAGTCTATTAAACTCAGTTGACAGGCATTGATGAAACCTTCACAGAGCAAGCTCATACATTCTACAATTTCTAAAAGGTAGAAATCAATGTGACATTATATTTCATTTCACCCAGAAGGAGAAAATAAAGAGAGTTTGGTGAGACTTGTATTATATTACAGAAACCTCGACTTCAGCTTCTCCAGCCACCAGCTGGCCATGTCAATTTGATCTATACCCAGCAATATAGGCTTAATATTCACCATGACAGGGTGATATTATATGATGTATTATAGCTTTAAGGGGAGCAGGTATGATATGAACCTGCTCAGCATTGATGACAAAGTGACAGAGACAGTCTGTCCAGAGGCCAGTGAGTCCAGAGCTTGGTGGAACAGATTCATCGCTTTGCCTCTCAGTTTACTTTCATCACCCTCAAAAGTATCCAGGAATGATGACGCTCCTGCAACTCTCTCACACATGAAGTAATGCTTAATTGATTGTGCTCATTCTAAGAGTAGGTGTTATTTCTCTGCCTCCGTACGGGCTAAAAATATCCAAGATGCATACCTTAAAATATATGTGTTTTTGTGTTTTTTTCAGATGCCTTTGTTGGAGGAGTGATCGGGTTGCTGTTTGCGTACATCTGCTATCGCCAGCACTACCCACCCTTCTTGCACATGGACTGCCACCTGCCTTACGCCAGCCTGGCCGCTGCCGCCCACACGCCCTCGCATCCCCAGGATGACCCGCAGCCCACCGACAATGCCACCACCCTCCCCTTGGAGGGTTTGACTGAAGGGCCGGTATGACTAGTGGCCACCACCGAGACTCCCCCCAGCACCCTTACAAAGCCACCAAGCCCACCCCCCCATTCCCTGTGACTGACTGGCACTTGTATACATTCCAGTGGACAGTAATACACCTCACCTCTATCCTCACTGTTAAATCCCTGTCTCGGTGACACCTACATTTTTTTGTGTTTATTTTTTTTTTTATATCTGGTTCTTGCTCAGCAGCCGTGAAAGTCTATATTTAGATGTGATTTATGAGAGGGACCAAGAAATATGGGACATCGCTGCTGAGAGAGAAGAGAAAAAAAACATGTTGAAAACCTGAGGAAACAAGTCTTACTAATGGGTGTGAAAGAAGATGAGAAAGTTGCCAGTTTTTGCTGGAATTTTTTGCTTAATTAGAAATGTGTTTGGCAGGTTGTTAAATGCTGGAGTGTTTTTAATGTTTGGCTCCTAAAGAATCGGGACAGCAAATTGGGGAGACCCCAAGAAATCCCATGAATGTCACAGCAATTAAACCATGAATTCAAACCAATCAAACTATTAGAATAATGTATGTCATGCTGTATCTAAAATATAATTAAGGGATTTAATAGCAGCTAGTGCCAGAAATCCACCAACACCCTGTGTTTTGTTTTAGTTAGTTTCAGATGTATCCTGCAGTTTCAGGAGGCAACAATGAATTGTTTTGAAACCCAAGGACTTGGGGCGCTGCTGTAGATTCACACCTCCTCACTTTTAATTATGTTTGGGTGTCCATGGCAACAAATGATATATTTTCAGCGAATATTTTCAAGGAGAAAAGCACTAGTCTTTTCAAGAACAGTATTCATGTTTCCCACAGCCCTACTTTCCAGCATTCACCCATTTTTTATTATTCCATCTCTCCACATTATATGGGTTTGTTTAATTTTCAGGAGAAATCCTGTATCACCATCTCCTCTTCCTTCTCTTGTTTCCATAAACCTTTATTTTTTTCCAAGCCCTGCTTTTAAAACACATGTTTCCAGAGGTTGCACAGGGACATGAATCTAAATTGTAGCTCACTGAGTGTAATCAATAACAGGCAGGTGGGAATAGCGTGGTGGAAGTGTGTCCGGACAGGCACAAACTCTAATCTGATCCTGCATTAATCCTCATTACTGGAGGTCGGCCACTGCTGCCTATGAGCACATCAGGACTGTATGAGGAGCCCACACACTGCCCGAGCATTGAGAATGGCTCTCTGCAACACAAATAGACAATCTAGCATTCAAGACAGGCCTGAACCCCAGACTGCGATTCTGATGTATTATTCATCCTAAAAGTTTAATTATTTATTAATAAATACAGCTTTTATTAAGGGACAGACCATCGAAACAAAGAATACACCAAAGATTTGAAGCTTTTTTTTTCCGCTTGGCTTGAATGCACCCCGTTATGCTTTAATAACAGAGATGACACATAGTGAGATGACTCTGTCCCTATGATCAGCAAACCAATTTGTACCCTTTTAAAAGTTTTGTTAGAAATGGTGGATAATTTTGTTGCCTTGGTTACTGTGTCTTTTTTGCCATTGCTGTGACATTAATGGGAAGGTGCAATCTCAGTTTACCTCTTACCGAATCCAGCTGCACAGGACGGCAAAGATTATGTTTTTGCACTGAAAAATAAAAGGGTAGAAAACACATCAACACAGCGTGATACAGAATAAGCAGTAAGCCAAATGAAGAAGGTTATTTTGTTACTTCATTATCTTGTTGGTGTGTTAGTCAGGCGTCGTGGCGCTTTTGTCTGTCTCTGCCGACAAACAGCCACACATTTTGGTGTAGAAAGAAATGAATGAAGCAGCCGCGTCTTAAGCTGCTGTCGGCTTGTTAACGAAAACATTTTGGCTTCTTACAAAGGAAAGTTTCTGAATTTTGTGCATTGTTTCCCTCAAAACAGCAACAGTTGAGCCTGTATCACAAATGCAACCCATTGGCAGCTTCTTAGAACTGTGTGTGTGCGTGTGAGTGCAGGTTTTTACATGGCCTATCTCAGACTGATGCAATATAAAATGAAACTTTATGAAGAACTAACTTTTCTTGAGAGGGGACAAAGGTGCTGGACTCTTCACATGAGACTCTGTGACAGGACTTGATGAGTCTCTGAGAGTTGACCGGAGAGAAACTTGTAACCTTCTCTTTCAGCACAGGCCTGAAGATCTCTGATATTTTAACATATTAATACAGAGTCACAGATGAAATGATTGTGACACACAGATTCATTATCTTCTATAAACCTGCATTTGCCTGACTTGGCAGCCTGATGTTTGTACTCTGTCATTAAGTTTGGTACTGTGTAAATTGGAAAAAGTGTTATTTGGAGTCTGTAAGAGTCCGTATGAGTATTTCGCTTTTTAAACAAAAGATTTAAGTTGGGCTGTTTCCTTCAAATCATTCCATGATTTGTTTTAATTTGGTGCTATAGATAGTTTTGTAGCAGTAGGTGTCACTTTTTTCAAATGACAGACATGTCATTTTGAAATGAAAGTTTAATTTTCTATGGGGAAGGAAAAAAAAATATTATAACAAATACAACATATCTAATCAGATGCACAACCAGTGCTGGATACTCTGTGATTTTTTTCTTTTACTTTTAATCATTTCACCCTCTCAAGGACTGATGGGAGAAATGTACTCACGAATATTAAAGAATACTGAAATTATATTGAATAGATGTCTGAAGAAAAAAAGCGTGTAAGACTTAAGAATCCGTGTTCATGGCATGCCAGTTCCATTTGTGAGAAAAAGACTGTTTTCTATGAATAAGCATGTCTGGCCTTGAGAACTATTTGAGCTGTGTTTTGCTGTTAATATACTTTATGTACAATAAAGGACTGCAGCTGTGTGAACATTCGTCCCTGAAGAAAACAAAGGAGCCTGATGTTTCTTGTTACAGTGTGGTCGTCTCTGAGCCTGCGTTTGTTGCTGTGATGGGAACTTGCCGCTTCATTTGGACTCAGCACATCAATAGAAACTAATCAAGGTTTTGAGGATGTTTATATGCAAAACGTCCTCTCTGTACTCAGAAAATAAGCATTACTAAATTATTCTTTATATGCAACAGAACAGTCTTAAATGAGTTATTCAGCAGCAGACGTTTGAAAGAGTTACATCCCCCGTTCAGTTCAATGAATTTATGCTTCAACGGGCTGCTGTCAGATTGCACAATATTCCTGCGGCAGACGAGTGTATATGTGTGAATGTAACTCTAAGTGTGTGTTGTGCTTTTCTGCATCGGTTGTACTCTTGGTTTTGGGAGTTTCCAATAAATGTGTGTGTGCTAAAGACTGCCTGCTGCTTTTCATACCATGAACATTTAGTTGGGCTGTACTGCTGTAAATGTTCTTTTTAATATGAGTGTGTTAGCATTGTCGTTGGGAATATTTTAGACTGGTGATATTAGCATTTAGCTCAAGGCACCGCTGTACCTAAATGCAGCAGCACATAGCCACAAGCATGGCTGCAGACTGCTTTTAGTTGGAGTTTTACATGTTATTACGGAGACTACTACAAGAACTTTTTAAAAAATTCCAAAAATAAAAAATCTAACCGCCTTAACAAAGTGCAACATGAATGCACTTCAGCATCTTCCAATGATTTTGGTCTACAAGTAAACCTTATTTTGACTTGATCATGTTTTTATGGATATTGCCGCACCCTCTCTACTCTGCCTCAGACAGGTTGCTTTTGTTTGTTGAGTTGGTCAGGTTAAAGTCTGAGGGGTTGGTTAAGTCAGGGTTATAATAAGAATACTAAGACAAGCCAATCAGAGATTTGGGATCAATAATTAAAGAGCATTTACAAACGGGCCTACAGATTTGATTTCTAGTCAGGGAAATGAAAACAGAAGAAACATAAATACATTTTTAGGAATGACAGCCTGTATTTTGTGAGTCAAAGGCAGTAAAAGCATTTTAAGGGTAGATGAGATTTGTAGTTATGTAACATAGTTCAAGATTATTGCTCTGGCTCCAAAGGAGTCTCAGTGCATCAAGTTTAAAACTGTGATTTGATTTTAAACGATTAGTTGTCAACATGTCTTCTACCACTGAAGTTCAACTAATAATACATTGCTTGATTACACATACAGTATTATCATTAGTCAACCATAGACAAAGCACAGTTGCACTCCTGATGCATTAACCTACTTTCAAAACTTGCAAACTTTGGAGGCCTGAAAATGCAATTTCTCAAACCTTTAAAACAGGCTTTTAACTCAAGTGGCCTTGTTGTTCATGATAATTCCTGCTGAGAAAAGGCAAAGACACCACAGAACAATGAGGTTATTGCTCCAAACATCTGCCCTCTTCAGCTGACAGAAAGCTTAGGAGGGAAGTGTGATGTGGTAACAACCCATCCAATCAGACCTAAAAGTGCAGCCACTTCAAACAAGTTTCCCTGCTGAGAGCCTTGCACAACCTGGAGGATCCAGCTCACACTGCACACTGCATGGATCCAAATTTCAGATACAGTGGATATAACTTTTGTTGTGAATGTCTCAAAATTTTGTCTGTGTTTTTAAACAATTATCTCAAAATCTTCCTGTGAATCGCAAATTTTACTTTGTTTTACTTTATTTACTTTAAATTTACAATATGTAACACAGAATTATTTAATCTCCTGGGAGTGTGTTCATCTGTTCGATACTGCAGATACTTTAATTTCATAAAGCAATTAGCATTAAGAAACTGGTAAAGTACCTTTGCACAACTCTCACACTTAAATCTTATAAGAAACCACCTGCTGTTTAATTATGTGTGCTATTGAGGTAAATTAGGCACAACGTACAGCTCTCATTTAGCTTCACAGAAAATTAACATTTGATACAGCAGCAAAGAGCTGCCTGTCACTCACATATTTGTTTGCCTTGGAAATGGAGGAGATGGATTCCCTTTAGTATGTGAATGATTATAGCGCTCAATCAAAGACAAGTGTGTCATCCTTCAAAACATCCATATTGTTTTCTTGTCAAGGGCATCTGCCTG